>CM077256.1:3393013-3840513 GCA_039654775.1 Spinibarbus caldwelli
AAACAGATTTTTTATTTTATTTGTATTTATTTTTTTATTTTTTCAAGAATGGAGTATTATTAGTTCATAACTTACTGCAGATTTGAGTTTGTTTCTCAGAGAAAAATGATAATGGCTTCAGAAGACTGGGAATTCAAGCACGTGAAGTCGTGTGGGCTAGGTTTATAGTTTTATAGTCTTATTTGGTGTTTTTGAAAGCCTTTTGTATGGAAAGAGATGCTTCAAAATATTCTCCTTTGGTTTTCCACAGCAGCGTACGGTTTTAGATGTCTTGAGGGTGTGTAAATAATGACACAGTTTTCATTCTGAGGTGAACTCTTCCTTTAGTGCACTGCAGTCTCAACAGGAAAATTGAGGAAAGTAATTTTTCATGCTGAACATGTGGTCTGATATTACAGTGCAAGTTTCGCTTTATGCGCCGTACTTGCTTTATTCTTCCTCCGGTCTGAATAAGTAATCCACGTCGTCTCCTACAGACTGCAGATACTATTACTGGCAGCTTTCTCAATAATAATGCACTGCAGATATTGATATATAATCACAGTTTCTCTCTCTCGGTGCAGCCAGGATGCACTCAAAGTTTCACTTGAAGAATTAGTTATAAATCAAATCCTGTGCAGCAGAAATGTAATGCTAGCTGGAGGTTTTATTTACACTTGGCATTTGAAGTTATAAGTCTGATATGAGAGAATGTCAGAGCCGAGGAATATCCATATTACAGTTTAGATGAGGTCATGGATATTGACTCATTTAAGGCCACCTGGTCCACCCAAAGAAATAACAGGATGCATTATATATAATGCTTTATATAATATATGATATATATGCTTACAATTTAAAAGGTCAGAGAGTCTTAAATAGTCTTAAATAAAAAGTCATGAAGTGATGGCATAAAATATTGCATGCACTGTAAAAATAAATAAATAAATCTTATTTTTGTCAGTATTCTTGTCTTGTTTTCCAATACAAATATGAAAACATTCTTAACTCAAGATACATTCACTTGAGATGCAAATTGAAGATATGACGTCTTATTGAGAAATTGAACAAAATTAAGTGAGTTTATGCTTAAAACTTAGAACAAATATCTTTCAATTAGATATAAAACGTTTTCCTTTTGAATTAAGTTGATTTGTCTGAGCTCATTTGCAGAAATATGTACTTTTTAATCATAAATTGACTTCATTTTGATAAATATCTCAGAAAACAACTTCTAATATGTCATTTTTGCATCTACCTTGATTTAACAATTTGTAGACAATTGCACTGAAAGCAAGACAGAATGTACAGCAAAAGTTATTTCTTTTTTCTAGTTAAGCTATTTATTTGTGTATAAATTAAGAAGCAATTGAGATCGGTAGGAAGTTGTATTTTCAAACTTGTTGCTAATTCAACTCGTGTTCTCCTTAGACCTCTAGAACATACTGACTTATTACATTCCCTTTAATTTATTCATTAAATTTTCTTTAATGATCTAGGTCTTAAAATGTCTTAAATTCACCTTCATGAAACTTGCATGATCCCTGATATAATAATTCACTTTTTTGCAAGCTTTTACAGCCTTCAGTTGCAGACTTCCAATGGACGTGCATTACTTTTCTGCAACTTTTCTGTTTGTTTTTACAGAGGAATGGGTCAGAATAATATTCTATGGTAATCCCAGAACATTCTTTTAATGATCTCTTAAATATTTAACGCGATCAGCGTGGTGCAGCTGGTTAATTTTAGCATCCGCTTCAACATAAATCTCAAAAAGCACTTTTTGTTTGACAGTCAACTCAAAGCACATTGTTCACAGATGGTTAGAAGGATATCACAGCACCGTGTTTTGACATAATGAGCTCCAAAGATGACGTCTGATGTGTGTTTTGGTGCTCTGTGTTCAGATGTGGGAGGAGGCCATTATCCTGGGGAAGGAATTAGCCGAACAGTACGAGAATGAGATGTTTGACTTTGAGCAGCTGAGCGCTTTACTGGTACGTACAAACTTTCTCTGTCAGGGTTTTACAATGAAACAAACAATTAATGACTGTTAAAGTTCACCAAAGTAGCTAAATTGGCGTAATTTAAATGATCAGAGGGGTTTAACGAGTTTCTGCATTTTGTTCATTAGTGCAGTTTGGTTTAATTGGCAATAAATGACAAATTGATCCATTCAGACACAAACAAAGATTGTGGTCTGATTTTATTTGAAATCAATGGTTGACACATTTTGCACAGTCCTGAATGAAAGTTTGTGACTAACTTTTATTGTAAACCTTCACATGTTGATCTCACACACACACACACACACACACACACACATATATATATATATATATATATATATATATATATATATATATATATATATATATATATATATATATATATATGTACGGGTGCATCTCAATAAATTAGAATGTCGTGGAAATGTTCGTTTATTTCAGTAATTCAACTCAAATTGTGAAACTTGTGTATTAAATTCAGTGCACACAGACTGAAGTAGTTTAAGTCTTTGGTTCTTTTAATTGTGATGATTTTGGCTCACATTTAACAAAAACCCACCAATTCACTATCTCAACAAATTAGAATACTTCATAAGACCAATAAAAAACATTTTTAGTGAATTGTTGGCCTTCTGGAAAGTATGTTCATTTACTGTATATGTACTCAATACTTGGTAGGGGCTCCTTTTGCTTTAATTACTGCCTCAATTCGGCGTGGCATGGAGGTGATCAGTTTGTGGCACTGCTGAGGTGGTATGGAAGCCCAGGTTTCTTTGACAGTGGCCTTCAGCTCATCTGCATTTTTTGGTCTCTTGTTTCTCATTTTCCTCTTGACAATACCCCATAGATTCTCTATGGGGTTCAGGTCTGGTGAGTTTGCTGGCCAGTCAAGCACACCAACACCATGGTCATTTAACCAACTTTTGGTGCTTTTGGCAGTGTGGGCAGGTGCCAAATCCTGCTGGAAAATGAAATCAGCATCTTTAAAAAGCTGGTCAGCAGAAGCAAGCATTAAGTGCTCCAAAATTTCTTGGTAAACGGGTGCAGTGACTTTGGTTTTCAAAAAACACAATGGACAACACCAGCAGATGACATTGCACCCCGAATCATCACAGACTGTGGAAACTTAACACTGGACTTCAAGCAACTTGGGATATGATCTTCTCCACCCTTCCTCCAGACTCTAGGACCTTGGTTTCCAAATGAAATACAAAACTTGTTCTCATCTGAAAAGAGGACTTTGGACCACTGGTCAACAGTCCAGTTCTTCTTCTCTTTAGCCCAGGTAAGACGCCTCTGACGTTGTCTGTGGTTCAGGGGTGGCTTAACAAGAGGAATACGACAACTGTAGCCAAATTCCTTGACATGTCTGTGTGTGGTGGCTCTTGATGCCTTGACCCCAGCCTCAGTCCATTCCTTGTGAAGTTCACCCAAATTCTTGAATCGATTTTGCTTGACAATCCTCATAAGGCTGCGGTTCTCTCAGTTGGTTGTGAATCTTTTTCTTCCACACTTTTTCCTTCCACTCAACTTTCTGTTAACATGCTTGGATACAGCACTCTGTGAACAGCCAGCTTCTTTGGCAATGAATGTTTGTGGCTTACCCTCCTTGTGAAGGGTGTCAATGATTGTCTTCTGGACAACTGTCAGATCAGCAGTCTTCCCCATGATTGTGTAGCCTAGAGAACCAAACTGAGAGACCATTTTGAAGGCTCAGGAAACCTTTGCAGGTGTTTTGAGTTGGTTAGCTGATTGACATGTCACCATATTCTAATTTGTTGAGATAGTGAATTGGTGGGTTTTTGTTAAATGTGAGCAAAATCATCACAATTAAAAGAACCAAAGACTTAAACTACTTCAGTCTGTGTGCATTGAATTTATTTAATACACGAGTTTCACAATTTGAGTTGAATTACTGAAATAAATGAACTTTTTCACAACATTCTAATTTATTGAGATGCACCTGTATGTGTGTGTATGTATGTATATATATATATATATATATATATATATATATATATATATATATATATATATATATATATATATATATATATATATATATATATTTATTATTATTATTATTATTATTATTATTATTTTTATTTATTTATTTATTTATTTATTTTTATATATATAAGTAATATTAGTAAAATAGTCAAATTAATTGAGCTAATTATATTACTTATGCAGCCTAGAAACGTCCTGGCAACCATCCATAACTGTTGTACAGGAAAATGTGTTTTTGGTCATTAAAGAGTGTTTTTAATTGAACTGTTCAGCACTGATGATCTGATTGTCTCTGTGTCTCTCAGAGGAAGCAGGCTCAGTTTTATGAGAACATCGTGAAAGTGATCAGACCAAAGCCGGACTACTTTGCTGTAGGTTATTATGGACTGGGCTTCCCCTCGTTCCTGCGGGTGAGAATTTCTCTTATAATCCTGAATCTTTCATATTTCACCGTCACCATGGAGATGTCTGTGTCTTTGTGTAAATGCATTGCATTGTGAATTCGTCTGATATATTTCCAAAGGCCTGGAAATCAATTACTGGTGTCTTTGTGTGGCCTCTCCAAACTCATCAACAGCTGCAGGGACCTTCATTCAAATACAGACAATTTCATGTTCCAGGGGTTGATTTTTATTAAAACTGACAGATTTATTTTTTCTTTTGATATATGAAGGTCAATTTTCACCATGCCTACACCATTATACTTTTCACCTTTTTTGTATTGATTCTTTCTTTTTCGTCCCAGACATAGACCTTCAATCTTAAAATATAATATTTGATCATTATTAAAACTATGATAATCATTCATTTCAAAAATTATAAAATAAACTAAAACATCTCAGTATTTAGTAAATATTTATTTGTTGAATTAATGAATTTAATTGTATTTAATTAGTGTTTTTATTACCAAATCTGTTTCAATTCTACTTTGCCACTTGAATCCAATGTATTTAATGTTTATAAAATGACAAAAACATTTCAGTATTTGTTAAATATTATTTATTAAGTTAATGAAATTATTTGTATTAAATTCAGTTATATTGTTCATTTCAGTTATTCAATTATTATTATTATTATTATTATTATTATTTAATTTTTAGATTTTTTTATTACCAAATCTATTTCATTTCCACTTTGCCACTCAAATACAGTGTTTTTAAGGTTTATAAAATGACCCAAAACCATTTCAGTATTTATTAAATATTATTTAATGAGACTATTTGTATTCAATTAATGAATTATTATTAATATATTTTACAATTATTTTTTAGATTGCTTTATTTCCAAATCTATTTCAGTTCCACTTTGCTGATATTTTTAAGGTTAAGAATTTTTAAAATAACCAAAAACTCAATATTTACTAAATATTTATTTTTATTAAATTCAGTTATATTATTCAATTAAATTCAATTAATATATATATATATATATATATATATAAATTTTTTTATTTTATTTATTTTTTTTTTTTTATAGAATTTTTAGATTTTTTATCAAATCTATATCAATTCCACTTTGCAGCTCAAATCCAATGTTTTGACTTTTTAAATGTGGTCTTGACTTGATTCTCATATGTGAAGCCAAAACATTGGTATTGTACAGCAAATAAAATGCTATCAAAGCTTATATGCAGTAAAGAGGCAGTAAAAAGTTGATAAAGTATGAAGGTCAGACAGTAAAAAATCAGAAAAATATGAATGTCCTGTGGACTGAAGTGTATGGTTTGTATTCTCTGTATATTTGTATATATTCCCTGCCAGAATCTCTGTCATTCATGATGAAACAGAATCATTCACCTTCCACATATCACGCATGTGTTTAAGCCTGTGGTTGTGGCACAGAATCGGCTCGATATATTTGTAATTCTTTTAATACTCTTCCAGCTGCCTGCAGTCACGCGTCTCCCACCAGCCATCCTGGGAACAAAAAAAAGAAATCGGCATCTAAAGGCCAGTCGCCTCCTGCTAGTGTTGACATGTCGCTCCGTGGAGAGAAGCTTTGCCTTTTGAAACACAAAACGTCTCTTCCTCCTTAAAGTGGCACTTTTGTATGCGTGCGGAGTCGTGCGAACGCTGCCGGTTTATTCCGCCATGCTTGGAATCACCGGCGGTGTGAAAACACCCGTCGAGAGCACAGTGCAATTTGTCACCTTATCGTTCAAAGCAGATTTGAAAACGGCCCTGGGCATATTTTACCTCCAGTTCACATTTCACTAATTGAGCAGCTGAAATATGTTTGTGCATGCAGGGAGTGTGTGTTTGTGTGTGTGCATCTCTCAGCTTGTTTTCAGATCGAATGCTATCACGCTGCTTTGTCCTATTGCGAAATATTAAATGTGAGCATGCATTGTTCATCAGTTGTTCAAACACTTAAAATTCCATGCATATTGGCAATTTAGTATCCTGTTCCCACACTCTCCCTCTCGCTGTCATGTTTCTCAGTGTGTGTGTGGGTGTTTGTGTGCACACAGCAGTCTGCATGTAGTTTTTCGCACAGACGCTGTGAATGGAAACATATTGACGGCGTTGTAGGTGGGCGCAGATGATTGACGGTGTCTTTATGGGAATGTGCAATAATTGAGCGTTTCCAGACTGCCAAACGCCTTGGAATTACAGCCGCGGTGGCTATTTTCAGATTCCACATTCAAACTCTAAGAAATACAGAATGAGCTTTTCTGACTGATGAGATTCCGTTTTCTGTGTCATTTTACTGTTTTCGTAAAATCCCTGGATTCATAGATGATTATAATGATGATTGAATGGTCTAGATTTGTGGTTCTCAACTGGTTTTTCTTAAGGAATCCCAGCATGCTACCAAGTGTTTAACTAAATTGCAATGAAGTATTTATTACTGTTATTACTTATTTATTTCGGGTTTCTGTGTCATTTCACTGTTTTCATAAAAATAGTATTACTGTATTAATATTTGCATTACAGATATAAACTCGCAATTCTAAGAAAAACGTCAGAATTACAAGTTTCTTGCAATTCTGAGTTTATATCTCGCAATTCAGACTTTTTGTCTCTGAATTCTGAGTTTACTGTACATCTTGCAATTATTTTTTTTTGTTTCCACCACAGTAAAAATAAAAAAAATAAAAAAGGGAACTGCAATTTGTTTTAATCTCACAATTCTTGCTCTTTTCCTTGCAATTGCAAGTGTATATCACACAGTTTGGACTTTTCTTCTCAGAATCGCAGTTTTGCATTTATATCTTGCAATTCAAGAAAAAAGTTCAAGATTATGCCTTGTAATTTTGTTTTTTATTCTCACAGTTGCAAGAAAAGATGTGTGAATTAGTCATAAGTACCTTTTTTAAAAACAGCCTTTCATACATATCTTTACTTTTTTGTGTCTGTTTAATTTAGTTTAATTGTTAATTTCCTGTTAAGATACAGATTAAAACACTGTAGAGTTTGATTAGACACACAGCCTTTGACACTGACAAAGAGTTATGGGAAGCATTTTGTCCACTCTTTTAGAAATTCAAAAGTCTGTTTATTTTACTATGTGAACTATGCATGATTACATGGTTAGTTGCATTTTATTATTTGGCATTGCAAAAAATAAAATGTCTGTTACCCTGAGAACCACCAGTTTTGATAATATTTCTGTTGGCTGTTCAATGCATTATAATAATATGCTAAATTTTCTTTATTGTTTAATGTTAAGTTCTTATAGACATGCTTCAAGCTTCAAACTTATTTAAATGTTTTTATATTCGTCCTGTTTTTCCATGTAGATGCTGCTGTTTTAAATCATATCTGGATGTGTTAGTACTCATCTTCATACCATGCTAATAATATTCATAGATTAGGACTGTGAGCACAGAAACGTTGTCAAAATAAATCAGAAAAGGAAAGTTTGATATTGAGATGAGAAGATTTATTGCTGGTGTTTTTCAGAATAAGATGTTCATCTATCGGGGGAAGGAGTACGAGCGGTGGGAGGACTTTGTGGCCAGACTGCTCACTCAGTTCCCCAACGCTGAGAAGATGAAGACCACGACCCCTCCCAGTGAGGACATCAGGAGCTCCTCTGGACAGTGTATCCTTCAGCGTCACTCACAGCACATTTACATGACAACAACAACAACAACAAAAAAAAATCATTTTTGTTTGACTTCAAATCTCCAAACTGTCCCTGTTATTGTTTCTTAGTTTGGTTCCAACAGACATTCAGTGTTTCACAGTGAAGCCCATCCTCGAACTGCCACCAAAGTTCCAGAACAAACCTGTATCAGAGCAGATCGTCAGGTGAAAGACTCATCCATCTATCTATCTATCTATCTATCTATCTATCTATCTATCTATCTATCTATCTAATATCTTTCTATTTATCGTTCTGTTGTTCTATCTATCATTCTATCTGTCTGTATATTCATCTGTCTATCCATTTGTCTGTCTGTCTATCTATCTGTCTGTCTGTCTCTCTATCATTCTATCCCTTCGTCTATCCATCTGTCTGTCTCTCCATTTGTCTGTCTCTGTTATCTGTTGTTCTAATTATCCGTCTATCGATCATTCTATTGTTCTGTTCTATCTTTTCTGTCTGTCTACTATTCTGTCTGTCTGTCATTCTCTCTGTCTGTCTATCTATTGTTCATTCTGTTGTTCTATATAATCTGTCTGTCTGTATTTTGATCTAATCTGTCTATTTGTAACATTATTTGTTCTGTTTCTCACATTATTTTCCATCTGTCTGCCTATCTGCTGACCTGTGTGTGTGTGTGTGTGTGTGTGTGTGTTTGTGTGACGGGTCAGTAAACCGGCGGGCAGATCTCTGGGGTTTGTGTGTTTCAGAGCGACTCACCCAGCTGATTAAAATGGAAATGTGCAGTGAACAAACAGTGTTTGACCTTACTACACTCTGTGCTTTAATAAATCACACGCACACACACCTGCAGCGGAAGCATAATTCTGTTTCAGGCTAAATTCAGTGCCACGGGGTAAACAGCACCGTTATCACCGATCTTGATAAAGCGTCAGAGGCGGCTTACCGCAGCCAATCAGAGCCGCCAGTGAGCATGAAAAGCAATTAAAACTCACTATTTACCCACAATTCTGAGTAAATAAGCATCACAGCCAATGGTCACATGACAGGATGTGATTTCTATGAGCTTACTGGAGCGTGAACGTGTAGAGGAGCTTAAGGGGTGGATAACTTCAGTGATTGAACGTTGGCCTGATCTCTCATGTCACAGTTGAGGTTTATTCTTGCGTCTCTCCTCTCATGCCCCGGGCTGAATCTATCTCCCCTGCAGCTAATACATTTGTAAATATTGTAATTGGTTATCTGAGTCTTTTTCAATCCGATTTGAATCTGTTCAGAGCCCAGTCCAGAGGCACGACTCTAGGCATGTTAACGCCATCATGCTAATTTATGTGCGCTGCACAAACCTGACTGCAACAGGAGTATTCAGAATTGGATTTTAGTGGATTTGTGAACTGGGAAGATCAAATGGTGTAAATGTTTACCTTATTCCCTCTCCTTATTTTGCTTTTAATAACAATACAGATATTTAGATATTTATGCCATTCAAGCATAATGGCATATAGAAATAAGACACCTATACTAATCTTCGCTCTAGTCTGTTTTTACTGCACTGCTTTGTGTTTGTCTTATTAATGGTGGTTTTGTAATTAAGAGGTCACATAGCCAAATCTTTGACTAAAAAGCAATATGTCTGATCCATTGCAGCTTGTTCTGACCAAGTACTGACAAGAAAGAGACCACCTGACTGATATGTAAAGCAACCGAGTAGAGTTTATGTTCCATATAAGGGTGGGTTTATCTAAAATGCATAAATCATAAATTCAAGAAAGGGCTGTTAAAATTATAGTTCACCCAAAATTTGTTTCTGTGGAACACACAAGATATTAAGAATGCTGTTAACCAACCAGTTGTATGTTTGAAAACACTCAGAATATCTCCTTTTATGTTCCACAGAGGAAAGAACAACATGAGAGTGAGTAAATGACTGAATTGTCATTCTTGAGTCAACTATCCCTTTAAATATCAATTCATTGATTCATTCAGTGACTCTTTCTGTAGTTGTTGAACAATACGTGAGTTTAAGTATTGTTATGCAGTTGTGCTTTTATCAGAAATAGTGTGTAAGCTGCTCCATTGAATCATTTTCTCAACAGAAGCACCACTGAAATTAGTCTTATTATCTTTTATTATATTTCAAATGTCTGCGTGATCTACTGAGAGACTCAAAAGATAGTCATTTTAAGCATTTTCCTCAGAAATGACAACAAAGCATATGTTTTCCTTCATTTTGTCAAATGCTGAGCTTTTTTTTTAGACATCAGCAATTGTCAAAAATAAATTAATTGAGTTTCACTTCCACTGCTGGGAAAATTACTTATCCGTTTTGTTCAGTGTGCACAAAAGCACTGCGTTTCCAACAGGCTACTCACAACTGGTGTCATGTTAATTGTGCATAGTCATCAGTCATTCACACTTGTTCATCTCTCACTCAGCATCTTGTTCAGACTCTCATTCAGTGACGGGCGTATTTGTTCAGTTAGTTTGTTCAATCAATGATACGCTCTTTCACAGGCAGCACTATAAAGCTGTGTAGTCAGGCTACAGTCAGTCTTTAAATGCAGAAAACCTGTCAGATGCTTTACAAAGAATAGACAACACAATCTGAAGATTTTGCATTGTAACATTTTAAGTTTTGGGGTAAAATCTGCATTTTGTAATTAAATTAGCTCAAAATATTAGTAAACTGAATGATCAGGATGCTGATGAGTCATGGTTTCTTTTCCGTTGTGTTTCAGTGTTTTTAATCATCATCCAGGCCGCTTGTTGTTTCTTTTCCGCTGCGTTTCAGTGTTTTTAATCATCATCCAGGCCGCTTTTACAAGCACACACATGTATCTCCTGTCTGTTGATCCAATGCAACCCTCTCAAAACCACTAAACGCTCTGAGAATGAATCATTCGCATTTTATTTTTCAGCTTTTACACCGTGAATGAAGTCCAGAAGTTCCAGTATTCACGGCCGGTCCGGAAAGGAGAGAAAGATCCGGACAATGAGTTCGCTGTGAGTTTCAATGACTAAAGCATTTCTCCTTTTGTTATTTCACTCAGCGCTTGTGTAAAGTGCTCTGCAGAAGAACTCAGAACTGTTTTTCTAATGACCGTTTGTCTAAAAACCTTTTAAGATGGCTTCACGCTGAGTTATTACAGTGAGATGTTAAACCTGAGAACACGGCACCATTAAACTAAAATATAAAGTCTGTCCCACCTCCGCGGCCTCCGCTTACATCTGCTATTGGTAAACATCCATTAAAATCCAGTAAATAGAGGCTTAAATTGAAGAAAAAAAGCATGCAGGAATAAATTGCGACCACTCTTTACCTGAAATGCGGCCCTTTGCTAAAAGCTTTCATTTTGCTAACTGTTCACTTAATGTTTTGCTCAATTTTTCCCGATTCTTGCAAAAGAACATGTGGATTGAAAGGATGACTTACGTGACCGCCTATAAGCTGCCCGGCATCCTGCGCTGGTTTGAAGTCATGTCTGCCTCAGCGGTGAGTATGACAGCTTTAGCATCCGCATTGGTTGATTATATCACAGATTCTTGATGGTTTGAAGGAAAATGAAAATGAGCAGCTCTTCACCTGTCTCACTTTACCTTGAATAAACTCTGATACAGTAGATTTGACCCATCTCACCCTCTTCTACAATATGAGTACTTACTCTCACCATATTCTAATGACCCATGAGCATTTATTGCAGGGTGAAGAAGCTCCAAAATCTAAATATTGTAGCACCATCTTGTCCATTAAAAAGACATGTTCTTGGTTTGCCCATTTTTTTTTAATGTTTTGAGAAAACGATTTTTATCAGGACAAAATTTTAAGGATGAATTCATAAGATGGACCCCCAAAAATGTATAATTTACTTATTATTTGTATCACAAGCGCATTTAGAGAATCTTTTGTAGAATTAAAATCTTGTCTTTTTTGCTCCAAGTTGAATTTGATAACTTTTGTTTTTATTAGATTGTATTATATTGCTGAATTTTAATCTGTCTCTGCCATGTAAGAGTTGGTGAAAATGATATGGCAGTACATTACAATAATAGTACATACAACACAACTACAGCACCATATTCTAATTCTCACCATAAGAAAGAAGTTTTAAGAAGCTCACAAGAAAGTTCCAAAGTGCAATTCTTCAAATATTTTCTTAAGAACATGTTTTTTTTTTCTTAAGAAGCAAATGACAAGCTTTGGTGCTATCTGATTGTATTGCGCTTCTTGGTGAAGACTTGCTGATCAGTTCAATGAAAAGTACTTCAAAAACCATTTTTTTGACGGCATGAATAATAAGTGTGCACACTATTTTTGACACTACAGGAGTTCAGCACTCAGAGTTTTTTTTTTTTTTAATGCATTTTGTACTTTATACAGGTATTTTTTAGGAGGTTGTCTCAAGATAGTGTGATCAGTTACAGTTGATTTGCATGCCTTTCTTGCACTCCCTCTACGGTGAACACAACTTACTGTGGTGCTCTCAAATGTGCTAAATTCTGCATGAAATACATAATAATAAAATTAAAAATGTTGCTGTTACTGAATTTCCGATTCAGCTAAAAGTCACATCACACGTAATCATGACAGGTCATTGTTTACATGAATCAGTGGTGCTATTTCAGAAAACTTGTGCACATCCCTAGTAATATGTATATAGTAATATGAGTAGTTGTATATTTTAATGCTTAATATTTGAATCCATGAAATAAATTCATTATTTACCTTTAAGACAAGTTGGAGGTTATCCTAACTTGAAGATATTGGTTAAGACAATATTTTTCAGGAATTCAAATTCTTTATAAGTTATGACTTGAAAACAGTCTGAAGAAAAACATATGAATTAAGAAATGTTTTTGGAATACAAATAATAGCAGTCAGGAAGAATTTAAGTTAAATTGTCTAAAACATCGAATATTTGGCTTTTTTTTTTTTTTTCCTTTCTCGTGTAGGTCCCATCTTCTCACATGCCACAATTGGTCGATTATGTACAATGCCTGCACGCTACTGGTCAAACTACTTTTCAGTCATTACATTCAGCAAATGTGAAAACAAAGCCAAAACTCTGACATTTTTGGCAGTTTAGAAATCCCGGACAGGAAAAAGGACGTATGGTGACCCTAAGAGTTCAACTCAGCTATAAAGCAGCTCTACAGAAGACAAATGTGATTAGTTCTCATCTCAAGTTTTGTTCTCATCCGATAGCACCAGTGCAGTCAAATCAATAATATTACTGAATATTAAGTGTATTTAAAACCCAAAATGGAAATAGACCTATCTCATTCTCACCATACTCCATTATAGCAGACCTGACCTGTCTAACTCTCTCTTTCCATCATGCTATTCTGATCATGTCGTCCTGAATCCGTCCTGCGTCGAGGGAATCGTGGTTACGTGTGCTGGCACGCTGCATGCAGATATTTGACTGTCGAGCGGCTCTAGCATCATGTGATACCCAGATTGCATGCCTTGGTGTTTATCGGTTCTAATTTGCACCGTCTCTTTTTAGCTCTCCTTCTCACCGTCTCGCCGCGCACTCAGATGCGATTGTTTTCTCTGACGCTTCACGTGTGCTTTCATTCTCATTAGCCTCCCTGGCACGAGTTTCCCGAGATAGAAACATCAGAGCGTCTGTCTCTCACATTGATTTCAGATCCTGTCACGATGCATTACAGGAGCCAGATATTCAGAGAGAACACGTTAACCCATTCATTAGTCCATCAGTAAACGGTTCGGTGTTGAATATGACACACAATTTGACTTGAAATCCTGCTCTTGTTTCGCTGCTCATTAGTGGAGTTTGTTTGTTGGATTGCAACTTTGCTTGTTGTGTAACAGTAACGTGTTAGACAGCTGGTTAAAGTAAGAGTCATCGTTTGCCGCTTTGCCTAGTAAATATTTTCTGCTTGCCATTTCTGCTTTTTTTATTTTATTCATAAATTATCTTTTGGTATATAAATATATTTTTCCTTCTGTCTGCAGGAGGAAATCAGTCCACTGGAAAACGCTATGGAGACAATGCAACTGACCAATGAGAAAATCAGCAACATGGTCCAGCGCCACTTAAACGACTCCAGCCTTCCCATCAACCCCCTCTCTATGCTCCTTAACGGCATCGTGGACCCAGCTGTCATGGGCGGCTTTGCTAATTATGAGAAGGTATGAGATTATTCTGGTAATTATTGCCAAATTGTGTCATGACACAAAGATTAAACAGTGAACCAACAGAAGTTGATTGTATAAACTATTTTAACCATTTTATATCATGAAAGTCATCTCATCAAGGCTGCATTTGTGCGATTAAAAATATGGTAAAATTGAGAAATATTTTTGCAACTTGAAATAGCTGTTTTCTATGTGAATATCTTTTAACATGTAATTTATTCATGTAATGCAAAGCTGAATTTTCAGCATCATTACTCCAGTCTTCAGTGCTCAAAAACATTTATCACCATCAATGTTGGAAATAGTTTTGTTGTTTCATATTTTTGTGCAAACATTTCTTTCATTATTCTTTGAATTACTGTTCGTCCGTCATAATTAATGAATTATCAACATCATTTAACCAGAAAGTTCAAAAAACAACACAGAGCAAAACAGAAATCTTTTTTTTAACATAAATGTCTTAACTGTCACTTTTGATCAATTTAATGCATCCTTGCTGAATAAAAGTATCATTATTATTTTTTTTATTATTATTATTTTTTTAATCTTACAGACCCCAAACTTTAGAATGATAGTGTATATTTAGAGGGTTGTAGGTGTTTATAATTTACAGTTGTTGTTTTGTCATCTATAGGCCTTTTTCACTGAGAAATACATCCAGGAACATCCAATTGACCAGGAGAAGATTGAAAAACTAAAGGATCTGATTGCCTGGCAGGTAATGATATAATCAGTGCATGTCTAAACAGCAGTACTGGATGATATATTGATTATTCATGAGGTATTTGTTATGATTTTGCAGGCAATATAAAATTAAGCAGTATTTTTTAATGCATTTTTTTTATTTGACAATTAACTTTTCCAACAGCTTCCTCGTCATATACTGTAAGTGTTACAGCATTGAGTTTCAATGTTTTAAAATCATGTTTGATTTACAGTTAAGCAGCAACATGCTGTTATCTTTGGTAAATGTAATGCATTTTTGTAAATCGATTCAAGCTGTCCTTTCTCAAAGAATTGATTCAAAAAGTAAAACTCTGTATGTAACTTTTCTCATAAGTTTTCATAAGCAGCATGCACGATGTGAGATCACAGTTCTTCAGAAGATCTTAAAGCATCTGTCACGCAGTATAAAAATCCAGCGTGAGGTTTTATTTAAAGGAAGGTCTCCCGGGGATTCGCTGACATGCATCCACATGTTGGGTGAAGCAGCACGTGTCTGGTGCTGCAAACTGACTTTATCATCAAATCTAAAGGCTTTTATCTCTCTGTACTCAGTCAAAACACTGATGATGGTTACAGGGCAGAGCAACACATCAATTCCTCCTGCTGTCTTGCCTGTGAGATTGTGTATGTGTGTGAGATAGAGATCTATTTAACATGAGCTTAACGCTGATGAAGCTTAATTTATAGCTGTTTAGTGGGAAATGTATCCCATGCCAATGACAAATAAGTTTTTATCTCTCCGAAAACAACATCTGCTGTGTGTCATACAGCACAATAACATGTCGCTCGCTGACAGCTCTTTGATGTTTTTTTTTTACCTTTTGCTGTGCTGAAAATCCTTTATTTAATTAAGCCATTGCACGTCAAAAATGACCGGCTTTTAAAAAATTGCTTGTAAATCTCTCATTATACTGTATTATCACCAAATCTTGGATTTGATATTTTTGTCAACTTGTTTTCTTTCAGTTAGCAGAGGTTTTGTGTTTAGTTTTGGAAGTGATTGGTCATAGGCCTCATTGATCTGAGTTTATGCACCTCAGTTTTTAAGTGAAAAATGTATTATTTGTGGATAATTTTGGCTATTATTACCAAAAACTGAGATCAGTGAGGCCTGCAATTAGCTGCTTTCAAAAACCTGTGCTAACTGAAAGAAATCAAGTTGATAAAAGATTGAACCCAATATTTTGAAATATAACATAATGAGAGATTTACAAGCAATGTTTTTGTAGGCGGGTCATTTTTGACCCAAACACTACAAGTGTAAAGGGTCGTTCACACAGAACATGTTTTTCCTTTCCAACACGCTACTTTTCTCTAGTTCTTTTGTGTATATGTGCTAGATGAATGTGTAAGACCATTGCGATCGCATATTTTGTGTATCTCGCGCATGAACGCCATGTTTTTAAGATGCCTTGTCAAGTTAAAGAATTTCAACTTTTATATGCAGCGCTGCTCATCGTTGTCAGTTAATATTTATAGGTCAAAAAAACTCTGTGTCAAAATGACCTGGTTAAAACAATTTTCTCCTCTTTTTACATTTTATCATATTAATAGAAAAGTTTTGGCCTTTTGTGAGTGTTCCAGAGGGCTGTAAAAGTCTGTAACGGATATGAACTTTTCTAATAATCACAAAAAGCTCTCATGGAAATGTACTAGTTAAAACGTGTTGGAACAGATTTTACAAGAGCAGTTTTATGCCTCTCTTGTTTGACTTTGACTTGTTCTCTGTCGCGTGTGTGATGAATAGTCATCAGTCGGACCAGCTGTCCGAGCGCCCAGCCTGTTTGTCTGATCCGGCCGTGTGTCGTATATAGTTACTCTCGGCACATAAACGCTTCTGTTGCATAATGGTTATTGAAGGACTCGTTCTCTTCAGGGACGTGGACAGAAATGTAACGACAGAGAGAGGCTGGTGTGTCGATGTGTTTTCAGGCAGATGAAAAGAAAGAAGGCCTTTGATGAGCTTTTCCGTGAGCAGAACAGATGTGAGCTATTGATGTAACTCTTTATAGTCTGTACAAGGGATGGAAAACAAACATGTCAAACTCTCTCCGCTACAGAAAAGCTGCTGTACATTCAACACATCTGCTGATGTGACTGTGTTTGCTGGATAAACATGATCTGTAGCTTCTTGTATGTCAGGAATATGTGGAGATTCATTGTTGTCTCATCTTGAGAGAGATGGCAACAAGTTTTGATGCTTTTGATTAGTTGTCATCTACAAAAAACTGGTGCCTTTCACATTCAAAAAGATCAACCTGGCAGATTTTAAATATTTTACAAGACCAAGCATATTGTGTTTGCCATGTCAAGTTAAATTAATAAACATTAGGTAATATTTTTGGTGCAGTTCGTTAACAATTAATGTATTAGCTATTATAAACTAAAGATAAACAACAGCTGTTTACAGTATTTATTTGTCTAGGTTAATTCAGTGTTAATGGTAATTATAAATAGACATTCATATTTATTTATAATATATCATTGATGCTTAACCTTTTTCCTTTATTTTATTAGTTGTTATACTGTACAGGTATATACTTATTTATAAATACACTAAAAATATGTAAATGCACTTAAAAACACAGTAGACTACTGGCATGTTTTTCTACGTTTTCATAACAAAAAAGTGTGTTTAGTATATTTGTTAATGCAGCAGGGTTATTATAGTTAACTGAAACTAAAATTAAAACCATTAAAAACATTTTTGTTGCTTCAAATAAAATAAACATTAACTGAAATGAAATATTTGCAGCTAGTTTAACTTGATGTACTAAAATAAATGTAAAAATATATACGCTTTAAAACTAAAATTGAGATGAAAATGGCACATAAAAATTAAGAATGATTCAAAATTATTAATACATAGACTAAATAAACTTTAATAAATTAAAGTACTATCTCAGTGATACTAAAATAACACACAGAAGTTGAAGAAAAATACATTTAAAAACTAAATATATCATTTTTGATATGCAGATTAGAAAAATGCTTGCGATGACAGTAAAAGTCATTATTTACACATTAAAGAGAGACCGTTTTGTAAAACAACCCGAATGTATTTCTAACATGATAAAGGCTGTTTGATGCCATTTGTTGAATGTATCAGTCATCTTGTTTTTGACTCGCTTTGTTTTCTCATGTATTCATGTCAGGTCAGGACATTTGCATGAGATGAGTTACAGCAGCTGTCATCCTGTCACAGAATGAACTACGTCTCATGCTTTGTCTTACCTCAGATGTGTTTTAAAGACGTGTTCCTCCGCAAAGACGATGACAAGCTGAGTGGCACAAATCAATTGTAGAGACGGCATGAAACGCTGTTCAGAAAAGCTCTGTGTTTATTATATAGGCAGAGAAACGGCTATGAAATCCTGTTTTCTCAGACATGCATTGTTGCCGTCTCACCACATTATTTACACTTATAAGTTCAATTGTTATAGATTTGACAGATTAGTGTTCAGCTCGTTTATACGAGCAGATGATGAACATCAATGACTGTAATGTTTATGCAATCACAGACAAACACATTAACTGTGTAGAGTTTGTGTTTGACAGCACACGAGGAACCCAAAGCCACTTTTTCGGTGAGATATGGCGATCAATACGCCCCGTCCTGAAGGTAGAAGAGGCCGCATGTACATTTTTCACACGCTGCTAACAATGCTCTGTCAAAGCGGCTGACGCTGAAGTCGTGTAAACAGCGGTGAAAAGGCAGGACAATTCCCCTGCATATTTCAGCTTTTGATTAAGTTTGCTTTCCCTGTTTGGTGTCAGAGCACGGCCTGGTCTCTTTTATACAGGACTCGGCTAATCTGTGTGAATGTGCTGCTCTCTTCGAGCGAGAGCTGTTATTCACAGAAGTCAGGTGCTTTTGTTTGCTCCACTTCATTCATGTTAGCCTGCATCTTTTGCACTGAGAAAAACACTTCACTCAGGCAAGAGCAGGAGCTTCAGCTGGTAATGTAGCGTGGGGATCTGGTGAGTTTATTGTATGTCAACGAAAAGCAATTTATCCAGCGCTGTATTGATGGAGTGTGTCATGCATGATGCATGTGAAAAATCAAAGCATGCATATCACTCTGCCAGCTTGCATTGTCATAAATGGTGCAAAAACATCACATCCCACTCCCACATCATCACATCCCACTTCCACGTTTAAACTTGTACATGAACTCCAGATGAACTCAGATGATCTCAGATGTCGCTTCACTCATAATTGCACAAGTGCTCCAATTTTACTTTTTAACTTTTGCATATTTGTAAATATATTTTCGCCTTTATAAAATTGTACACAACGACCCTAAACAGATTTGCGGACAATTTCTTCCTGATTAATGACTAGTTTTTGTTTTTATTTTATTTTATTATTATTATTATTATTATTTTTATAGAGAATAAAGGCATGATGTTCAATGTTCAGTTTATTTATAAAGCACTTTAAAACAACCTTAGTTTACCCAAGTGCTGTACACAGTTACATTGAACCAATCACACAATAAAATAAACACGTCATTAGAAAAACAGTCTATCTAATAGACTGCAACATTTTATTTTGATTTTTTTTTTTTTTTTTTTTTTTTTTTTTGCTCAGCAGAACAGAAAATATTCTGAAGAATGTTGGGAACCAAACAACCAGGGTTATTGTTAACTAAAACAAAAAAAAACAAAAAAATTGTTACTTGAACTAAATTTACATTTTTGTTACTTGAAATAAAATACATTTACATTTTTTTTATTTCAGCTACATTTTTCATTTTAATTTAGTTTACCTTGATGCGCTAAAATCAGAAATTAAAATTAATGAAAAATGGGAGAAACACAACTAAATTACTAAAAATGTAACTAAAATTAAAATAAAAACAGAAAATATAAAGATAGCTGATTCAAGATAGATAGATATTCTTCTTAAAATAATAATAAACTATAATAGTGTCTCAATAATACTAAAATAACACTGCAAACAACATTGGAGCCTACTGACTTCCATTGTCTGTACACAAAAACATTTTTTTTTTTTTTATGAGAATAAAGATGATCATACCGTTTTGAAGTCACATAAGAAAGAGTAAATGATGATAAAAGTTCATTTTTAGATGGAGTATCCCCTTTAACACTTAGAAATGCGTTAGCAGGGAAGGTTTAGAAGAACATTTATGTACGTTCTGGACTGTCCAAACCCACTTCTGTTGGACCAGTGTTGAGTTGAGCTCCAATCCTAATCAAACACACCTGAATAAGCTCAGCAGGATTACTAGAAACTTCATCTTACTCATGTGTTTTACCACATCTTCTACCATTTATAACAGGAAGATATTCAAACTGAAGGAAAGCATTGATGTTCTCTGCGTTTGAGCGTTGAATTCTTCATTCCGTGTCCATAGAGTTAGCTGATGAGGTGTGTGTGTAGTTGTTTGTGTGATTTGGCAGCCTGCTTTTATAGCGGTTTTTCCGCTCTGCCGCCTACCCAGAATTCCCTCACTCTGATCATGTTATAAAGGTCTGGGTTTCCCTGGAGACACGAGCGCCGCTGCTCTATCTGTCTGTATCTCTGTCTCCTTCAGAAATTCCCCGCGGTGCTAACAACCCTTATTAAAGCGGGAATCCTCTCGGTCTCTCTCTGCTGTATTGTCACGACTGTTGAACTGCAGGAGGATCCGCTCGCTCTGCATCTGAACAAACACCGCATCGCCTCTGTATTATGTTGAATTCAGTGATCAAGTTGGAAATATCATGCTACAGTATATTGTGAACGTAATCAGGGAGCTATAGAATTATTTAGCATAAAATATCCTTATTTACAGTTGTTAACATGGGATCATGTTCATTAAATCACACGTATAGAGCAAGCACAAGTGAAGTCAAGTGATCATGACAGGCTGTCAAACATGCTGACTGGTGGCAGAACTAATTTTTAAGCATTAGAAATATTTAAATATTCAAACCAATAAGTACAAATTTTAAATATTTAAATATTACATTCAAATATTTTATTATATTAAAATATTTTATTATATTTAAACAAATAAATAAACATTAAAAATATAAACACATTTTAAATATTTAAACATTTAAACATTAAAAATATTTAACCAAATGTTTATGCATTTAAAATTTTAAGTAAAAGTTAAGTTTTAAGTAAATTTTAAGTACTTTAATTTAATTTAAACCTTACAAATACTTAAGTCGAGTCGAGCTTTATTGTCATTCTGCTACATGTGTGGACATATAGTGGAACGAAATGTCGTGTCTCGCAGGACCACGGTGCTACACACCAGTTAAACATAAATATAAACATACAACAATACAAATATAATAAAAACAATAGAGCTATACAACAGTTAACTATCTGACTATACATATACTATAAATACTATAATTAGTTGACTACACTTACACAGACTGAGACTGTACAAAAACTTTACATAAATACTGTACATGAAATTGTGCAAAGGAGATATTTGTACATGAAATTGTGCAAAAAAAAGATATTGTACATTAAATTGTTTTGCAGAAGAGAGATTTTGGGGGAAGCAGCGCATAGTGCAAAATGATTTTGTAGTGCAATGCACAAGTAAACATATATTACCCTATTGAGTCTTTGTAGCAGGGAGTGTTTATAGAAAGTGTCTAGTGTACATATAGTGGGATAAGTGTGTTTCTGCAGGTGGTTTGTATAGCCCACTCTCCTGTGTGTAGCACACTCAGAATTGCACTTAGAAAATTGTCGACAGTTATTAATGAGTTTGGGGGAGAGGGCTGAGGTGTTCATGGTTTCAGATGGGGACAGGGGGATTGGAGTTAAGAGCTCTCACAGCCTGGGGAAAAAGCTGTTGAGCAATATGACAGAGCGAGCTTTGATACTCTGGTACCTTCTACCTGATGGCAGGAGCTGGAATAGGTTGTGGGAGGGATGGGTGGGGTCCTTCACGATGCTGGAGGCCTTGCTGGAGCATCGTGCAAGGAAAATGTCCAGGATGGAGGGGAGAGGGGCACCGATGATCATTGCGGCAGTGTTCACTGTCTGTTGTAGGGTCTTGCGGTCAGCAGCACTGCAGTTCCCATACCAGACAGTGATGCACATGGTCAGCACGCTCTCAATGGTGCCCCTGTAGAAAGTGGTGAGGATGGGTGGAGGGAGACTTGCCCTTTTCAGCCGGCGGAGAAAGTGTAGGCGCTGTTGTCCCTTCCTGTTGAGTGACGTGACGTTGGTGGTCCAGGTGAGATCCTCTGTAATGTGCACCCCCAGGAATTTAGTGCTGATGACTCTCTGCATGGTTGAGCCGTCGATGGTCAGCGGGGGGTGGTCGACAGAGTTTCTCCTGAAGTCCATCACAACCTCTTTTGTCTTCTCCACATTGAGGGACAGGTTATGAGCACCACACCATTCAGCCAGCTGTGCCACTTCCTCTCTGTAGTGCGTTTCATCGTTGTTTCTGATGAGGCCTACCACAGTTGTGTCATCAGCAAACTTGATGTGGTTAGAGCTGAACTTGGCAGTGCAGTCGTGGGTCAGCAGCGTGAAGAGCAGCGGGCTGAGCACACAGCCTTGTGGGGCACCTGTGCTCAGTGTGGTAGTGCTGGAGGTGTTGCAGCCGACACGGACTGACTGAGGTCTTGCAGTTAAAAAGTCCAGGATCCAATTACAGAGGGAGGTGTTAAGGCCCAGCAGGTTTAGTTTGTGGATGAGCTGTTGTGGGATTATTGTGTTGAATGCTGAGCTGAAGTCAATGAACAGCATTCTTACATAAGTCTTTCTGTTCCAGGTGGGTAAGAGCTAGGTGGAGAGTGGTGGATATTGCATTGTCCGTGGAACGGTTTGGACGCTATGCAAACTGGAGTGGGTCCAGCGTGTTTGGGAGACTGGACTTGATGTGATGCATGACTAACCTCTCAAAGCACTTCATCATGATTGGGGTCAGTGCTATGGGACGATAGTCATTCAGACAGGACAAAGGTGACTTCTTTGGTACTGGGATTATGGAGGTGGATTTGAGACACGTGAGGACAACTGCCTGGCTCAGCGAGGTGTTGAAGATGTCTGTTAGGACATCCATCAGCTGTGCAGCACAGTCTCTCAGTACACATCCAGGTATGTTGTCAGGGCCCGCAGCCTTTCGTGGGTTTATCCTGGATAGGGTCTTCCTTACATCGGCTGGAGAGAGACAGAGTACCTGGTCGTTTGGAGATGTGTGTAGTTTCTGTGTAGGTGTGTCATTCTGTATCTCAAATCGTGAGTAGAAGTGGTTGAGTGCATCTGGAAGGGATGTGTCATCGTCACTGGCCTGTGGCGGGGGCTTGTAGTCAGTGATGGTCTGAATGGCTTGCCACAGGGTCCGAGTGTCTTTACTGTCGCTGAAGTTATTGGTGATTTTTTTTTAGCATATTGATGTTTTGCCTCCTTGATGCCATGAGACAGATTGGCTCTTGCTGTTTTGAGAGCTGCCTTGTCTCCTGATCTGAATGCCTCATCTCTGATTTTTAGCAGCCCGCGAACAGCTCTGCTGTCATCCATGGCTTCTGGTTGGCACGTGTGGTGATGGTCTTGGTGACAGTCACATCATCAATGCGCTTTTTGATGTAAGCAGTCACAGTTTCAGTGTACTCCTGTAGGTCTGTGTGGTTGTTGTAGGTGGCCGCCTCTTTAAACATGTTCCAGTCTGTGTCCTGGAAGCAGTCCTGCAGTGCTGAGGTAGCATTGTCTAGCCATACCGTGATCTGCTTTTGAACCGGTTTGGCAAGTTTGAGAAGTGGTCTGTATGTTGGAATTAGCATAACAGAGATGTGGTTTGAGTAACCGAGGTGGAGGCGGGGTTCAGCTTTGTATGCGTTTTAAATATTTAAACTTTACATATACTTAAATATTTAAAAATTAATCTAAAAATATTTTAGATATTTAAAGGAATAATTTAAAATACAAATAAACAAATTCCTTGAATGCGCAAGCATACTTTGCAATAAAGCTCTTTCTGATTCTGATTCTAAATATTTAAGCACTTTTAAACTAATATTTAAAAGATGAAAACATTTCAGTATTTGAAATATTTAAATCAAGATATATTTACTTGAGATACAAACAAATATACGCTGTTTGGGTCAGAAAAACAAATTTGTTTTCCATTTAAATTAAGTTTATTTTTTCTTCCCTCATTGTCATTGTTTCACGTTTTAATCACAAATTCACTTGATTTTCACTTGATCAATTTTACAGAAATCTAGACTAATGTCATTTTGCATCTCCAGTCAATGTGTCATGGACTTATTTGTACTGGAAAACAAGACAAAAACACTGAAGTAGAAAATTGTTGCAAAGTATTTCTGTGCTTTCAGAGATAAAACAAAAGTATGACCTTTTTTTCTTCTGAGAGATTGTTTAAAAATTCTGAAGAGAAGCTTGATGTCTTTACTTTCATGGTTGATGACCATTTTGACGTGAACATGAGAAAGTGCTCCTCTCCATCGCATTGCATCGCATTGCATCAGTTGAACGTGAAGCTTGTTGGAGTTTATTTGGTTCAGAAATACCTCATCTTTATAGTGCACTGATTTACTCTCATAATGTCTGGAGACAGCAGCAACTCTCTTTGCAATTAGCTGAGCAGTTCAGATTCTGTGTGTGTGCCCTCAGCACTACTGTATCCTTCTGATGTATTATGCTTTATTCTGTACATTCAGATTAGCAGGAGACTTTTTGAGTCATATTTGAGAGAGAACACAGTGCTTTGTGTGACGAATACTTGTGCACAAAGGTTTGTTTTAAATCCTGTGTAATATGATCCGTCTTTCACTGTAGCTTGCAAATAAACCCAGCGCTGGTGCTTTAGTGGCTGCTTGCCTGTTTTATGTGTCTGTCAGGCCAAAGGTTTTATGTAGAAGACAGAAAATTGAACCTCAGAGTGATATTTCAGGCCGAGGTGAATCACACTGCGCCTGATTCACAGGCAGCCGAGAGGCTTCAGTAAATCAGTCCAGAAGAGCTGCAGGTTACGTCTCACTCCGACAGCTGAGAGACATCGTGGGGCAGACAGTACAAATCTAGTTGATTAGTGAGGATGACTTTGGGGTGAATGCTTAATGATTAGTTGAACAGCTATTTACAATATTTATTTATCTTGGTTAATGTAATTTATGAATATACAGTTGTTCTTTATTATGTTATTTTGCATGTAGTTTTATTTATTATTTTTATGAATTTTAATCTTTATATTTATATGTATTTTATTTTATTTTACTGTATAAACTTAAACTATATGACGAAATTTAAAAATGCATTTATAGAGAATAAAAACATTTTAAAAAGTCAACAATTGTCAAAACAGCAATAGAAGTTAGAGAAAAAACATTTGAAAATAATTTTAAAGTTATTACATGAAATAATAAGTATATAAAATAAAAGTATATTTTTGGTATTGGATTTAGAAAAATGCTTGTATTTTCATGTTAAAGAGATACAGTATTTATTTATCTAGGTTAATGTTAATATTAGTTTATGAACATGCAGTTGTTAGTTTCTATGTCATTTTGGTTTCCATTATTTTATTTTATATTTTATTTAACTGTATAGACTATGACTAAATTTAAAAATGCATTTATAAAATAAATACATAATAGACTACAAGCACTTTTTTCTATATCGTTTTGTAACAAAAATGTGTATATTTGATAATACAGCAATAGAAGATGGAGAAAAAATACATTTGAAAATTTGATTTGAATTTTAAAGTTATTTATTTTAAAGTGTGTTTTTGGTATGGGGTTTAGATAAACACTTGTTTGGTGCCATTTTTTGAGTTACTCCTGTCAGTGTGAATGCTTGGTAATTTTTTTTTTTTTTTTTTAAGTTTTATGTAGCATTGAGGTTTAATTCTTTTGCTTTTGTTTGTGTGTGCGTCTCATTCAGATCCCGAACCTGGCTGAAGGTGTTCGCATCCACGGCGAGAAGGTGACGGAGGCTCTTCGTCCGTTTCACGAGCGTTTGGAGGCGTGTTTCAAACAGCTTAAAGAGAAGGTGGAGAAGCAGTACGGCATCAGAACACTAGTGAGTCACACACCTTCATCAGAACACACCTTCATCATTCACTCAGCCATAACCATCAGCCTTCATGCATTCATCATCTCTCATCATTCATGGATGTTCTTCATCACAGCTCGCTTGCATGCATCACATGACCTCAGGATGGACTCTTACCTCACAATACAAACAGATCACTATGAACTATTACACACATTCTGTGTCTGATTTATGTGTTGCTTGTTTGCATGCATGCATGTTTGTCTGTGTTGGGTCTTGGTTTCCTCTCTTGGTTTCATTCTCACTATCTTGGGATGCTGTTTTGATTTGCTCACTGGGGATTAGAATGCTTTATTATTTAAATATGCTGCTTTATAAAGAGAATCTGCTTTGGAATATGTATTGTGAAAAGCACTATAGAAATTTTGTACGGCGTGGCAGCTGTTAGATGATTATGAGGCATTGTACCATTGCAGTTTTAAATGCTGTTACTGGTTTAATAGAGCTGTAAGTCTGGCTAATTTTTCAAGTCAACTATAAAAATCCTAGCAGTAACTCATAGTATTATCAGGCTGAATACTTTTGTTCGTCCTCTTCAACATTAAAATATGCATGAAAAATATTAAATTATTAAATATTAATATTTAAAAAAAATTAAAGCAATTTTGTTTTAAAACAGAATATTTAACAACTTTGTGTTCAAAATTAATTCTATAGTCATTATTAATTAAAATGAAAAAAGTGACCATTTTGGTGAGAATTTTTTTTAGGGGGGGGGGGGGGGGGGGGGGGGGGATCTATGGTTTCCACTGTGGAATAAAAATCATTTTTATTTTATTTGTTTATTTTATTTTATTATTTTACAGTTTTTTGTTGCATTTTTGTCTTACATCTTATATCTCACAATTTTTCAGAATTGCAATGTCTAAATGAGAAATTCTAAATTGTGAGATATAAACTCAGAAATAGTTACAATTATATATATATATATATATATATATATATATATATATATATATTTAATTCTGTGCCGGGGGAAAAAAAAAAAACAAACAAACAAAAAAAAAAACTGTGAGATATAAACTCGGAATTCAGAGAAAAAAGACAACATTTTGAGGGAATAAAAATGTATCTAACAGTTCAGACTTTGTTCAAGTTCATATTGCTAGAAAGTCACTATTACCTTTTTTTTTTATTCCGTGGTGGAAACAGGCTCCCATAGAAATCATTCAAATGGTTATTTTCCTATGAAAATGTCTGTCTTCACACATACATATTTTATATATTTATATATTTTAATTAATATTCTTTTTTAATCAGTGCTATTATATTGTTAATCAAATTATGATAGGTTTATCATCAAAATTGTCTTCCGTATAAGCCTGGTAATTTTTCATGTAGTTCATCAGTGCTGTTATTGAGACTCATTACCTTTTAATTAGGTCTAACCGCGCTGACAAAAGATGCCAGTCAATGCTACATCTAATTTACTTTAAAAAAAACACCCTATTATTATTTAGTATAACCTTGTATGAAATGAGAAAGAAGATAAGTTACTTAATACAGCATAGTTTTAATATATGATTGATGTGTCTCATTTTCAAAAACGTTTAGATTAAAATGCTTTTGTAGTTGTATAATAACCTATATACAGTTTAAAACAACTTGCCTTATTCCTTTTACAAAGTATTTTGCATATTCACATCCTGCTGCTAGAAAATCATGAGTGTAGCAGAAATAGATTTGTAACTGTATTAAATTCCATTGTATTGGAAACAAGGTTATATGTGTGTGTATACAGTGGGTACAGAAAGTATTCAGACCCCCTTAAATTTTTCACTCTTTGTTATATTGCAGCCATTTGCTAAAATCATTTAAGTTCATTTTTTTCCTCATTAATGTACACACAGCACCCCATATTGACAGAAAAACACAGAATTGTTAACATTTTTGCAGATTTATTAAAAAAGAAAAACTGAAATATTACATGGTCCTAAGTATTCAGACCCTTTGCTCAGTATTTAGTAGAAGCACCCTTTTGATCTAATACAGCCATGAGTCTTTTTGGGAAAGATGCAACAAGTTTTTCACACCTGGATTTGTGGATCCTCTGCCATTCCTCCTTGCAGATCCTCTCCAGTTCTGTCAGGTTGGATGGAAAACGTTGGTGGACAGCCACTTTTAGGTCTCTCCAGAGATGCTCAATTGGGTTTAAGTCAGGGCTCTGGCTGGGCCATTCAAGAACAGTCACGGAGTTGTTGTGAAGCCACTCCTTCGTTATTTTAGCTATGTGCTTAGGGTTATTGTCTTGTTGGAAGGTAAACCTTCGGCCCAGTCTGAGGTCCTGAGCACTCTGGAGAAGGTTTTCATCCAGGATATCGCTGTACTTGGCCGCATTCATCTTTCCCTCGATTGCAACCAGTCGTCCTGTCCCTGCAGCTGAAAAACACCCCCACAGCATGATGCTGCCACCACCATGCTTCACTGTTGGGACTGTATCGGACAGGTGATGAGCAGTGCCTGGTTTTCTCCACACATACCGCTTAGAATTAAGGCCAGAAAGTTCTATCTTGGTCTCATCAGACCAGAGAATCTTATTTCTCACCATCTTGGAGTCATGCGGGCTTTCATGTGTCTTGCACTGAGGAGAGGCTTCCGTCGGGCCACTCTGCCGTAAAGCCCTGACTGGTGGAGGGCTGCAGTGATGGTTGACTTTCTACAACTTTCTCCCATCTCCCGACTGCATCTCTGGAGCTCAGCCACAGTGATCTTTGGGTTCTTCTTAACCTCTCTCACCAAGGCTCTTCTCCCCCGATAGCTCAGTTTGGCCGGACGGCCAGCTCTAGGAAGGGTTCTGGTCGTCCCAAACGTCTTCCATTTAAGGATTATGGAGGCCACTGTGCTCTCAGGAACCTTAAGTGCAGCAGAAATTTTTTTGTAACCTTGGGCAGATCTGTGCCTTGCCACAATTCTGTCTCTGAGCTCTTCAGGCAGTTCCTTTGACCTCATGATTCTCATTTGCTCTGACATGCACTGTGAGCTGTAAGGTCTTCTATAGACAGGTGTGTGGCTTTCCTAATCAAGTCCAATCAGTATAATCAAACACAGCTGGACTCAAATGAAGGTGTAGAACCATCTCAAGGATGATCAGAAGAAATGGACAGCACCTGAGTTAAATATATGAGTGTCACAGCAAAGGGTCTGAATACTTAGGACCATGTGATATTTCAGTTTTTCTTTTTTAATAAATCTGCAAAAATGTCAACAATTCTGTGTTTTTCTATCAATATGGGGTGCTGTGTGTACATTGAGGAAAAAAAATGAACTTAAATGATTTTAGCAAATGGCTGCAATATAACAAAGAGTGAAAAATTTAAGGGGGTCTGAATACTTTCCGTACCCACTGTATATATTTATATATATAATTTACATAATTTATATAATATATATATAATTTCACTTTTTTACTGCATTTGGTGCCGAAAACCTTAACTTAGATGAATGTGATCTGCCATTACATTGTCTTTAGTGGAGCAAAAGTTTCCACAGCTGTATTTTGAGACACACACAGTGAATGTGAGTCTTTGTAACTGTGACAAAGACATTCCCAAACACACTGTAAAGAATCACAACCTCTCCTCCGGTCAGAACAGACATACTGAGATCCCTGACAGGAGAATGCTGGGAGTCCTTAGGAGGGAATGAGAGACGGGGACAAAAGAGTACGGCAGACAGGTAGAGAAAGAGAGCGTACGCGTGAGAGAGAGAGACAGATAGTTGCTGTAGCTGGCAGTTATTGATCGTGCGCTCTGCGAAGGTGCTAGAATTAGCAGCGAAGCTTTCTATACAGTGTGTGTGAGACTGAGAACGTGATCTGTGCTACATATATCTGTTTCAAGGACAGCGCAGGACAGGAGGAAGATAAGGAAGGTATGAGTGGTATGTCATAATCACATATATATGATATTCACACAGAAAGAAGTAAAGACTGTAATAAAGCAATGTGAATCAGCAAAAACATACAGTACTCATGCTATGAGTTTGGCCTTAGGATCAGCAGGATCCTACTATTATATTGCTGTCTGTCGAGACGGTGTGTGGTCTGAACTCTTAAGGGCATCTGAAAAATGAGAGAATTAATATATATTGTTAATGATTTCTCATGGACAGAGGTTAACCAATCACAACAGAGGTCATTTAGTGTTAGAGAGGGGAAAAAATGGTCATAAAAACTAAAGTATGAGTATTTTTGGTCCAAGAAAGTGTCAAATATGGCATCTTTTAAAGAACTGATGAAATCTTGTCATGTTGTCATGTGCTTCAGCCTCCCATGTCGGACGAGTGGCGGGGCAGTCGGCCGCGTTCAATGGTTCGGTCGTTCACCATGCCGTCATCTCAGAGGCCGCTGTCTGTCGTGTCTGTGACCTCCATATCATCAGACAACTCTCCCTCCAGACCGGGATCAGACGGGTAAACACACACACACACACACACACACACCATCCAGACTAGTGATAGACCAATATATCTGCAGATATTAAACCTTTCTTTCTTTCTTTCTTTCTTTCTTTCTTTCTTTATAGTGTTTATACTTACTTTTTGGAAATAAATAAATGCTTTTATTTAGCAAGGATGCATTAAATTGACCAAAACTGAGAGCAAAGACATTTATAATATTACAAAAGATTTCTATTGCAAATACATGCTGTTTTGTTTACCTTCTATTCATCAAACATTCCTGAAAAGTCACTGTTTCTACAACATATGAAGCAGCACAACTCTTTTCATTACTGATTATAATCAGAAATGTTTCATGAGCAGCAAATATTATCATATTAGAATGATTTCTGATAGATCATGAAGACTGTAGTAATGATGCTGAAAATTCAGCTTTGATCACAGGAATAAATTAAATCTTAAGTTATATTCAAATAGAAAACACTCATTTTAAACTGTAAAAAAAAATGTTTCACAATATTCCTGTTTTTACTTGATTTTTGATCAGATAAATACAGCCTTTGTGAGCAGAAGAGACTTGTTTTAAAAACACAAAAAAGTCGTACTGGTCTCTAAACATTAAACAGTAGCAGTGTTATTAGTTAGGCATTTTTATTTATAGTATTTTTATTTAATAAATAAGTAAATATATCATAGGCCTGGATAACTGCCTGGTATTTCCTTTATTTTATGTAATATATATAAAAAAAAATTCTTTACTTGAAATAAAATAAATATTAACTGAAAGTGGGGGAAAAAAATAAATAAATAAATAAAAAATTACTAAAATAACAAAGTAAATCGACTAAACATGAAGCTTAGACATATTTTAAAAATTGCAAAGACAACAAAATAGCTAAAACTTTAACTAAAATTAAAATAAAAACCAAAAACATAACAATTTAAATTATTAACAAAAAAAATATGATATTTACTAAAACTTTTAACTAAAATTTAAATAAAAAATGGAAACATATTTTGAAATATTAACAAATTAAATATTAATATTTCAAAATATTAACAAAAACTATGAGTATAGAATATAGATGATACTAAAATAACACTAGAAGACTTTTGTTTATGACATAAAACACCCTTTAGGAGTTTCTAACCTGTCAAAACCATTTAACAAACACAATGTAAAATTTTTAATTATTCGTTTTGCAAAGAAGGACAAATAATGATAAATCTCTCTCCAGATATCAGCATCAGCCATTGAAAAAGCCGTGTTAGTGGAGCACTGATCCAGACCTCTGTATTAAACAGGCTGGATTCTTGACAGTGATTTATTTTCTTCTTATAGCCGTTATAGGAGGACTAGCACAGAACACTTCCTCGGTTAGAGTGACTATTTTCATTTCTGTCCTTTGTCATTTCTCTTAGCAGGCGGTCTGTTCTCATTCACGCTTACAGCCGTAATGCACCGAATCACCTGCTGTTTCTCCAAGAACATCATCTTATTGCACTTTAAGACGTTCCATCAGTTCAGACAGAATCAGATGGGTTTATATGTGTAAAACAGACATAAAATCACAGTAATGCACATGGTTTCGTGTCTTATCTCTTTACCCTGTAAGCTTGGTGGCGGTGTAGCGCGGCGGACACACAGATGCCAGCCTTAAGGATTAATTAGTGCATGTTTGAAGAGAGCGATTCTATCAGCGATGCCCTCCGCTGGTATTTAATTGTGAAGGGCAGCGCTTCACAAGAGCTTTCATTTGATTAGTTAATCCATCTCATTAAAGCGCTTTGATTCGCTTGAGCCTGAGATTCTGATTATGAGAGCCAGAGATTCTGCTTCGCTTTTTGGTTGCTTCCCGCTGTACAAAACTGCCTGCGAGTCTCATTATCAGCCAGGTCAGCAGATATGAAACACACACTCACACACACTTTAATGCAGAGATTCTCGCTTTTACAGGAGCGCGTTTGCATGGATGATGTATGATTTCTTTCCGGCATCGCTGCGTTTTTAAGAAACTAGTTTGTTCTGAGATCTAGACCTGAAATCCAATAGTGATGACACAGTTTTTCTGTGCAGAGTCGAGCTGTCTGGGTTCACGTACGTTTGTGCTAACAAATACGCTTACTGTGGTTTTCATTTACTTTATGAAACGGCAGATAAGGATGGAGTCGGCGTGAGAGCGTTTCGAGTCAGTGCCGCTGCATCTTACGTTCATCAATCATGTGCTTTGCAAACTTGAACATTTGGTTTGCCGTGATTTATTAAACACCGTTATTGCAGATTTTGTTGATTTAAATGTTATTTGGGTATCATTAGCATAATGTTTTCTCAAAAATATGAAATTGATTTATGTATTTTGATGCATCAGTTAGACTGGGTTAAATCAAACAAAGCACTGTATGTTTTTTTTTTAACAGCTTAATTTATAGCTCTCATAGGGTTATATTAAGCTGGATATTGTTATATATTATATTCCAGCAATTTTTGCAAATTAAGAACTTTTAAGAACTTGTTTAATGGGGAAAAAAATAAACGTTTTATGAAAAATATATTAAATAAAACATTCTGACCTTTTTTTACATTTTAATAATTTAATTTAAAAAAAAAACTTTTTTCTTCAGAAAATGTTGAATGAAAAAAGAAAATATAAATGTAAAATTAAAATATATAAAATATATTTCAGTCATATTAATGCAAAGAATTTAAACTTTATTTCTAAATATATTATTATTTGTAATTTGTAAATATTTTTATTATGTAATTTTCTTACCCTATTGCAAATGAAAAACATTTGTATAAAACTAGTTTAATGAAAAATAGATATAAAGTTATTTTCTTAAAGTTAATTTCATTATTATTTTAATCTTATATTTATTAAAAAAAAAATTATTATACTTTTTTTTTTTTTTTTTTTTTGGTGAGGACTGTGAAAATATAGCTAAGTACGAATATAAGCAGCTCAGCTGACCAAGACGGCAGAAGAAAACAAAATCCCAAGGTTGAGCCCTGATCTCTGAAATAACGTTATAAATATATAAAGTGTCATTTTCAATTAGCTAATACGGTTGGTTGCCATGACACTTGAGACTGTACACTAGAAACATGATTTTGAGTTTACAGTTGGAGCTAAATGTCAAATGAGTGCTAATATTTGCTCAAGACTTCTCTGTGATATTAAACAGCCCAGCCATCTTATCCAATAAAACACAGCCACCACTCCATTATCTCCGTCCTCCTCTCCTCATTTGATTCCTCTTCTCGCTTTCATCTGATAGATTTGCCTTGGAGCCTCTCTTACCAAAGAAGCTGCACTGTAAGTCTCAGGATAAACTGGATCGAGACGAACCTGAGAAAGACAGGAAGGAGAAGAAGAAAGAGAAGAGGAACAGCAAACACCAGGAGCTGTTTGATAAGGAGCTGAAGACAGCTGATATCCCGCTGCAGCCCAGTGAGGCGGTCATTCTGTCAGAGACAGTGAGTATCTGTCCATACAAACCACAAATAAAGACTTACTCTGCACTTTAAGTCAAGTCACTGAAAGTAAACTTACCAAGCACCAAATTACAACCAGAAATAGAAACCAATGACAAAATGTTTGCTTTTGCAGCTGCATAAAAATAAATTTTAAATGAACAAGGAAGTCATATAAAGAAGAACATGCAACATATCTGGCTTGCATTTCACTCCAAAATCAAAAGGGAAAAAAGTGCATTGTGATGTTCTTTTCAAGTCAGTTTAGTGCATTTTTCCTCCAAAACTCTCTTTACTAAGATGCAATTGCATGTTTTGCTTTTGATTTATGTAATTCCCATTATTTTCATTACTGTAATGAAGTAATCTTTTCATGAAAATAATGTCACAAGGGAAAAAACATAATCCCTCTTTTTTTCACGAAAAGGCTTCATTTTCTTTAAGAAAATATCATCAAATATCAAAATATAATTTTTTTCCAATGCAGTGCTTTAACTACAACTAAAAAATAGTTTTTCTTAATTGATATAAAGCTGAAATTTAAAAATGCAAATATTGGATTAAAAATAAAAAAGTAAAAATAAATAAATAGAAATATTGCATTGCTAATTAACTGAAATAAAGCAAGTTGAGGTGATAAAATTATTAAAACTGAAATAAAACTTCAATAGAGATGTTTAAAAAAAATCAGAAACTATTAAAAATGACAAGAATGTTTACTAAAATGAAAATTGAAAATACAAAAAAAAAATTCTAGTTAAAATTTTTTAATAAGTACTATAATAGTAATAGTAAATATAATAAAACAATAAAATAATACTAAGATGACACTGATTGCCTGAAATTTGATCTGTCTTCTTGACAGGTTTGTAATATTCACATTTGGATATGGTGTAAACCGAAAGACTTCATTTGTGTGCTTTCCATTTTAATGAATCGTTCCTAGAGCAGTCCTTTTCATCTTCTTGTTTCTGTTTTTGAGGCTGTGTGTGAAATGAGACACACGTCTGAATCTGTACTTGCGAGTCTCTTCAAGCTCTTTGAATATGAATACCAAATGCGCTCGAGCAGCTCTAGAACAAACAGCACGTAATAAGAATAAATTGACCCATTCAGAGCCTCTCTGACTTCACTGGCTAATGTGGCAGCGTGAGAGAAGCGTATAACCTCACATTTCTGAATAAAGAAAAACTAGCACACATAATTACTCAGCCCTGGACCTGCTGCATAGTTTGTCTTTTATAAATCATCATAATGACCTTGACCCTTTCTATAGGCCGCTGACCTCTGCAATTCACAGTCAGCCGATAAAGCAAGAGCGAAAAATCTGATTTACTGCTTGATTAATCTGTCATGTTGATAACAAGCCTGCCTGGTTCATTTTTTACATCTTTAACGATCATTTTTTATTGTTAATGTCCTTATCTGATGAAGGACAAAGAATATAAATGTTTATATAAATGTGTGTGCGTGTGTATGCATATGTGTATATATTATTGTTTGATTTTCCTATTGCAAATTACAAGTTTCATATAAAACTTGTTTATTGAAAAAACAAAATAGAAATGTTTAATAAAAATATATGTATACAAAGTATATTTCTGACATTAAAAATACAAAGATCTTAATGTTATTAATAATTAATTATGAAATTTTATGTATTATTATTATTAATTTATTGTTATGTTTATATATTTAAATTTTTAATTTGTTTTATTTTTAATTTTTTATTTATTTTATTACTGTTTTTTAATAGTTTTTTATCTGATGCCAAAAATATCTTCCTGTTAAAAATATTAATTTTTAAAATATTTATCACAATTTCATCTATGATTCTGGCAGTGGCGGTTTACACTGCAGAAGTGTTTATAAAACTTTAATCTTTTTATAAAACAAATTTTTTAAAAATTGTATTAAAATTTAGAATTTGATGTTACATTTTAATGCACATTTTCAGCATTTATCACAGTAGCATAAATGTTACTTCACTCAAATGATATGCAAAATCTAAAATTAAGAGACTAATTTTAAATAACATTTTTGTTATGATATGAAAACTGTGACTGAAACTAAACCTGTGCACATATGCATTGGCATTTCCTTACATATCAATGTAAATTTTGCATTACACCCTATGTAGATGTTATATTGCAAACAAGCAGGTTAAAAGTGTCGGCAAGTTCCGGGTGACACAGAGTGACTTATTTGGTCGCCTTTGAAGTTTATTCTACTGATTGTATATTAATGATGGTCATTTACAACCGGAATAATTCATAAGCCTGCTGAATTATGCATTAGATAAACCTGTATGCTCATGTAAATCCACCTGAACTGTTGTTCTGAGCTTGAACTTGCTGTTCTTTAGTCTTTTACTAGTTTTTTCCCCCCATTATCATGGTATTTCACTTTCCATTTCCATGGCCACATTTTGAACGGTCGTCCTATTTAGTCTTAATTTATGGAAACCTTTCATTAGTGATTCCCAGAAAGTGCAGTTCACTCTGTAATGTTTATCTGTCATGTTTCCCTCTCTCCAGATCAGTCCGTTGAGGCCCCAGAGGCCGAAGAGTCAGGTGATCAACTTGCTGGGTGAGAAAAGACTCTCCGTGTCTCCAGGAGCCCCTGCCAACCCGTCTGCGCCCAGCGTCCCACCTCCTATCGCGCCCCGGGCCAAACTGCAGTTCAGCTTACTGTCTGGATCCAGTATGTCATACTTCACGCTGATCTGACAGATTCCCCTCCAGTTTGATTTGGAAACATGATGAAATTGGGCCCGTTTTACTAAAGCAAACTAACATAGATTAGCCCCGCCCACCTACAGGAGAAAACTTTACAATAGTAACATAAATTGACAAAAAGATCTGGCTATTTTGGGAAGAAAAACACTCAAAAACATTGATATCTAATTCAAAATCCAGAGCTGGCATTCTGGCATCGTTTGAATGAATGAAGCTAAAAGAGTGCTGTAAATAGGAGAAATTCAGCATGGAGAGATCTAATCACACATCTGAACACCTGCATGCCTACAGCAGTCTGCATATTTTAAGTAGTATTAAATCAAAGAAAACTGGCTTTGATCTGCTGAAGTGCAGCAGGACTAGTTTTGGCATCACATATTGTCCTCTGGTGTTGTTTTATCAACACAATTCATCATATTTTAGCTGTCTGAGTCCTTCAGTCTGATTTACATTATCATTTAAAAGTTTGGGGTCGAAAAGATTTCTTTTAATGTTTTTGAAAGAAGTTACTTATGCTCGCCAATTAAATTGATTAAAAACAGAGTGAAAACAGTAATATTGTGAAATATTGCAGTTTAAAAGAACTGTTTTCTATTTGAATACATTTTAAAATGTAATTTATTCCTGTGATGCAATGCTAAATTTGTTCTTTGTGAATAGAAAGCTCAGAAATAGAAATCTTTGCTGTCACTTTTGATCAGTTTAATGCATCCTTGCTGAATAAAAGTATTAATTTCTTTAGTAAAACTTCTTACTGACCCAACTTTTGAATGGTAGTGCATAAAATAGGGTCATTTGCATACTATTTATTTTAATATTAGCTTTTAAAAAGAAGTTTTAAATAAGTTTATGGCTTTATTTGAAGTGTAAAAAGTGTACAGACCTTTTACAGTATTTTTCTTTCTATAAATAACAATTTTTTGCATCATTTCTCATGGAAATGAATGAGTTGCTGTGGTAATTTCCTTCTCCCACATTACCAGCTTATCTATAAAACATGCATTTTTGGTCTGCTCAATTTTTAATGTTATGAGACAGCGATTTTTATCAGGTACAAACTTTTCAGGATTTATTTATGGATCCAGGGAAAATGTTTAGAATTTAAAGAATCTTGTTTGTAGAATTGTACTCTATCTTGCCTGTTATCAAAGTTGAATGTGTTTGTTTTGATGATATTGTATTTTGATAATGTTTTTGAATGTTTCATTTGTATCTGTCATGTAACAGCCGGTGAATTGAAATGCAGCCAAACTTTCTCCCACCTTAAACCACACCCTCAAAATATGAGCCGTTTGCTGACATCATGTGCTCCGTCTCATGCTGTAGTCTGATGACACACAAACGTAACGTGTGATGTGAAACGCAGGACTCTGGGAGGCTGCAGAGGTGTTAAATAACTCAGATGAAAGCGTGTCTGATCTGGTCTTGTGAAGATGTGTGATGGATTCAGACTCCAGTGCGAGGCGTTTAGTCTCCCATGGGTTCAGCCCGCTGTCTGAATTCTGAGTTTGCACCGCATGTCGTCATCTGTGCTAGAATCACTGCGCAGGCCTCTTAAACCGACAGATTTACATTGAGCTGAATGTTTTAAAAAGGATTTTGGCACAGGTAAAAATGTCATGTTCATCTAAACAGCGATCTGTCTTGTTTCAATGCAGATCTAGAGCTTAATGGGACGAGTTATGGAGATAAGGGTGAAACTCCGCCCCCACTTCCTGTCAAGAGCGGCATGGGCGACTATGGAAATTTGATGGACAACTCAGACCTGGCCAGTCCGTCCACGCCCCCTCCTCCACTGCCACACCAGCGGGTATAACACTCCATCCACATCCTTCAAAGACTGACATACACTACCAGTCAAACGTTTTTGAACAGCAAGATTTTTAATGTTTTTTTTAAAGAAGTCTCTTCTGCGCACCAAGCCAAAGTGCAGCAAAAACAGTAAAATTCTGAAATATTTTTACTATTTAAAATAACTGCTTTCTATTTGAATATATTTTAAAATGTAATTTATTCCTGTGATCAAAGCTGAATTTTCAGCATCATTACTCCAGTCTTCAGTGTCACATGATCCTTCAGAAATCATTCTGATATGCTGATTTGCTGTTCAAGAAACCTTATTTTATTACTATTATCAATATTGAAAATATTGAAAAGGATTCATCAAAGAAAAGGATTCTTTGATGAATAGAAAGATCCAAAGATCAGCATTTATCTGAAATAAAAAGATTTTTTAACATTATACTCTATACCATTCAAAGGCTTGGAGTCAGTGTATTTTTGTGGGTGGAGGGGGGAAGAAATTATAGAAATTAATACTTTTATTTAACAAGGATGCTTTAAATTAATCAAAAGTAATGATAAAGACATTTATAATGTTACAAACGATTTATATTTCAGATGAATGCTGTTCTTCTGAACTTTCTATTCATCAAAGAAACCTGACAAAATTCTACTCAGCTGTTTTCAACATAATTATAATAATAATAATAATTTTTGTTTGTTTTTTTTATCAGCAAATCAGAATATTAGAATGATTTCTGAAGGGTCATGTAACTGGAGTAATGATGTTAAAAATTCAGCTTTGAAATCAGGAATAAATTACATTTTAAAATATATTCAAATAGAAAACAGTTATTTTAAATATTAAAAACATTTCAAAATGTTACTGTTTTTGCTGTACTTTGGATCAAATAAATGCAGGCTTGGTGAGCAGAAGAGACTTCTTTAAAAACATTAAAATATTGCTGTTCAAAAACTTTTGACTGGTAGTGTACATATTTATGAAGCCATTTACTGCTTGTTCTTCATTTCCATTATTTTTACATGATCATTGGTGGTTAAAATCCATTAAGAAATCTATTCCTGTTGTTCAGCTGTGAGGATTGTCAGGTCCCTTCAGATGCAAAACAAGTAGAAGAACTGTAGCATTATATTCATATACGCAGCTTGACCAGAGCGGCCGAAGTTGCTCTTGATCAGCCATTCGTCTCTGAGTCTCTTTTCTCTCTGCAGGATTTTACTTTAAAAAATCCCAGACACTGTTTAATTAACCCATAACCTGAACTTCTCTGCAGCAGCTGGAAGTTACATCAAATTACAGTGTTAAAGGTAGAAACAGCTTGAAGTTCTTTGCTGTACGACGGCAGGCTGTAAAATATTCTTTTATGATACACATAATGTTCAAAAGCTTGAGGTCGGTAAGATTTTTTTAATGCTTTTGAAGGAAGCCTCTTATGCTCAAGTAAAATCAGCAATATTGTGAAATATTATTGCAATTTCAAATAACTGTTTTCTATTTGAATGTACTTTAAAATATCATTTATTCCTGTGGTGCAAAGTTGAATTTTCAGAAAACATTTTTTTAACATGCTGATTTGGTGAACAAGAGACATTTCTTTAATATTTTTTGTGGAAACCATGAACAGCATTTAATTGAAATAGAAATCTTTTATAACGCTATACATGTCTTTACTGTCACTTTTAATCAATTCAATTAAAATTGAATTAATCAACTGAATTAAAATATTAATTTCTTTGAAAAAATGTCCTGAACCCAAACTTTTGAATGGTAGTGTATATAAAATGTTCATATTTTTCTACTTTTTTCTCTTCTTTTATTAGTATTAGATCTACTTTATTATTAATTTAATCACTTTCTCTCTATTATTATTGCTCATAGTTACTTAAGGTTAGAGATTAGACAAATATTTTACAAATTAATAAAAATTAATTACAAAAAGTATGTTACATTGATTGTATGAAAAATCTCTCTCTCTGTGTGTATATATATATATATATATATATATATATATATATATATATATATATATATATATATATATATATATATATATATATATATATATATTTTTTTTTTTTTTTTTTTTTTTTCCATTCATTCATTGTTTCTTTCATATATCATTGTCATATCAAGAGACCAGATTATCACAGAGACTTTTTTATTATTCTCTATCACTCTATTATAACTGTTTAAAGATATTAGATATTATAAAATATTAGACAAATATTGTATTTAAAAAATATACAAAAAATTATTATTATATTTATTATTATTAATATAACAATATATTATTATTATTATTATTATTATTATATTATTTTTCATATATAATTATTATTATTATATATGAAAAATAACAAAATATAAATATTATAAATATTTTTTTCATTTATTTATAATAAAATATTAATTAAAATGTATTCATTCATTCATTCTGTTGCTTTCATATATCACCGTCATATCAAGAGACCAGATTATCACAGAGACTTTATTTTTTATTATTTACTCAGTCTCTATCACTGTTAATACTGCATAAAGTTAGAGATTAGACAAATATATATTTTTTTATTTTTTTTTTTTTATTTATTTATTTATTTATTTATTTATTTATTATATTAATTAAATATATTTATACAATAATTTATTCATTCAGTTGCTTTCTTATATCATTGTCATATCAAGAGACCGAATCATCACAGAGGCTTGACTTGGACCAGAAAGGAAGTACTTTAGTAATGTAATGTGGAGTTTAGCATGGACAAGCAGCACCATTTGATCTTTCCAGTGACTCATGTAATGAAGAATTAATGCTTCACTCGAGTGTTTTAAAAACTCCATCTCTCATTTCCTCATTTTTCCAGCACCTTCCCCCTCCGTTACCCAGCAAGACCCCTCCTCCTCCCCCTCCAAAGACCACTCGAAAGCAGACCTCCATCGACTCGGGAATCGTCCAATAAGCCAGTAGACGGCATCGTCAAACGGACACATCCGGATCGGCTCTCTTACAACGATTTTACGTCAACATCCCTGACAGTATGGCATGATGAATACCTCACCTCAGCCCCGCTCATAACGGCTGATTATTGTCTACTGCCGGATCAGCGCTCGGAGCCTCCACCCGAGTGACAAGACAAGCTCAGAGATGCAGTTTATTTCACATCACTCCAGGCGTCAGAAAAGCAGCTGATGCCTCGCCAGACGACAGCAAATATAGATGCAGTGGAACTGGAGTCGGGGAATTCTGGGTATTTTTTGGCAGATGGTGCATGTTTAACTAAAACTCCGCTTGAGATGGATTTCTCTCTTTAGGCAGGAAGCTTTTTATGCACATTATCATTGAGACACGTGACCAATTCAAACCACTTTGGTGTCGCATAATCAAAGTTTCCTCTTTCTCTTTTTTACATGCTATTTTTATCCTCGATATATACACATTTATGTACAGAGGTTTGTATATATGATTTTATTTTATTGTTTTCTTGAAAGTAAATTTGATCCTTTTTTTGTATGCGCAGTTTATAAAAATTGGCATTTTTATCCAAAAAGGGCTTGGTTTTCTAATAAGAGGGACAGTAAAGGTATTCTTACATGTATCTTTTATTAATTTTGTGGTGTTGTTTGTTCTCAATTGGAGTGAAGACAACTAAAAATCATTGTACCAATCAAGCGTATAAACCACATTAAGGCATATCGATAACATTGACTGCTCCAAATCCACTACTGACTTCTGAATAAACTCAATGTATTTGTAAAGTGCCTCTTGTTTGATGCTAATTAATCCATTGTAGACATTTAGCTGATATCAAGTTTGTTTAGTCAGAATAACATCATCCACTATGGCTCTCTGCTGTTTTTGTGATGTTACCGCAGGTTAACCAATGCAAAACAAGTCTGGAAAGCGAGGTAAGTTGAGTCTGAGGTGAGTTCATTAACGCATTCCGACTCAAAAGTTCAGCGATCAAGTCCTTGAAAACTGAAAAGCTACAATTTTCCATTTAGCTTTTTAGTACGTGGAGCTGAATCTCAGTGACACTGATTGTGAAAACCGGTGGACATGTTTGCATCATAAAGACTTCCAGCTTTCACTTTACTAAAAAGGTTTTGAAATAGCGAAGCATTGACTCATACATGCATATTCAATGCAGCATCTTCTATGAGCGGAGGGAGTAAATATGCTGGAGAGCATGTATTGTATGTTCAAGGTCACTTTGGCAGCACATCCAGTCAGAATTACTGCTCTAGTCTTACTGTGTAGTTCTGATGTTTGTTATGAATATAACTGGTCTTAAACATGCAGCATTCACCATCTAAAAATGGCAAATTGTGCAAATCACACTGGGTTGGGTTTTGGTGTTTGTTTGTTACATGGGTCATTCATGTCAATTCATGCAGAACATTTTGGATTCTGCAGTAGCTTTTCTTAAAAGACTTTTAAATTCCGTCCAAGATATAGAGTTTGTTTCTTCATCAGATTTGGGGAAATTCAGCATTCCATCTCTTGCTCACCAATGGATCCTCTGTAGTGAATGGGTGCCGTCAGAATGAGAGTCCAAACTGCTGATAAAAACATCACAATAATCCACAAGTAATCCACACCACTCCAGTCCATCAGTTAACATCTTGTGAAGAGAAAAACTGTTTGTAAGAAACAAATCCATTATTAAGGCGTTTTAACTTCCAGCTAAAATAGATTGTCATCTGTCTTTAATATTGTTTTCTCCAGTGAAGTCGTCTTGTCTGAATCAGGAGAAAAATCTGCACCGATCAAGCATCTAAATTAATATGTTTGTGGATTTTGATGTAAGAGGACAACAGAGGATGAACTTTTTCACTGGTGAAAGAGTTATTATGGATTATAGACTCATATTTTGGCCAAAAGTGATTAAAAGGTTTAAAGTTAAAAACAACTTGATGGGTTTGTTTCTTACAAACAGCTTTTCACTTCTCAAGATGTTAGTTGATGGACTGGAGTAATATGGATTACTTGTGGATTATTGTGATGTTTTTATCAGCTGTTTGGATTCTCAATCTGACGGCACCCATTCACTGCAGAGGATCCATTGGTGAGCAAGAGATGGAATGCTACATTTCTCCAAATCTGTTCCCATGAAGAAAAAAACTCATCGACATCTTGGATGGCCTGAGGGTGAGTACATTTGAATTTTGGGTAAACTATTCCTTTTGTGTTTTTAACCATCTTTAAAATTGTTGCTATCAACTTATACTGTATGTGTAACTATGTTTTGTATTCACATATGTGAATGGGATATGATAATGTAGCGCACAGCAGGAATGACCCGTGTGCGTTCATGTAAATGTGTGTTTGAGATGGTGCTGCTGGGTCACCGGGAACTGAAGAACGTGTGAAATTATAGAGAACGAGATAAACAGTCCCAGAAACGTCCCATGGCGTCAGACACGTCATGACATTAATACCCGACTGAGTCAGTTTCCCACGGTACGCTATCAATATCTAACCTGATTAATCCAGCTGAAGATTCCCTTTGAAAGGAAAGGTCATTTTCAGGCATTTCATGATCAAATTCAATCAGAGTCTCAAGGCTGAGCTTCAGATAAGTAGCTTAGTTTTTTCTTCAAAAGATATTTTCTTTTTTCTTTTTTTTTTTTACTTAGTATCACTTTAGTCACACTGCTGTCAGAACTGAAATAAACACAAAGTTATATTTTATGCTTCATTGAGCAGTATAGCTGCATTCATTTAGCAGAATGTGTTTCCATGAAACAAATGACTTTGTTGTTTATTAGAGGATGCTGGGAAAATATCCTGCTGGACTGTCAGTTGTTTTTCCTTCATGTTAATTACAGAATTATTGAGGCCTAATACAACAGCGGCAGCAAATTAAATTTAACTTTCTATTTAAACCAGAGGCAGAAAATAACTTAACTCTGTAAATCTCAAATGTGTCCAAAGCATCTCAGTGAGAACTAATGTGTTTTGCTCCTTTGATAGTCCTGTGAAACAAACTGCATGTCTTTGCAAGTTTTTAAGAAGTTAACAATAGAAAAATGGAGTATAGAATATAGAAATTTTATTTTATTTTAATTAGTTTAATTTAATGAAACCATTTAATATACTATAATGTAACTTTTAATGCAATAATACTGCAATTTTATAATGTTAGCAAGGATTGAGTCAGAGTTATTATGGTTTGTGAAAACAAAATATTTAAAAAAAAGTTACATGAAACACAATAAACGAACTGAAATAAAATGTATAAAAAAAACTTATAAAAAAGTCGACATTCTTTTCATTTAATTTAACTTTATGTACTAAAATAACTAAAACTGAAATAAAAACCTTCGTTTAAAAATAAAATAACTAATAATAATGAAAAAAATGCTAAATTACTAGAAATTAAACTAAAAAAAGGAAAATATAAATTATATAAACTTCAAGTTTAATAAAAATAAGTAAAAATTTTTTTCACTTAAATTACAATAAATGGTCATTTAAAATAAACTTTAAAAACCTATTTTATTTCCGCAACATTTATCATTTTTGTTTATTTTAAAAAATAAAACAAACTGAATTAAAAAAATTATTATATATGTTTAAACATAAATGACAAAAATGATAAAAACACAAAATTCCTAAAACTTAAACTAAAATGAAAAACAATAGAATTAATAAAAATTTAATATATTTATATAATATATAATACACTGAAAAAAATGACTCATTGAATTTACTCATTTTTTTAAGGTAAGTGGTTGCAATCAATTTATTTTAGCTACATTTAAACAAATTTAGTTGACTAACTTTCAACTAAATTTGTTTATTTAAATGTAGCTAAAATAAATTGATTGCAACCACTTACCTTAAAAAAAATTTAGTAAATTCAATGAGTCATTTTTTTCAGTGTATAGCTATATAATTATAACAATATAATTAACAAAAATATTAATAAAAATGATAATATCTCAATGATACTAAAATAACACTGGGGCAGCTTTGATTTAAATCAATCACAGCAATCCTATTTTCTATTTTCCAAATATGGTGATTGTATTTGTTATTTTGTTTGGATCCACTATTGTTTTACGCTCCTCCAGAGGAATTAAACCGCTTCGATCATGTCATTTATAGACAACTCTTATGTAACTCTTTTTAGATCCTTCAGGCTGACATTGTACCTGACATCCATTTCTGTTGGTCCTCAGAAATCTTGTGTGCCTCATTTTAAAGCGTGTTTGGTATATGTGTCACATCACAGGTGATGAAACCCACACCTTGCGAGAAAAGATGATTACATTTGCTTAAGCAGTTGACAAGGCCACCGGTGAAATAAACGTGGAGAACAAACCCGGTGTCATTTATGTGCTCAAATAACATCTCTGGTCAGGAAATCAATAACAGGCCGTAAGTCAGTGTGAAATGATGTTCTGCCACGGCAGATTGAGTATGCCAGCGCGTAATGTATTGCCTTCACTTTTGATTGACAATAAACAATAATTGTAATGCAAAAGCAAAGCTTAGGCCAAAGCCGCACGCTAACCGTCTCAGACGTCGAGCCGTATAAACGTCTTGTTAGCGACAGATGCTTTGATTCTCCTTTATTGAAATTCTTTTGCTGTTTTCTATGAATCACTTTGTGCTGTTCTGATTTTAATATAACTGATATATATTCATACAGGAGGGGCCAAAGGCTAAATTGAATCCATATTTCACTGTGATTGTGTTTGGTTTCTGCGGTGCGGTCTATCACAGCCGGCTCTGATTGGAGGGGAACATCCTCCATTGAACCTCATCTGCAGTGTTCCCATAAACCGCGTCCGTGTACAAATACAGATACGCAAAAAAAACAAAAAAAAAACGGCTCGCTTGTGTAATTCTGAGGTGAATTTATGTGAACTGGCCTGCCATCCATCTCAATAAATGCCTCACAGACCCAAATTCACCTTTTATGCTTCAATCCAAATCTCACAAAATCTGTCCAACTCACGCTTCTCCCTAATATTAAACACCGAATGATTGATGCATGCATGTTTATTTTTTGATCTATGTAATTATATATGCATGGTATGCATTTATTTACTTCTATATTTGCTTATTATCATTATTATGTATGGAATAATTGACTACGGGCTGTTGATTTATTACTAGATAATATCACACAACAGGTGGTGATGCGGCCATGAGTTATTTTTGCATTATTTTCTAATAATTCAACTGCCTGTCGTCAATTATTACTCTTAAACTGAGGTTACTACACATCGAAGCATTGTTCAAACATTGTATTTCAAGACATTTGTCAGGTTTTTGTCCTTAACAGGCTCTCACATGTAGGACTAATTTCTTACACATCCTGCACCTACGTTGCAAAATCCAAAACGTCATTTTAGAGCCAGTAATGGAGGCTTGAGCCATTGATAGCATTATCTTGGGGTTATTAATGCAGTTATTCATGCAGTTATTAGAGAGAGAGAGAGATTAAGTGTGTGTGAATTTTTAAGTTCATCTGCTTCAAAAACAGCGCCGTATTACCTCTCTGGTGAGAAATGTTGTGTAGCTTTTTACTGATAAAATCATCTGAGCAGCACTGAACGCACACTTCTGTGAGCATGAACGTTTCCGTTTGTGTCCGTGCTCTGTGTGTGCGTTTGTATGAGAGAGAGAGTGCTTTCCGTACATAATAATTTTGTCAAGCAATAATAATAAAAAAAAAATTGTAAAAAAAAAAAAGGCAAAAATTTGGTTGGTGCTGTGTTGAAAATGACCTTTGAAATAACCAAAATATTTGGCGCAGTGATATGGACATGTAATGTGGTCAAGATCTGCCTGGAGAAACTTTAGCTGTGTGTGTTTTTCCCTGCATATAACTGCACACCATAGAACTTTCGTCAACCAGTCAAATTCAAGCATTCGGCAAACCCTTAGAATATATATTTTTTAATACATTGTAAAAATAGGGCCCAATGTACTGTTGGTATGAAGCAATTTTTGTATTGCATTGTGTTTTAGGGGTAAAGGAAATGTAAATTTTTTATTTTTTTTCCTTACAGTGTAGTTTTCTTTTTTCCTTTTTATTTTTGTTTGTTTGTTTGTGTATCTGTCCAAAATATTGTGTTTTCTTCATCATTGCGGGCTTGAAACAACATGAGGGTGAGTAAACGTCGACAAAATTGTAATTTTAGTGCATTGTTCTTTCATTTTAATTTTCAGGTTTTAGAAGTTTTATGTGCTTTTGTCATTGCTTTTGTTTTTCTTAAATATTTCTTTTAGGTGTTTTATTTCAGTTTTAGCAATTTTAGTACTTAAGCTTTTATATATATATATATATATATATATATATATATATATATATATATATATATATTTCATTTATATTTTATTTCTTTATTTCAGTTAAAGAAAACAACATATTTGGGATTTGAAAGAAAAAAATCTATTTTTATGTATATTAGTAAACATTAACAAACTATTTACTTATTTATTTTTTATGCAGTGTTCTTTTAACAGGGTTTTTCAATGCATTTTAATGCTTGGTTTAGGTGCAAAAAACTAATTTGTTTGTTTACACTCATTTTTATTCTTTTGTTTTCTAGCTGCACTGTATTTTGGATAAATATTATTTATGGTTTTATTCATCTTTTGATTTGAGCAGTTTGTGCTCACACAGTTTTATTCTGTATCGGTGCTGAATTATGATCGCCTGACATTGTAGATTTTATATTGTCTTGCAGGTATCGATCAACTCGTGGTGTTTTATTGCAGGTCCCGTTACAGCAGCAGATCGAGAAAAGCAAAGACAGACTCGTTTCCATTGCGGATCTCACTGTCTCAGCAGGTGGACTCAGTCCTTGGAGAGCCGAGGCCTATTTCTGTGTTATCTGTCCATTCCCTCATTTCCAGCAAGAGCTCAGCTTGAGACTGAGGTTTGGAGAGCCTGAAGATCCCAGGATACAGAAATACAGACTGAAACAATTCCACACAATCATATGTGGAATTTACCCAGAAAAATAAGTCTTATTGTCTGTATTTTAAAAGCTCTGCTACAAAACCTAGTAAGCTGCCTCACTGCTACTGCCTACAGATGCCTCCTTAGGTGACATCTTAAAGGAGTATTTCACTCAAAAAATTAAATTTACTGAAAATGTACTTATGTACTCATCACAACAGATTTTGAGAAATGTAGCATTACATCACTTGCTCATCAATAGATCCTAGCAGTGAATGGGTGCCGTCAGAATGAGAGTCCAAACAGCTGATAAAAACATCACAATAATCCACAAGTAATCCACACCAATCCAGTCCATCAATTAACATTTGTGAAGTGAAAATCTGTTTACAAGAAACAAATCCATCAAGATGTTATAAACTGTTCTCTATCCATAATATTGCTTTCTCCAATGAAAAAGACGTCTCGTCTGAATCAGGAGAGAAATATGCACAGATCGAGCACCATTTACAAGCTAAAACAGAAGCCATGGTTTAAAGTTAAAACATCTTGATGGATTTGCAGCTTTCCACTTTCCAAGATGTTAACTGATGGACTGGATTGGTGTGGATTATTGTGATGTTTTTATCAGCTGTTTACACACTTTTTCTGACGGCACCCATTCACTGCAGAGGATCCATTGGTGAGCAAGTGATGCAATGCTGCATTTCTCCAATCTGATGAAGAAACAAACTCATCCTAATCTTGGATGGCCTGAGGGTGCATAAATTTAAAACAAATTTTCATTTTTGGCGGAACTGTTCCTTTAACTGCAATGTAACCTCATAAATGAGTGATTTGTAATGCTCTATATTGGCAGCATTAACATTGGCATCAATATAGGTTACAAAATGGAAAGAATCAATGATTGAGATGCCTGCATTCACATCCTAAAAGGCAGCTAACTAGGTTTTGGAACAGAGCGATAATGTTAGGCGTTTTGGCTCTCATAGTGGTTTATTTATAGTGTGATTCTGTTCTCAGGTTTATTAATGCTGTTTTTATTTTTGTGGCATTTAAGGGGATTGTCTTTATTTTGCAAAATGTTCTTGGTGGTTCTATTGCAGTGATTAATAGCTTATAGCAGACACTCATCCCACAAAATTCAAGAACATACTTAATGTTTAATCAATAAATGCAGTAAATATTTCTTCTGCACAGGAGCAGAACTTCATGCTCTTGTGCTTAAAGGCAGTTTAATAAACACTCATGCTTCTCAGGTTTACCTCCTGAAAGGTTTCTGCTCGAGGCTCAGATGTCTGCGGACCTTTGAGTTTGTTATGGATCCATCTGAGTGTTTTTTTATTGTGTCTGGAGGCCCAAAGCCAGAATGACATCAGCCGTTTGGAAACCCTAAAACAGTCTGTTGCTGTCTGGCTTGTAGTGTAGCTCTGCAAAGCTTCTGTCTGCTTCATCTTATCTTTAAATTTTGTAATTTTTCTTATGCAAAAGTAACAAAAGATTAATTAGTAACAGCTACATTTTACATGCACTGAAAGTACATGGTGATCCCTGAATATTAAGTATCTCAGCTAATTCCACTTGGGTCATAAACAGTGTAAAATTAGTATATATTAACTTATTTTTATTTTTTATTAACTTTATGAATATTTTAATTGTAGTTTACGTTTTAGTAATTTTGTTATGTGCGTTTGTCATTTTTATTAGTTTTGTTTTTCTTAAATGGTTTCATTTCGATTTTTTTTTAGTAGTTTTAATTCATTTTAGTACTTCCTCTTATGTCAGTAAAGTTTTTCTTATGTTAAGTTTTTCATCTAATTTATATTTTTTGTTTGTTATATATCAGTTGAGGAAAACTAATTTAATAGTTTTAGTATTTTTAGATCACTGATAAAAATGCATGTGGATTGGGATTGAAAGGAAAATCATTTTGTTTCATTTAAGTGTTTATTAACTGGTTCTCTTTTCTATATTATTATGTGATACTACATTTTAGCAAGCATTTACACCTATTAAAAAATGGTAGTATTTTGATAGGACTGGTTGTCTTTCTGACCACATTGTGCTGGAAAACTGGTTTGCTGGTTTCAGCAGTTATAGAGGGGTTTTGGACACTTTTCAGCTTGGGAAGCAAGACTTAAACCAGCAAAAACTAGCAAACCATCTTAGGCTGATTTAGACACTTTTATTGGGGTATTAATACATAGTTACTGTATATCAACTTTTTCTGTCAGTGATCACGGATCTTCATTAGAACAGCAGTTTGCCCACATATATTGATAAAAGTGAAGCATTTTCATAGGGTTTACTTTATTCACATCGCTGTATTATTTTCAAAAATTTTCTGTGAATAATTTAATAACACTGTATTATCTCTCCTCCAAATTTCCATTATAGATCCTGCTGTGTCTGAATCTGAAAACGTTGTGTATGTGGGAACTGATAGAATTGAATCGATTTGCTGCATTATAGAGTTGTCCAATTACCATCCCAAACTGGGTGTGTGTTTCTGATCGATTTTATGTAAATGTGGTGGGCAAACCTGCCAGTGAGACAAATATGCAGAGGAAAATCGCCCTTGTCCTATTGATCCCGGCTCATATAATCACTAATCTATGGTCACACTCAAACACATCGATCAGGCCACTCATCCAACACGGTGAACAAACACAAGCGGGTGATCAGTCTCTTTTTACCGGCTCTTGGGTTTCAGTATCAACATTAGTCAATTGCTTTAGCTCTGGCTTTCTTGTGTTGATGTATTTCCTAAACAGGTACAGTAGTTGGGGCAGTTTTAAAATGGCCTGTAGCATTTAGTTGTATATGACAGCCATGAATCATGATTTGCTTCCTGTTGATAGTCAGAGTCTGGTGTTTATTATTTAATTAGACTGGGAATTCTCTCTTCTCTTATTTATTTTTATTTATTTATTATTATTATTACTATTATTATTATTATTATTATTATTATTGTTGTTGTTGTTGTTATTTTGTTTTATATTAATTATTTTTTAATTTATTTAGTTTAGTTATTTATTTTGCAAAAGTGCATTACATTGAATAAAAATGACAATATAGACTTTTATATTGTTAAAATAAATGTTCTTTTGAACTTTACATTTATCAAAGAATCCTGGAAAAATGTATCACAGTTTCCACAAAAATATTCGTCAGCACAACTGTTTTCAACATTGATAATAATCAGAAATGTTTCTTGAGCAGCAAATCAGCATATTAGAATGATTTCTGAAGGATCATGTGACACTGAAGACTGGAGTAATGATGCTGAAAATTCAGTTTTGATCGCAGGAATAAATTACATTTTACAATATATTCAAATAGAAAATTGTAAATGAATATGAATATTTTATCAAATGAATGAAGCCTTGCTGAGCATAAGAGATTTATTTTAATAGCATTAAAAAGAAAAAAAGAAAAATCAAACAGACCCCAAATGTTTGAATGGATAAAATATTGAATATATTTTATAAATTATGTGAATAAATATTCATAATGAATATTTTAAATGCGTATCCCCCAGTTTCACAGACAAGGCTTAAGCCTAGTCCTAGACTAAAATGTAAATCTGAGCTGTTTTAACTGAAAGAAACTTGCACTGACTGATCTTAAAACATGTCAGTGCCTTTGTTTTGTCTTAAAATGCACACCAGTGATGCTTTTTTCTAAGACATGTTTATAAAAATTACTTGAATGTCCTAATTGAACTAATTGAACCGGGCCTTTATCTGCAAAAATTGTGTCTCTAACATAAAAAACATCAAATAAAACCAATGTCAGCCAGACAGTCTGTTCCTGTCAAAAGTGTCATATTTTAGCCTAAAGTGAGCCAGACTTTATGGTAATAGTCAAACATCTATTTCAGTGAATCTAGAAAGTGATTAGGTGAAACAACGGTGTGATGTTGAAGAGCGCAAGCTCATGTTAGACCCGTCAAATATTGAGCTGCTTGAAAAGACTGTGTTTTGTTCTCTTGTCTTTCCACTTGTTCTCTCTCAATCCATTTTAACATGCACAGAACTACTTCACTTTATTAAAACCAAAGAGTTTCTGTAACTCAGAGGCACATTGATATTCTGTTCATATCACACACAGCAGACACTTCACAACTGATTTCAATGGAGTTTAGGATGGGCAAGTTGCTAAAAAGCATTCAAATGCACTGTACAGACACATTTTGTATAAAATAGTTCATCTTTAATTAGACAATTAACTATTTTTGTTTTAAGCAGCTATTTGAGTAGCGCCGTTTCTTTTTCTTAATAAGCAATACATTCTGGAATTGTTTTAATAGCATATTATTATTGTGATGTTTGGACTCTCAATCTGACGGCACCCATTCACTGCAGAGGATCCATTGGTGAGCAAGTGATGGAATACAAAATTTTTTCAAATCTGATGAAGAAAAACTCATCTACATCTAGAATGGCCTGAGGGTGAGTGCATTTTCAGGAAATGTTCATTTTTGGGTGAACTGTTCCTTTAAAATGCAACGTGTATATATAGGCCACTCACTGGGTTTTGGACCAGAGCCGTTATCGCACTGGTTTGAGCAGTGAAATGTGTTTACAGCATGTGACACACCATTTTCATTTATCATGCAGGCTGTGCATTAGTGCTGTGTGTGTGTGTTTTTGCCATCGATATATTTTGGCTTGTGTGACTGTGTGAAATGAACAGGGTTTCATCTTAACACCTGTCTTCACATAAGCATACATGCTGACTGACATGAATTATTTTAAATAACACATTAAATGTTACGTTTACAAATCACATCAAAACCTGATTTCAAACTAATAAGCATGTGCACTTTGAAATCTGTGTATATAATGTATATATATGTGTATATGTGCGTGTGTGTGTGTGTGTGTGTGTATATATATATATATATATATATATATATATATATACATATACATACACACACACACGTGTATATATAAAGGTGTTATAGTAATTGTCTTTTGTTAGAAAGAAGAGAAACTGATTTTTTTCAAAGGTGTTATAGTAATTGTCTTTTGTTTATGGATGTGTATTAGTTAGCATTAAAAGGCACATTGCATTACAAGGCATAATTAATGCATTAAAACTACTTTTATAATGCATTATACATAAAGGCTTTAAGTGAAGTGTTACCAATTCAATGTGTTATTTATCGATTCTTTGTAATTGTTTGCAAAATTTACTAGCAAAAAATTATTTGAAAATTATTTCTACACTGTTTTTTATTTTCAGTGTATATATAAAACAAAATTCAGTTTAAATCTTTCAGATTTCTACACATTTTACAAAGTCATCAGGGCTTTACAAATCTCTCAGCACAGTTTTTGTTTGCACTGTAATTTCCTCTCTTTGTGTACAGCTTCAGATGTATTTGGCTTCTTGTATCACTCCTGATCTGGAGGCTTTTTTTTATTATTATTATGCTTTACTCTGTGACTTTCTCACACTTTCCATGTTTGTTCGTTTCTCTCTCTCTCTCAGTATCCAGCGACTACAGTAACATAATGGAGAAGGCAAAGTCATTTCCAGTCCTTGAGCAGGTCTGAAGAGGTTTTTAAAGAACAAACAAAAGCCACTTGAGCGGCGTTTGGGACGGAGGACGTGGGTCGGGCCCCAATAATCTCTCCTCTTCCACTTCCTATGTGCCAGAGGTTACCAAAGCAACCATCAGCACATCCCACCACTCCAGGTTCGTGATTAAGGATGCAAATGAGAATGGGAGAGTATTTAGTGGACAGCGCAGGTCTGTGGAGTCATTGGTAATTCACTGGGGTTTAAGTGCGCTCATACGGCAGAAAGGCCAGTGTTCACTGCTGGCGCTGTGTGTATGAAAGAACCTGTTCAAGATCACTCACCCCTCTGGGATTCGGGCTGGAGGCGAGTGCTGAGGTTGCGTTTCTGCCGAGTTACCATTGTGTCCTTGAGCGAGAGACTTTCTGTTACAGCGGCCCGTGCTTTCAAGCGCTTCAGTGCCTCTCTGCTTAAAGCATCTGCAAAATGAGATAATTTTGAATAGGCTGCACATGATATTAAAGGAATTTAGAAGATGAAGGTTTTCTCATTTTACACGGCATGCTCCACAGCTCTCATCCCAGACGAGAAGAAACCATCAGATTAAGCATTCTTAACATTTATATATTTGTAAAATCATGGCTTGATCTTTTTATTGCCTCTTTTAAGAGGAATTTTTAAGGAAGCGTTACTACATCACAAGGATGTGAGTTTGCATGCTTGCATGCACAATCATTTTCAAAATTCACATTTCATAATTTTCATAAAGAGACTGACATTTTTAAAATTAATAACTAATAAAATAATATAAAATATTAAAATAAGTATTTAAGATCCTGAAAAACTCAGTAAACATTACTTATATTTCAGAAGGAAGAGAATATGATTTTTTTTTTTAAATAGGTTTTATACTATGTCACTTTGCATTAGTTAAGTTGGTTAACTTTATTAAAATAATATATTAAAATAAATATTGGAGATCATAAAAAAAACTATTTCATATTAGTCATATTTTAGAAAGAAGAGAAACTGATTTTTTTTCAAAGGTGTTATAGTAATTGTCTTTTGTTTATGGATGTGTATTAGTTAGGTTAGCTAAATTTATTTTTAAAATTACAATAAATATGTAAGATAATGAAAAATGTCATTTCATATTAGTTATATTTCAGAAAGAAGCGAGATTTTGTTTTGTTTTTTATAAATCAGTTTTATGGTAATTGTCTTTGGTTATGTATTAGTTGAGTTAACTTTATTAAAATAACATAAAATATTAAAATAACTATTTAATCATGAAAAACTTCATACCTTATATATTTCAGAAAGAAATATAGGTGTTAAGTGTATTTTGTTTGTGGTTGTGTATTAGTTAAGTTAGTTAATTTAGATTAAAATGTAAAAACATGAAAACTAATGAGAAATTTAAATTTTTTTAATAAAAATTTAATTTAGAATTTACCCTTAAACCAAGTAAATGTATATTTTACAGGATGTTTTTGGAAAAACAGTTATTTCATTTAGCTCAAATCTCTGACTTTAAGACATTTTCTCAGCTGGTTTGTCCATCTGAAAAACACAACTCAAGTCTGACAATAACATTCATCTGTATTTATGAGTAAAACAGGACATTCAACCAGAAATCAATAATGTATGGAAAAGTCATTTCAGATGTTTACTCAGTCAATACATTTAAAAAAAAAAAAAAAAAAATAAAAAATAATAATTTTCTTTGCAATAACCTGATGAATCGTGCATTATAAGACCAGAAACATGTTTTAAAGTTAATAGGGTCAAGTTTGATATCATCTTCAAAGCATTTCTTCAACTATATGGAGTGATTGTATCATCTGTCTATGCAGCGCTGTGTGATTCTTACTCATTCACTCACAGTCTGTCTCTGACTGCAGACAGAGATGCTAATTCCTCCACGCTCTGATTAAAGGAATTCCACATTTGCATCAGTGGCGGCATCATTAGAAACCACAGGTGCTTCCAGAGCAATTAACACACCGTGGAGCGTTGCTAGGTGACCGACCATAGACACGAGATGTAAAGATGAGAGCTGAGATACAGTGGAAACTGCAGCTCAAAAATGACTCTCTCTTTCTCTCCCTGTACTCCATGATAGTTAGAAATCTTAGTTAAAATATTGGTTTTTGTTGCATCCACAGCTGTTTCTGCAGAGAAAATCAACCAGCAACTCTCAGACGTTACAGGTTTGATCTCTTTAAGATGCTAACATTAACATACAGAAGGAGAGTGTGGTAAACAATTGAGAAATGAGACTAAAACTAATGCTAACATAAAAATCCTGCTCCCTGAATGTATTCCATTATGTCTGCTATCAAATCAAATAAAACATCTACATCATCTGGGCAATGTGGTTGAAAAAGCGTTCATTTTGATGGGTAAGTTAAATTGAGGAATATGTACATGATTTACATTTCAAATAAACATGAGCATTAGCAGACTAATGCACAAACCCTTTCCACAGTTTAATTATCTGCAGATCATTAATATTTTGAAAGGTTTAATGTTCATAATAATTATATATATATATATATATATATATATATATATATTTTTTTTTTAACATTTTGCAATAGCATTTGTTATAGTATTACATGCATTTGGATGCAATACTTATGCTGGTTACTATATTGTGTAAAATGCTTCATTAATTATTTGTTGTTAATAATCTTTAGTAAAACGTTTATTATTTAATTTTATACTTGGATAAATTTGTTTTGATGAATTGTTTTTACCCGTCCTGTAGAAATAATTACAATGTTTTGTTTTGTTTTGTTCTGTTACCACCTCCCCCCAGGATTCTTTGATGAATAGTTCAATAATTCAAAGTTAAAAAATGAATAGAATGTTCAGCAAAATTTATTTTAAATAGAAATATTTTATATCATTATAAATGTCTTTACTGTAAAAAAAAATTAATATAAATAAAAAAATAATAAAATAAAAATAAAATCTTACCCTAAACTGTTGAATGATAGCATATAGCATATAATGCTTTCAACAAAAATATGAAGCAGCACAACTGTTTTCAATGCTGATAATAATAAGAAATATTTTCGAGCAGAAAATCAGCTTAGTTATAATGATTTCAGAAAGATCATGTGTCACTGAAGACTGGAGTAATGATGCTGAAAATTCAGCTTTGATCACAGCAATAAACTACATTTTACAATATATTCAAATAGACACAAATTCTTTTAAATTTTAATAATATTTCTCAATTTTTTAATTCAATTAATTTTTAAATTTTTAAATTAAATTAAATTTTTAAATCAAATAAATTCAGCCTTTGTGAGCAAAAGAAACTTGTTGCAAACAATCTTAGTTATTCCAAACTTTCGACTGGTAGTGTATTTGACATGCAAAAAAAAAAAAAAAAAAAAAAACAACCTTATGAGGTTGCACTCTCCCTATTCCCTAAAAGTAGATGTTGCACTAAATGGACCGTCTTGTCCCCTTCAAAGCACATCAGAGACTATTTGCTCGGCAGATGAGAGAACATAATGAATCTCCTGACACGAGCATTTGGACATCTGACATTATACCAATCTGAACTCGGCAGCATCTAATTGACCTTTGAAGAGCAGAATACATTTCCTGCCACGCAGCCAGTAGACTGATGCATTTGTTAATCTAACGTTAATTACGGGCCAAAGTCACACAATAATGAGAATATTCTTATTCTTATTCTTGGCAGGAAAAAGGAGGAGAGATAAAAGCTCTTGACAGTGGCTCGCTTATTAGAGCCATTTACAGATAACGCAACATTTCTCATTGTGCTGATGACGTGTTTCTCTAATGTGTTGAAGTGTCTCTCTGAATATTGTTCCCAATTAATTAAACTTTTACTGGTTGTATTATAAAGTGATGAAGGTCCCCACTGGTCCTGAAGTGTTTCTGTTTCATCTCTTTGCCCTTCAGGAGGGTAAGTATCAATAACTCTCATCTGTCATTTTTCCTCTGTGATTACGGGGCATTTGCTAATAGTCAGACTCCCACTCATCTGAGCTTAAAGCATGGAAGCGGTGAGGCCCGCGAGTTAAGAGCCCTGGATAAATGTTAAGGGAAGTCATGAATCATCCTTTGATGTGTTTCTCTCGTTCAGACCTCAGCTGCCTTTGCCTGGAGAAGTGGCCTACAAAACACAAGCGCACTGGATATGGAGTAACACTGACCCCATCTGGTGGCTCACTGCAGGTACATTTTCCCAAAATGCTCATAAACTTGGCCTGTGATTTTTATGAGCATACAGTCTGGTAATGTATGGAAGTCCATTTCCAACTAGAATATAAAATAAACAAGGTAACTTAGACTTTTTGTCTCACAATCAGACTTTTTGCAAATTGCATTTGGTTTGAAATATTTTATCTCAAAAATATGTCGTGTGCATTGCGTATTGGCAATATTGCATGTACTGTAAAACAATCACACAGATAAAGTACTTTGAATGACTTGCCACCCAATTTTTTTTTGTTGTTGTTTTCCTCGTAAGCTGAGAGTTAAGAGTTCACTGGTTGGAAAAACAACATTTCAGCTGAAGGTACTGAATGTAAATCAGCAGCTGAAACCACCAAGCATGCAAAGAATGAGGATGCAACAGAAGCAAACATCCACCTAGAGAATGAAGGTACTTACCCTGAATGATGACACCAGGGTTAAATGTGTGAACAATTCCAGATAAAGAGATTGCTGAGTGAATCCAAGTGAGGTGAAATTTCCAAGCATTTCCTGTATTAATGTGTTCCTCTCCCAGCATTTAATATGGTTGCACTGGTGAATGTTTGCCAGTTTTATTTACCCCTTTTTTGATTTTAGTGTCATGTTTAATAACTTGCTGTCTTACGATGTCATGATGAATTTGTTCCTACTTGTAATCTTGTTGCCATAACTTTATCACTTTGCCAAAGAACTGTCAGTTCCCGTTATTAATTTTAGTAAAGGTGTATTCTGTTGCTGTTGCTACCATTCCTGCATTTTTCTTTCTTGAATTGTCTTTATGCATTCTCATATGGGTCATAAGCCTCAGTGTGATAGTCTGAAAAACAACAAGCTCTTGACAGATGTAATAAAGCTATGATAATAACTATTCTTAAGTGCTAATTTGTGCTGTTGATAGTTAGGCCTCATTGACCAACTAGAACCGTAATAAATTATTGTAATTTTAACTGCAAATGCTACAGTAAATACCTGTTTATTAATTAATGGTAAGTTTCCTTTGTATACGGTGGAAAACTGTAATAGATCCAACCAACTTTATAGTGAAATACTGTTAAACATAGTTTTTGAAAGTGAAAAAAAAACAACAACAACAACAAAAAAAAAAACATCTGAATCAGTATTGTGAGAAATAAACTATACTGTAGATATACTCAGAATTGCAAGGGGAAAAAGTCTAAACTGTGAGCATAACTGCAATAACTTTGATCATGTGACACTTCAAATTTCATTTGCTTTGAAATTATATAGGATTATAGTAGATGATAAAGGATGATAGTAGATGATTCTATCTCAAACATATATTTCTGTCATGTGTGTATTTGTGCATTGACAGTATTATATGTACTGTAAAACAATTACACAGATAATTGAATGACCTTTGAATGACCTCATTCAATGCTGATTTGTTGCACCAATGATCATGTGACACTGAAGACTGGAGTAATGCATTATGGGAATGCACTGCATTTTAAAATGCATTACAAAAAAGTGTTATTTTAAATTGTAATAATATTTCACAATATTGCTGTTGCTAGTGTATTTTTGATCAAATAAATGCTGCCTTAATATGCGTTAGAGACTTCTAGTTTATATGTACTACTTGTTTGTTTCACTTTAGACAATGGTGAGACATTCCTCATTTTGAGACCTAACAGACAGTGGAAAACTTTGATTTCTGTATTTTCCTCACTTAATGCCTGAGTATGATTTTCAGGAGAACATTTACAGTATGGTGCTTCTGCATCTTTCTTTTTAAAGGCAATTCTTTAAATTTTCTCTGTGGTAGAGGTGTGTAAATGATGACTGATCTATTCCATCAATGTTTTGCTGTCAGGTTAAGAAGTGTTGATGTAATGTTGATGTACTGTGTATAGTTGTTTCTTTGGGGGGAAAAAAGATGAAAGATTGTTATTTCTTTGGAAATAAGTGCACTCTTAAAAATAAAGGTGCTTCACGATGACATAGAAGAACCTTTTTGTCTAAATGGTTCCATTAAGAACCTTTAACATCTGAAGAACCTTTCTGTTTCACAAAAGGTTCTTTGTAGTGAAAGAAGGTTCTTCAGATTATAAAAAGGTAAGAAAGAGAGAGTTCTTAAAGAACCTTTGACTGAATGGTTCTTTCTGGAACCAAAATTGGTTCTTCTATGGCATCACTGTGAAGAACCTTTTCAAGCACCTTTATTTTTAAGAGTGTACTTCGAAGTATGTGACACAACAGGCAGGGGAATTCACAAATAGAAGCGCACACACACACACACACACACACACACACACACACACACATCAGTACAAATAATGAACTATTTAAAAACGAAAGCATTTTAAATATAGGAATTATGCAGTTTGATTAATTATATTATGGCCATTTCTCTTGGTTATATTCAACAGACATCTAGACATCTTCATTTAAAGTCAGTTTGAAATTGTATATAGCACTTTTAACAATGTGCATTGTTTTAAAACAGTTTCACAGAAATTCATGATGTCTGAAAATGTATAATATCTTATGCATTATTCACTTTTAGAAGAGCTGGGCAAAAGCATAGTTTGTATTTTGCGAGGATACAAACAATCAAGCAGTTGATATTTGTAAATTGGAATTATGATTCTATATATAGAATTCGGAGGATTATTAGGCTAGGATTGTTTTGGTTTTGTGAAAAGCCTGTTTGTGTGATGTGTATGACTGCCAAATCAATGATGGATATAAATGATAGGATTTTGGTCATATCTCCACATCTCTAAAAACATTTGTTTTTAGAAACCTGAAAAATGAGGTATGACACAACAAACTAATTACTACTAAATTTTTTTGGTAGCACCTTATTTTTCAGTGTCTTATATGCTACATGTAATGATAATTACAGTAATTACATGGAACTAACCCTAAAACCAATCTTAACCCAAACCCTATAGTAAGTACATGTTGTTAATTAATATTACTCTGTACTAAATATATAATTACAATTGCATTAAATGTTTAGACTTGATAAGTGGATAAAAATAGCAAATTCATTTTTGAGCACTGAATTTTGTAATATTAACTAGTTTATCTGATATTTGCAGTAGACATATGTAACATTATTAGGCAATATGCACTGTAGTCACTTTGGCATCTGATATAAATTAATTGGTGCACGAGGACAGTTACAGGAGCAGGGGCATTAAATCCATGTACATTAAAGCTAATATTATTTGACTAATAAATGTGACCGTACTGCATTTTGGACCTCACTGAAGGAATGTGTGTACAGATGGTTTTTCTGGCTTTGTGATAAACACTTGTCATGTCACCTAATCTAAAATCCAAATGTAAGAACTGAAGAGAAACACTTTTCTATTTTGTAACTTACTGGCGGTGTTCCAATTAAAAACAAAAAAAAAATTAAAGTTTCTTTCATTCCAATTCTAGGTGGATGTTCTGAGCAAATGCAGGGATAGATTAATAATAAAAAAAAAAAACACTGCAAACTTCCTACTAACCCGCAGTAGGTGCAAGAACATTGTCGAAGCAGCTGTCTGAGGTAAGTAAAATCATTAATCTTTATCTTTATCTTGACATCTTTAATGTAATCCTCCATGGGCTGATTCTCTAGAGTCTTACTTCTGTAATGAACTGAACTAAAACATTACATAATAATGGGGTATCTTTTTTTTTCTCCAAAGCAAAATAGCTTACTTTTTACTCCACTAGATTTTATAAAAACATATTTTATATTATTTCAATCTGAAGAAATCTGGACACACTCTGAGGTGACTGAATTTTTCTTTTGAGAAAAATTTGGTTTACAAATCTCATTGAATGATTCATTTGCAAATTGTATTGATCCATGTGGTCATATTTGACTCAAAAAAAAAAAAAAAAAAATACAACAGTAAAATGATCTGTGTAACTCGAGTGAGTGACAAAAAAGTAAGCTACTAGTGAGTGCTGGATTTTACTATTGATTATAGTAAATGAAAAGCATATTGAGAATATGCATGACTTTGTTGTTTGTAAGCAAATTATTAAAAGGTGAGTATTGTAAGCTTGAATTGAGTGCTTGAATGTGGATAAAAGGAAAATTTGTCAATTTATGAGTAAACCATGCTGGTATATAAAGTATCCCTAATTATAATGGTATATGTTAAAATATTCATTAGAATGCAAATTAGCATGCATATTTACAACATACAGTAGCATATAGTGTAACGCATGTATTTACACTAAATAGTAGAAATAAAGTATGACCTGGAATTGGTCATTTTTCTATGTTTCAGGGCTTTGAATGAGTCCAGTAAGATTTGGTTGAGATATCTGATTTCTAATAAGGGGTTTTCGTAAAAGACATTCAAAAACATTGGTTTAACTCTCTTTTTAATAATGCGTGATGCTCTGATAATGCTTTCTGATTACAGAAGAAGGGCTCCTGGTTTTATCTCTGAGGTCATCATCATCATGAGATTGTCTCCACAACATCTGCTGGTGTTCATATCAGTCCTGTCACTCGGTAAGGTTTTGTTTATCATCTGTTTGATTTTAATGTTGCAAAAACAACATAAATATACAAATGTGCATTTCTGAACTTTAATTATAATCCTTTCATTATGTCTGTGTTTCATACAGAAATCATCACATGGACAAACAGCGCAGCGTCAGGTAATAATGCTGCGACTGATTGAAGACTGTAACATTTTTTTTTATGTACCTTAGAAGTATTCAATAATTGAATACTCATTTTTCGGAATTAAACTTCACAGGTACTCTTCTGCATGGCGTGTTTGTATACGTCAAAGCCACCTCTTGTGTTTGTTTCCAAAAAGCACTATTTTGCTCTTATTTGAGCTCATTTGAACAATATGGCAAAAAATAAACTCTTGATTTTAAACATTTGACTGATTCAAGATTTAAATTTAGTTTTTTTACAACTCAAGTATTTTAGTATTACTTAACTAGTCAACATAAAAATGTAACTAACATGATTCATTTCTTTATTAAGCATCTGGTTAAAGAACATTCTGTTACAAGTTCAGCGCACATTAAGTACTCAACGTGTAAACATAAAACAAATTCACTTGTTAAAAATTTTTGCAGAAAAGATGCACGAAATATGAAGGCACATATTGCTCAAACTTGTCATAAATAATATTAACAAATGCTTCAAAAAGTCTTAGAAAGTCCAAGTAATTCAAATTCAATATGACTAAATGTATAGTACCAATGGACTATTATTAACTATAAATGTTTTGTAAAAATAAAGAAAATTACAGCAGGTTTCAGCCTGTCACCATCATGCAAACATGAAATATCAGACATATAGTAGTAGGTTTCTGTTGTTGTTGTTGCTGTTTTGATAAATAAATAAGCTAAGGACCATTTAGGAATTAGCTTGTTTTTTTTTTTTTTTTTTTTTTTTTTACGGATTAGAAAATCATACTTCACATTGGTTATTTCAGTAGCATGAGAATCAAAATTAAATTCTCATGAAAAAATTCATTCTCAAAATTAAGTTCTCAATAAATGAAATAGGAAAAAGCAAGCAAAGAACACTGAAGTGGTTTATGACTTCAGTCTAATGCTGTCTACACTGCTAAATGAATCTTTCTTACATCTTTTCTGTATTTTGTTGTTTATAATGATGAGAGAATTAGCAAATCTGAGCAAATCTGGCATCCTCTGCAGTGATGAATCAAACACCTCTGAGTGGACATTGCATTTATAATGCAGTGGTCTGTTCAGTGAGCATATCTGCAATTTATGCCACTGAGTGACTTATAAATAAGTAATAATACTTTAAAATCAATCCTAAATGCAACTGGAAGTCAATTCAGGATGAGCTGCAGTTGTCTAATGGTCTTTTTGTGAAGGCCGGTCAGGAGTCCATTACAATAGTCCACCCTGCTGGTGATAAAGGCATGAGCGAGTTTTTTTTTCTTGACTTGAAACAAAGCATCTAATTCTTGCAATGTTTTTGAGATGACAATATGGTGATTTAGTTATTGATTTGACATGCCTACTGAAACTCCACAATCCACACCAAGATTTCTGACTTAATTTTTAGCTGTTTGACCCATAGAGACAAGGTATGCATTCACCTTGAGAACTTCATCTGTGTTTCCAAATGCAATCACTTCTGTTTTCTCCTTGTTTAACTGAAAAAAGTTTTGGCACATCCAACTGTTAATGGCAGAGGGAGTCAATGGGGCGAAGTCTTTAGGCGGTAAGGCTAGGTAAACATGGGTGCCATCTGCATAGCTGTGATCAGCAATTTGGTTCTTTTTTATTATTTGGCTCAGTGGAAGCATTTACAGGTTGAGCAAGACTGGTGCAGGAATTGAGCCTTGAGGGTCTCCACATGTCATGAACGTCCACTTAGACTTATGGTCTCCTATATTCACATAAGAACCTCTCCCTTCTAAGTATGACCTGAACCATTTGAGGGCCATCCCTGATTAACACTATTTTTCAGCACTACAACCACAAACTTTTCTTGTGTTCTCAACATTTTTCAAATGACTGCTTTCTGAACCTTACAAAAAATCGGAAGTATGATCTGCAGTTTTCACAAAGAGCTTTAAAACACGTCATCCAGCAGACTTCTGCGGCTTCAGGGCTTTTGTGAAAATTGTACAAATTGTACTTCTGCATTTTTGTATCCCTGTTCCCAGACAGATAAATGGACAACTAAATTGGGACGTATGGGTGCAGGTAACACAGATAAAGAGTATGCATTGTTAATTTACAAAGACTACTGGCATTATAAAAATACAAAGATTGTTGAAAATCTGCAAATTTACACTTTAACTTTTCGTCTGTGTATATGTGTGTGTGTGTGTGTGTGTGTGTCTGTGTGTCTTTTTATGTGTGTGTCTCCAACATCAGTGTCACTGACCACGTCCTCCTCAGACTCAGATAAATGATGCTCAGGATGATGAAAGCTCCACAGTTTGTTTATTAAATGTAATACAATGCCCACCTCCTCCAAAAAAAAAAAAAAAAATGGAAATAGAGATTTAGCTGTGTGCAGCAATTGCAGGCACGACAATGGCAATGACTGTATGATCAATGCAAATAAAATAAGTGGCCTTCATATGCCTTCATTCTTGGCCCCCGACAATAATATTAACCACACTTTCTTCTTTCTTCATGTTCTCTGGTGGATGATAGATCTCAGGCTGGTGAATGGTTTCAGCTCCTGTTCTGGAAGACTGGAGGTTTTCCATAATGGAATTTGGGGAACTGTGTGTGACGATTGGTGGGATTCTCAGGATGCTGCAGTGGTGTGCAGACAGCTGAGTTGTGGGAACGTTGTACAGACACTGTATTATAGCTTTGGACAAGGTTCAGGGCAAATATGGTTGGACAATGTACAGTGCAGTGGGACAGAAACTGCTCTTCAAAATTGTTTATCAAATGGATGGGGAGTCCACAACTGTGTGCATGGTGAAGATGTAGGACTTGTCTGCGAAGGTGAGTTTGAACACGTACCTGAAACTCCTGTGCTGTGGTTTTGATGCCCTGCAGTAATGACTACATTTTTGTTTGTCTGTTTTATGTGTTATTTATAGGTGTTATTTAGGGTTGATATGCAATGAGCTGCATACAGTATAATAGGTTCTTGTTTCAGTAGGATATTCACCTTGTTTTTAATGTAAAAGCATATGCAACACAGCCATTGTAACTTGAATGTGTCAAGGCTTCCATTCTTATCTGCTTTCAGTTATTTTTGCTGTACCAAAACTGTCCTTTATGCTGCTTTATATTGCAAACTGTTACTTGTTATTATATTAAATTATCATATTTGTAAACACACTGGTTTGTCGAGCAAATAAGTCAGTTCATGAGGTATTTAATGCTGTTTGTATTAACCACATCAACCACCACAGATTTTTTGATGGAATAGTTGAATATTTAGACAAATCTGCAATTTTTTTTTTTTTTTTTTTTAATAATTTTAGAATATTTTATTTTATTTATTTATTTTTATTTTGGATTGAGTATCAGTATGCATTTTGGAGCAGATGCTGATACTTACTGTATTTATGTGGCCAAAATGTAGGATGACTTTCTGATAGCTAGTAATGAAAATCAATTGAATTCTTAATAATTGTATAGCAATTTCTTACATAAAATGCATAGAAATAGCAGGTGTCACTCCATATCTCCCAATAGTAGGATGATATTTAAATGCTTAGTTTTATAACCAAAACTGTGTAGTTTCAATTGTGGGGAGCACAACATGCAATGATGACTGAAAGATGTACAATTAAATGTTCTTCAAAAGTATGTTGTATTTTTGAAACTTTTCACATGATTTTTTTTTTTTTTAAATGATTTATGGATCATCAAGTAAATCTAAGCTGCTTCAATCCAGTAAATGTTCATCTTGAAATATTACTAACAATGTAAAAATTCTTATGTTTACTTTATAAAATCTGTAAAGATTCAACAACAAAGACACATGAACCACAAGCTAAAGATGGACACTTTTAGAACTACTAAAATGTGTTTTACTTGCTTAAAAAAGTAGTACTGTGTAGAAAGAGCCAATTGAATTTTACAAAAAGTGATTTTTAATTTAATGCTTTTTCTTTAACAGCCATTGAACAAACATCTACACCCACAACATCTACATCAACAACATCTCCATTAACAACATCTGCACCAACATCTCCATCAACAACATCTGCACCAACAACATCCCCATTAACAACATCTGCACCAACAACATCCCCATTAACAACATCTGCACCAACAATTTCATTAACAACATCTCCATCAACAACATCTGCAACAACAACTTCTCCATTAACAAGATCTTCAACAACAACTCCAACAACAACATCTGCACCAACAACTTCTCTATTAACAACATCTGCAACAACAACATTAATAACATCTGTATCAACAACACAATCAAGTCAAGTCAAGTCGAGCTTTATTGTCATTCTGCTACATGTGTGGACATATAGTGGAACGAAATGTCGTGTCTCGCAGGACCACGGTGCTACATACTAGTTAAACCTAAGATAAACATACAACAATGCAAGTATAGGAAAAACAATAGAGCTATACAACAGTTAACTATCTGACTATACATGCACTAAAAATACTATAACTGCTATACCTAGTTGACTACACATACACAAACTGAGACTGTACAAAAACTTTACATAAATGCTGTACATGAAATTGTGCGAAAGAGATATATCTACATGAAATTGTGCAGAAAAATTTATATTTTGTACATTAAATTATTGTGCAGAAGAGAGATTTTGTGGGAGACAGTGCATAGTTCTAAAAGATTTTGTAGTGCAATGCTCAAGTAAACATATTATTTTGTAGTGCAATTTTCAAGTAGACATATAATTTCTTAAAGAGTCTTTGTGGCAGGGAGTGTTTATAGAAAGTGTCTAGTGTGCATATAGTGGTATGAGTGCGTTACTACAGGTGGTTTGTATAGCCCACTCACCTGTGTGTAGCACATTCAGAATTGCACTTAGTAAAATTGTCAACAGTTTTTAATGAGTTGGGGGGTGGGAGGGCTGAGGTGTTCATGGTTTCAGAGGGGGACAGGGGGATTGGAGTTAAGAGCTCTCACAGCCTGGGGAAAAAAGCTGTTGAGCAATCTGACAGAGCGAGCTCTGATGCTCCGGTACCTTCTACCTGATGGCAGGAGCTGGAAGAGGTTGTGAGAGGGGTGGGTGGGGTCCTTCACGATGCTGGAGGCCTTGCTGGAGGATCTTGAAAGGAAAATGTCCAGGATGGAGGGGAGAGGGGCACCGATGATCTTTGCGGCAGTGTTCACTGTCCGTTCTAGGGTCTTGCGGTCAGCAGCACTGCAGTTCCCATACCAGACAGTGATTCAGGTGGTTTGCACACTCTCAATGGTGCCCCTGTAAAAAGTGGTGAGGATGGGTGGAGGGAGACTTGCCCTTTTCAGCTGGTGGAGAAAGTGGAGGCGCTGTTGTCCCTTCCTGTTGAGCGACGTGACGTTGGTGGTTCAGGTGAGATCCTTTGTGATGTGCACCCCCAGGAATTTAGTGCTGCCGACTCTCTCCACGGTTGAGCCATCGATGGTCAGTGGGGGTGGTCAACAGAGATTCTCCTGAAGTCCATCACAACCTCTTTTTTCTTACCCACATTGAGAGACAGGTTGTTAGCACCACACCATTCAGCCAGCTGTGCCACTTCCTCTCTGTAGTGCATTTCATCGTTGTTGCTGATGAGGCCTACCACAGTTGTGTCATCAGCAAACTTGATGATGTGGTTGGAGCTGGACTTGGCAGTGCAGTCGTGGGTCAGCAGTGTGAAGAGCAGCGGGCTGAGCACATAGCCTTGTGGGGCACCTGTGCTCAGTGTGGTAGTGCTGGAGGTGTTGCGGTAATTATGAACCTTTTAATTAGAATAAGATCTGTGATTAGTGAGAATTGAACAAACCCGAGAACCTGTTTTTTGCTGTTGACTCAAAAGTTTTTAAGAACAATATGACCCTCTCTCTTATAGCAATAAATCACGGATCAATGCGTTTTATGCACTTTTGGCTATTAACACAAATTCTTTAATATGTCCTGCCACATCTTCCTGTTTTAATGGGAAATACATCAATGCAGAAAAGAAATCTGGACATGTCGAGTAAGTTCTTGAGGTATTTAATGGTGTTTGTAGAGTATGTGTTGATTCTTACAGAAAACACTACTTGCCAAACAGCAGTGTCGGTTAATAATGCTGCAAATGATGGAAATCTATTTTTTATGTACCTTAGAAGTGTTTTATAATTTGTTTTTATGTATATCTGAAAAATGTAGAATGGGATTTGATTTTTTTCATGGGAACTGATTGGACAGAAAATTAATAGAGACTTTTAGTGTTAGAGGGTCAAGTGTAGATGGAAGAGATGTGTCTTTAGCCATTTCTTAAAGATTGGATTGGGTTGAGCGGGTCATTCCACCAGAAGGGAACAGTTAAGGTAGAAGTCTGTGAAAGTGATTTCCCTCACATACTGCTGAAATTTCCAAATATCACATTTTCCTTTGGTTCATTTTGTAGTTTTGTGTTATCATTTCTCCTGCTGGAGTGCAGGTCTCTATTCCTAATCCCTCAGATGAACAGGTGTGTTCACAAAGCAGATTACAGAAGCATCTTGAATACTGTTTTTATGAACGTGCAATGGGAGTCAAGCCACTATTCCTTACCACTATCCAGAGACAGTGAGTAATATCCAAGATGGCAATGTCCGTAAAACTGAAAACAAAAGTCTTTTAATTTTTGACACGACGAAAGTCAAATCGAGCCACAAGTTCATCTGTCACATCTTCATTATCTGAAGGCAGCTTTTATTTCGGGCAATCATGTTTCAAGGGGATTTAATTTCAGGAGGTGTTTTTTTTTTTTTCTTTTATTCTGATGAATTATGGTCACTGTGCTGTGATAATTGATTATGTGGAGGTAAAACTAACATCACAGAATTGAAATAATATTCTGTACTGGCTTTGTATGTATATAAACATTTGATTTTCATGTCTTTAATAGGGAGAATAAGACACCAACATTAACACAACATAATTATGTAATTTTATTTGTAGGCCAATGCAAGTCTATTAAATTCTATTTGTATTATGTAAGGGATAATCCATAGGCGTGCATTACATAATGCATCAATGCATGATGTGAAGCACATTAAAACTGTGTAGCCTAACGCACACCTTACCATGGATTGTCCCGCTTATACAGTCCTGAACATAAATGTTGGCACCCTTGGCATTTATGAGCAAAGAAGGCAAATAAATATACATTGTATCTTTTTGATCTTTCATCCAAAAGAAATCATAAAAATCTAACCTTTTAGGAAAACATTTATTCCATAATGAGATTTCGCAGGAGACACAAGAAATCCTGCTGTTGAAGATGGAAGCTCCTCAGTTATTCAGCTGTTGAGTCCATTTCTGTTCTTTGGTCGCACATACCAGAAGATTTATGTAAGAATTTGATTCCATCTTCATTCTGAGTCTAAATGTGAGTGACAAATGTTTTAAAGTGAGAGACAATATTTCTCATATTGCAGGTTAATAACGATGGGCATCTCACATTCAACCAGCCTTCATCGCAGAATATTCCAGACAACTTTCCTTCTTATGGAAGCCAAGATATAATTGCTGGTCTCTGGACAAACCTTGACAACCATGTGAAAGGTGTGGTTTCATATCAGCAGTACACCAGTGGAAATGTTCTCACACGCGCCACTCAGGATATAAACACACATTTACCAAATCTGACCTTCACCGCTTCTTGGGTCTTTGTTGCAACATGGAATAAAGTTGCTTACTTCAACTTAACCAACACAGTAAGTTTGATGTTCTTCTGAAATGTGAATGTTTTCACTTTGTTCATGATTCATTTTCTGAATACCAGTGAATACAGTAGACCAGAGGTCACCAAACTTGGTCCTGGAGGGGCTGTGTCCTGCAGAGTTTAGCTCTAACTTGCCTCAATGCACCTGCCTGTAAGTTTCAAGTATACCTAGCAAGACTTTGATTAGCTGGTTCAGGGGGGTTTGATTAGGGTTGGAGCTAAACTCTGCAGGACATCAGCCCTCCAGGACCAAGTTTGGTGACCCCTGCATTAGACCACAAAGACAGTAACCATAATACAATAATAAATAAAAAAAATAAATTGAAACCATAAAAATGAGGCAGGTCAGTCAGTAATATGAACAGAACAGGGAGTGCTAAACTTTAAGTGATTATCTTTCAATCTTTCAGGAAGCAACGTTTCAAGTGGTTTTAATTTCAGACCGTAATTATTCATTTATTCTGATGAATTATGGTGACATTGCTGTAACTGGACATCCGGTGCAGGTAAAAGAAACTTGTTTTCTGTATTGAGAACAAAATGTTACTATTCACTACTGTATAAAAGTATATGTACTCTATAAAAACTGTTTATATACTTTCAGGCTTGTTATGACACAATAAACTCCACACACTACTTTGTGATTCCTGGATCAAACAGCGGCAGCTTCATCTCAAACCTCAGGAACTCCAGTAATGTCAATGTTCCCGGTCGATGGGCCTTCAGGGTGGACAGTAGACCAAGAAACAGCCTCTTGAAAAGTAAAAGCCTTATCTATAGATTGTTTTGATAAATTTCATAAAAACCCCATATAACGTTTTTGTGATTAGTATAAACAAATGCAAATGAGTGTTTTATATATCTGTGTGTCCCTTTAGACAATGTTGTTGGATTTCGAGTGAGACTTCCCTCATTTTTAGACCTAACACTGAGTGGCAATATTGAAATGGTTTTACAGCAAGTACGTCTCGCTTACTATGAATATTTATACAGAATATAATGCAAATAGACAACATGGGGAAAGTTTGATCTGTGTTTCAGATGAAACAGGAGCTGGTCAAGTACGGTCTGCCAAACAGCATCAAGCTGAAATTAAGAAAACTGCAAAAGATAAAGCCGTAATTTCATTCTTCAGGAAAAGAAGTAAAACCAAAAAGAAAAACTTTTTCATCAAGGTGGTTTCATTTAAAGGATTACAAAGGACACCAACCAGCATAAAAGTATCATAGAAGAGCTCCATTAGTAATCATCACTGATCTTCCTTTTTTTTGAACTTCAATCATTCTGTGTATCAAATGTCTGCTGCATTAGTTTTAAACTAGTTAGAGCTTTAGTGTAAGTGAAACTGTCACATTCACCATCATTAGAACTATAACTTATAAGGATAAAAACACTTAACTGGTATAATGTACAGTATAGTTTGAATGTAATGAAAAATTGACAAATGTGAATAAAAGCATCTGCGAAATGCATCAACGTCATATTGCATTTCAGTGCATGATCCTTCCTGCTGCTTTCTGTCTGTAAAATCTCTGAAGCATTTTTAATATGGGGATCTAAATATGTGGCTTAATAAAAATAATACTGTTTGATTATAAAGTCAAGTCAAGTCCCATTTACTGTTTTTATAGCACATTATACAGAACAACAGATTCAGTGATGGAAACTTGTGCTGTCTATCAGCTCTATCAAGACAGTACAGTGTCATTATTCAGCTCAGCTAAGTTTAGTGTTGATTTAGTTCAGTAACTGTAAAGTTCATCAGTTATGAAACAAGTTCAGCTATAACAGAAGGCAGTAATGTCATTCATCTCAAATCATTTCGATGTTGTAAAATTTGTCAATTATGCAACAAATTCAGTTGTAAAGCAGCTTTACAGAATGACAACAGTGTCATTATTCAGCTCAGTTCAGTTCAGCTCAATCCGATGTGTCGGTCAGTGCAGTCAAACTAATAATCAATGAATATCAAGTGTCTTTTAAAACCCAAGGCAATGGTGTCAAAGAACCCAAACTCTTTCAGGTGACAAAAATGGAGAAAAATACTTTGGGAAATGGGAGAAACCAGACTCAGTCAGGGGACCAGTTAATAGAGTAGTATTGTGACACAACTGAACTATAAAGCTATATGAAAAATCATCAATACTGACGTTTGTAACTATTTTTGTATTGCTGGTTACTATATCTGTCAACCACAAATTTCTGTAAGGCAAACGTCATCAGTAATCAGCACACTTACTTAGTGGCTAAACCAGGGGTACTTGCCCTTGGACAGACCCTAAGCTTCGCAAGGCAAACATTTACAAATACAGGCAACAACAACAACAAAAAAGGCATCAAGAACAGAAATCATCTTCATCATTTTCACCTTAAACTGGCCTTTGAGAGTTAGGGCACCTGCTGAAAATTAAGAGCCAGATGAAGAAACTAACTTGTCACTATGCCACTGTGACTTAAAAAAATAAAAAATAAAACAATAACCAGTATTGGGAATTTAATATAAAAAGACAGTTTTAGATTTAACATCAATATATAATTATAGCAAATGGAAGAAAATAGGAAACCTTGTTTGGTATGTATGAGTTTGAAAAATCATGCTTTAAATGTTTCTTCCAGTCAATTCTTTGTCAAATGTACCATAGTTTTGTTAGGGAAATCATGTCCAAAATTATACTTTACAAGAGCGGGAAAATTCGGACCATGTGACTGATAAGATAACATCTTAGATTTATGAATGGGGAGGAGAAACATACAACACCACGAGCCAAGATCATTTCTAATTGGTCAAGAGCAGCAAGAGCAAGAGCAAGAGTCGTTACATTCTTTTATTCTTTTACTTTAATTTCTTGTCTTTCCGTGAGAGTTTTGTTAAGTTAAGTTTGCCGCAAAGTCCAGCTTCGACTGCACCCGCCCAAATTTCAACCAGACCAACTCCGCATCAAGAGCCAACGCCCAAGACTTTACTACGAAAGACCACTGAACTCAGCCAATCAGCAAACTTGGGAAAACACTTTTCTGCAAAGACAACAACAAAAGGAATCCCTTAACACAAAGGCAACATAAGGAAGTACAACCTTCAGACTTCTAACTGAATTGGTGCATTTAATACAAATTTTAGCCTCACTGAGAAACTCAATGCGAGGGTTAAATAAATGATTGATGGTTGTTCAGGTCAATGCAATTACATATTGCTGTAAACTTGGGATTTCACATTTTCATTCTCTAAACTCATTCTTTCCTCACTTTCTCTCTTTCTGCAACGTGTGAATGTGTGAATGCGTGTTCATGTGTTAGATTAGATTAGTTTACATGTCTTAGGTTTATATAAATAAAGTCTTATTTATATTGAAAAGAGAAGTATCTTGTGTTTTGTGCTTACAAGTTAATGTCTTAATCTGCCGATCTTGTTACTGTGCTTATTAATAGTGTTTTCACTATATTTTGGATTTTAATATCCAGTGCAGAGTTGATGTTATACGGCTCGTTCAGTGACTCGCAGGCCGATTCAGCGATCAGCCGTAAAACAGTGATTCTGTTCAAATTCCCTATAAAATCATAAATGATTCCCTTTGAGCTAAATTGACTTTGTTTCCCTTATATATTACGTGTTTACATTTACATCATGGTCTTCCTCATCCTCTCTGTGCACTCAGACAAGGACAGCCTCATTGTCCCTTTCCCATCCATGATCAGATTCCACTCTGACTGCAGCAATGAGGGAGGTGATGGACAGCAGAGACAGGTGAAGGTGAACACGGTGGTCAGCTGCTTCATCAGAATAAAGCTGTGTTCAGATGCAGTAGGATGTGGGTTCACCGCCTGTAAATACATCGTTAGAATATGTTTGAATAAAGCTTTGTTTCATGTGTCGTTGACTTGTTTTTATTTATTTTCATGGTTACTTTTATTCTTTTACTCATATTCATGTTTCCTGTTGTTGTCAGTAAATAAAATATAATTGTTTCATTAATCTATGCATTAATTAATTACTTGACTGAAAATGTCAGTCAAGTAATTAATGAAAATGAGATGTATTCACTTTTGCTGCATTTATCTAGTGTGTATTCATGCACAGCTATGGCATATGACGACAAAAATTACATTTTGCTTGTTTTACTAAAATTATATATAAAATTCATTAATTATTGGTAAGCATTTATCATTATTATTGTAAGTGTTGGGGTGGGCTAGCAATGCATTCTGGGATAATCTTAATTTTTAAGTAGTAATACTTACATTTTTCGAGTATAATATCAGCATTTTTCTCCAAAGTCAAGATCTTCAAACAGCTGCCTGACGTCTCCTTTGTGCAGACACTGCAAAAGCTGCAGAAAACTGTACTAGGTAGGATTGTGGAGTCACTGATGCTATGAGGTGAAAGTGCACCTGTCCCTCTTATCTTCTTTTTATTATTATTACGGCAGAACTTTTAATTGCATTCAAGCTCAGGGAAAGATGGTCGTATCTTTAACAATGAACAATCATAATAGAAAACAAATGGGTTTGCGTACATCATAGTATGAGAATATACACACAGGAAAAAAGGCACAATTTCAAGGGTAAATATCTTTAAATAATATTTCATATAATCATAATGCATAAAAAAATCATTTGTTGTTGTTGCTATTTATAAGCCTGAGGGATGAAACAAACAGTTAAATTCAACAAGAAAAAGAGGAAAACAGGAGATTTAAGCTGGTTTTGCTTGTGGATGAAAAATGTTGAACATAAAATAAAGAAATTAACAACATATTCAAAAGACAACAATAAAAAATAAATATACAAATAAATATAAAAACTTAAATCAACCCAAAATGTACTGGTTATACTACAAGCAGGGGCGCCACTAAGGGGGGAAAAGTTAGGACGATTCTAAGGGCCCACACACTTTTGGGGCCCCAGAGATCTGTTTTATTAGTAGTAACAGTAGTAGTAGTAACGTAATAGAAATTATAAATGTATCTACCAAAGAGTTACAAATAAAACTAAATTACGGCTTATTTCTGCATCTCCGGCGAAATTATCTCCCCTCATTCACTGCATGGTTTCGTCCCGTCCTATGTAGCCTAGAGTCACTGAGTGAGATCAGATGGTAAACTGTTAAATTATGTCTCGAGTTCGAGGGGGGCAAACCGAGCCGGACGATTTGGTCAGTCGCACTTTTAAACACATTTGAGTTTTGCTATAGAAAATCTACAAATTCACTCTGATTACACAGAACAGCAGCAGGAAGCGCTGGAGGTTGTCATGGCAACCAGATACACTGCACGCGAATTATTACAGCTGCGCTTCTATTTTGCCACACTAAACTTAGCAATAAACACGTTGAAAATAATACACAATAAACATGTCTGTCAAAACGATCTCAAAGGAGGCTTTTATTAAGCAAATCAAGGAGTGAATTACTCATCCACTGTTTAAAAAAAAAATACTTTAGCTGGTTTTCCACAGGCAGGGTCACAATTATCTACAGTGTATGAAGCTAAAGGTTTTTGGGTTAAGTTTCATAATGTAGAACATTTTTAACATTGTGTGCTGTATGTGCATAGATAGCTAGCAAACAAGGAATACAGCTAATAGTCACATTTAGCTGAGTAAGATCATGATTGAGAAATGTTGGATAATGCTGGTGTTATGGGGTATCCTATTTATTATTTTAGGATTTTTTTTTTTTGGTTTGCCCCAGTGAAGCATTTCTATTAATATAACTGATTAAGTAGTCAAACTCATTCCATATCAGCAGAATAGTGTGGTACAGATATCTATATCCATAGAACAGGTACTGAATGAATTATGTTACTGATACCTAATGGTCAAAAACAATAAAAAATAATAGGTCAATATTATTAAATTGCAGACAAAGATTTTGAATAGCTAGGTTGGCTTGTACATTATATTGCCCAAAGTATTGGGACACCCCCTTCTAATGAACAGGTTTGACTACTTTAGTAATTTCCATGAGTACAAATCTTAATGTTTAAGCATATAATGATATTCTAGGGAATTGTGTGCTTTTAATTTTATACCAATAGTTTGGACAGGACCCTTTTCTATTCTAACACGACAATGCCAAACACCAGTGACTTGTACATATGCGTACAATCATTTTAGACACTTCCAAAACTGTGGCAACAAAGATGGAAATACAGTTATTAAATACATGAATTGTTTCCATCTTTGTTGCCACAGTTTTGGAAGTGCCTTTTTCTGTTCTAAAGAAGGGGGTGTGCCAATACTTTTGTCCATACAGTGTATGTACAAGTCATTGGTGTTTGGTGATGAGTTTTTGGCTCAAGGTATGTATTTGAAGGCACATCAGAGGTGTTCAACTGGGATTAGGACTTGGCTTTCTGCAGACCAGTCAAGTTCTTCCACACTGACTGAATCAATCTTCTTCTTTTTTTTTGTTTTTTGTTTCTTTTGTTTTTTATATAACCTTGCCTTATACACAGAGACATTGTTGTGTTAGAATAGAAAAGGGTCCTGTCCAAACTATTGGTATAAAATTAGAAGCACACAATTCCCTAGAATATCATTATATACTTTAACATTAAGATTTGCACTCATGGAAATTACTGAAGTAGTCAAACCTGTTCATTAGAAGGGGGTGTCCCAATACTTTGGGCAATATTGTGTATGTTTGGTGCGGTAGGGGGCCCAACCTCATATTCTTTCATAGGGCCCAAAATTGCTAGCGTCGCCCCTGACTACAATCACAATAAAAGGGCAGCTGTTTCTTCAACAAGACCACAAAATGAGCAAATTTCATCAACATCAAAATATTTACAGATAGATGAATTAAACCTGTCGCTCATATATTTTAAGTTGTAACATCAACATGGCGGATGAAGTCCGGATCGCATTCATACTTAACGAGATTTGGCTGTAGAGTATGTACTCTTTTAGCGCTGGTTAAGTAAGTACTTATTGAAATTAAGTACCTACTCATTGAGTAGGCGATTTCGAATGCAGCCAGTGTGTAGTGTGTATGTTTGGGCATAAAAAAGATCTACAATGTTACAAATCTCAAAGTCCACTCCAAAAGGAGATATTTCGTTTAAAAAAAATCCCTTTTCAAGAACTACAACGAATGGCTCGTTTGGACTACAAAGTTGTTTTCCTGTATTTGTGACATCACAAAGTGGTCCATTAGAATATCATTAAAATAAATCCCACCTCCGGAAATTCGAATGCACGTCTCAAAATCTAAACCCGGTGCAGGTGTTTTTATATCACTGTATTTCTGATGGAAACCGACTGTCTTCAGAAAATTTTGGATGTCATTTTCATTTCATCTTGCATCTAATGTCTGATAAAGCAGGGTTTGTGAGCGGAGCTCTGCTTTGTGTACAGCGTTACCAGAGAAACCTCACTCTCTCCCGCTCCAACAGTGCCTCCCGCTGGCAGAGAATTAATTTGCTTTTAGTCATTCGCCAATCACAACGCACTGGGACAGCTAACCAATCACAACAAATTTCGTTTTTCGGAAGGCGGGCCTTCATCAAACCCGGAACTAATCGAGCCGTCTGTGCCAGGCTGGGGAGAATGGTATTGTAATATTGTAAATTATGTGAAAAATAATGCGTTTTTCGAACCACCAAACATGAGAGCATGTTCTAGTACACCCCTAAAACGAAATCAAGACTTTGTAAAAGAGCATAATAGGACCTCTTTAAAGCTCAAGTGTGTCAATGAACCCAAACTCTTATCAGGTGACAAAAATGCAGAAAAATACGTTGGGAGAAACCAGACTCAGTCGTGGGATCAGTTCATAGAGTGAGTTTACAGTACACAAATTTATAGTATTGTGACACAACTGAACTATAAAGCTATGAAAATCAGCTGTTCTGACGTACTGACTTTTTAAATTATTTTTATATTGCTGTTTACTGTATTTGTCAACCACAAATTTTTGTAAGGCAAAACGTGATCAGTCTAGGAATTGTTCAGATTCTCTAAATTCAGTCACACTTTCCTGGTTTTAGTTATTAATTGGAGCAGTATAAAAAGTAACAGGAACCGGGGCGTTAAATCCATGTTACTGAACTAATATTTGTCATGCTAAATAGTTGTACTGTGGTTCTTTCTGAGCTCACTCAAGAAATGCACAAATGTTTCTTGATTTTTGACAAGTAAATTCTAGTAGATTTTAATCCACTCTTTTTAATTTAAGTAAATTCAAATTTTGGCAGACTTTGTGGCTGTGTTTGTTATTCCTGTATCTGTGCTCTTTCTCAGCTCTGGTTTACTGTCAAGTGATGTGTTTGTGTTGGAATGTGAGAGATTTTTGGCAGCACATCAGTAATGCATCCATCCTGAGATGAATTATTGTCATACAAATCCACTGCGCTGCTCTTACCTCGCACATCTCAGATAACCAACTCTTAATACACGCTATGAAAAATGTTAATAAAAACAGAATGCAAAGATTTGCAAATCTCATAAACCCATATTTTATTCACAATAGAACATAGAAATTATATTAAAGGGATATTTCACCCAAAAATGAAAATACTGTCATCATTTACTCACCCTCAAGTAGTTCCAAACCTGTATGAATTTGTTTGTTTTGCCGAACACAAAGGAAAATATTTTGAAGAAAGTTTGTAACCAGGCTGTTTTTGGCACCATTGACTTCCATAGTATTTTTTTTTCTTCCTACTATGGAAGTCAATGGTGCCAAAAACAGCCTGGTGGAAGTATGGAAATATACCATTTTAAGGAAAAAACTTATGTACTTTTGAATTTGACGGCCGCAACATGACTCAAAAAAGTTGGGATTAGGGACAACAAAAGGCTGGAAAAATAAATGTTACTAAAAAGAAACAAAGAAACAGCTGAAGGAACATTTTGCAACTAATTTGATTAACTGGCAAAAGGTCATTATGATTGAGTATGAAAGAGTATCTTAGAGAGGCAGAGGTTCACCACACTGTGTCTGAACATTATGGAACAATTTCAGATAAATCATTGCATTCTGTTTTTATTCACATTTTACACAGTATTTTTTGAAGCAATAATGGACACGGTAGCTGGTGAAATTTCACAACCCCACATGAATTTCACATGGTTTGGAACATTTTTCATTGTGAAATTGTGTGAAATCTGCATGATCACATGTAAACGTGGACTAAAGGCATAGATGCCTTTCTATATATATATATATATATATATATATATATATATATATATATATATATATGTGTGTAAAAGAAGTATAGGTGTATATTTTCTGGGGAAGTATCAGCATTTTTTGAGGTTTCATCCTCATTGTTTTCATTCTCTGTGGTTTCAATTACTGTTTCCTTGAATACAGCTGCCTCATTCTGTTTTCCATTCAGCAACTTAAGCTAAAATGTTATTCTAACAGCCATTTTTCTTTGTTTAACTCTCTGCTTATAAGGAGAACAGATTGTTTTGGCAATATTGGAGATTGTGGCGACTTGTGTAAAGTACTTTATTAGTATGTGTGTTTTACAGTAAATACAATACTGTTTGCAATGAAAATATATGCAAGAAATTAAATATTTTTTGAATCATCATCCCAACAATCTTTTAAAAGCAAATGATAATAGCAATATACTACATAACATTTAATTTAATTGTATTTTATATTTTGATATTAATATTAAAAAAATTATTTAATTATTTAAATTAAAATGGAATAAATATATAGAATAAAACAGAATAAAATAGTTTGTTATACTGGAAACAGACATAAACACATAAACACTGTCACATTTAACAAATAATTCAATGTGTGTAAACTGTATGTACGTACTACATGTTTGTTTTAACTTTAGACAGTATTCAGTGGACATCATTTTCAGACCTTGGAAACTTTGTGTGTGTGTGTGTGTGGTGCTTTTACATCATTTGTGTGTCAAGGATGAGACCACTTAAAAACAGACGTGACACTGACAGCATATTTTTCTTCATTCCAGCAGATGTTTCCTCATAAGCACAGGTCTGGGACACATTTAAAAGCAGTGAAACTTCCTACAAAACCACACTTGGTACAAAATCAGAAGCTGAGGTAAGCAACATCTTTCTCTTTAATGTTAAGCTCCAAAAACTGTATTCTCAATTTGGGCAATTCATGCTTATCTGGTGATGGATTAGAATCTAAACAACAACAAAAACAATGGTTTGTTCTTTGAACATTATAAGTTAAGATGGCACAATGTAATAAAGCAAAATTCCAGTCAAGTAGCACCTACATGTAGGCGTTATAATTGTTTTCTACACCGAAAAAAATGACTCATTGAATTTACTAAATTTTTTTAAGGTAAGTGGTTGCAATCAATTTATTTTAGCTACACTTAAATAAACAAATTTAGTTGACTAACTTTCAACTAAATTTGTTTATTTAAATGTAGCTAAAATAAATTGATTGCAACCACTTACCTTAAAAAAAAATTTGTAAATTTTCAGTGTATTGTAATATGTTGTAAAATGTAAATATTCTAGAATGACATTGGTGTAACTGCATTTATAATAATGCTCTAATAATGCTCTCTGATTGAAGAAGGACTCCTATCCTACATTCTGGTTTTATCTCTGACATCTCTGTCATCATGAGACTGTCTCTGGTTTCACAACATCTGCTGGTGTGCGTATCAGTCCTGTCACTCAGTAAGGCTGTGTTCCTGTTTGATTTTCAGTGTTTGTAAAACAATTTCCTTTACTGTCTTTAATTATCTTTCTTTCTCTTTAACAGCCAGGGCACAAACAACAACTGCACAAACAACATTTCCATTAATAATACCTGCACCAACAACATCTGCACCGACAACAACAACAACACCTGCAACAACATCTTCACCAACATCACCTGTACCAACAACAACACCTGCAACAACATCTTCACCAACATCACCTGTACCAACAACAACACCTGCAACAACATCTTCAACGGCAACAACATCTGCAACGACAACAACAATAACACCATCTGCACCAACAATGACAACTGCATCAACAACAACATCTGCAACAACAACACTGGCAGGTAATTACGGACCTTTGAATTAGAACCAGATCTTTGGTGTGAATGGAACAAACCCAAGAAGAACCTCTGCTACATTTTATGTATCATAGAAATGTTTTATAATTTAATGTCAGCATGAACAGTATTTTCTTCCCTATTGTGACGTATATCTGAGTGAAACGGCTTCTTGATCAAGAAAAAATGTAGGGCGGTACATGATTTTGTCCATCAGGAATTGATTGGATTGTTTTGGTTTGCTATTGGTCGATCTCATGTGAGAGACAGGTTGTCCCGTCCTCGCACCAGTAAACACTTCATCAGAACAGAGAAGAGATGTAGCTGCAAAGAGTGAGAGGAATTAAGAGTATGAGGGAACATGAATTAAAAAAAAATAATAATGATGTGTGCATGGATAAATCATTTATAATAAATACTGCACTATTCCACTTTTATTTTCTTTTTTTCTTTAATAGGCATAACAACAACAACAACTGCAACAACAACAAAATCACTGACAGGTAATTGCAGAATTTTAAATTAATGGATATATATTCATGTCAGAATTACCACAGTTATGAAACTCCAACTTGTAAAAACCACTCACATCCTCATTAGACTTAGTATGTCAAAGCCAGCTCTAATGTTTATTTCTGAAAATAATTATTGTGGTCTGATCTGAACCATAGATTAGGTTCCCATAGAAGGTTCTGGTGAGGTGATTGAGTTTCTAGTTTGAAGACCACAATTTTTTATTTATTTATTTATTTATTTTAATGGCATTCTAGTTAGGTGGTCTAGTTAGGTTTATGTTAGGTTTAAGGGTGGATTAAGGGATAAGGTAAGGTCAACGGTGTAATTATAGATGTATTTAAATAAATTATTAACAGCTGTAATTACATATGTATTTTTAAAAACATAAATACAAAAAGTAAAAACATGCATACACACAATAAGTGCATTGGAATAAATGATTAATTTAAATGTTATTAAATAGTACTTAAAGACACTTAATATAAAGTGAACACCATATTTTTATTAAAATTGTGTAAGGCACATGAGCGTGGATTATCCCACTTATGGTAATACTGAAAGCACTGACACTGTGATTTTTCCATCCAAAGTTGCAAATTTAACTTATGTGCAAAGTTGGAATATGGCTTAAAAAAATAATGCATTGTTTCCATCCCATGTGTTCAAGAGAACATTGTTACTTCCTGGAAAATACTGGCCCAAAATATTTATAATACAAACGGAAATTGTTGCAGTCAGACCACTGTTGCTTTTTTGTACATCATAAAATACTTGCGCCTCAGAGCATGCAGACAAAAGCAATAAATGTTGTCATGTTATGTATGCCTAGTGTTTGGGAAAAAGTATATTTTTGGGAAAGTTTGGGAAAAAGTATAAAAGTATATTTCCATCCAGCATTTTTGTGATATCAAAAAAACAAACAAACAAACAAAAAAAAAAAACAGGTGGATGGAAACACATCTAGTGACGTTTCCAACATAAAACTTGACTGGATTTGATTGGTTTAGGTAGTTCTTATCATGCTGATGTATGTTCAAGTGTTTGTTTTTCTAATAAGTTTGGTTTTTGCTAGATATTTGCTGCTATAAAAATGGGATGTGGCATCTCATCCCATTTCCTTAATGATTGACAGCTGTGTTTAATTTTAAATCTGTGGGAGTTTGGCGAAAATTTTGGCTTAATTTTTCTAAAGTGGAAGGAAGTGGAGACATGTTGTCTATTTTTTTTTTTTTTTTTACAATCTCTGGTAAAAAAAAAGACTGCAATTATTTTTCTCAGTCAAATCTAGCATTGTGCCCACTTTAAATTAGACACATAGATAAAGTAAAGGTAAGATTACATTTTTTTTTTATTTAAATTATTGAGAAAAAAGCTTTTTTACCACCCCTACATCTCATTCCACAAGTGTATGGTATGAATAGTAATTTTAATTTTTTATTTTTTAATTGATTTTTTCCACAGACCCCTGCTACAAATACACTGTGCTGGATGATCCTCGGAGATCCCCAGACAATCGATATTCCACCCAATCAATGTGTGACTTTAATGTCAACTGGGTTGGCTGGTATCGTCTCTTCATTAATGGTCAGAGTGCTCAGATGCCAGACACATGTGTTCTTTGGTATAGCTGTGGAACTCATGTCTCATTGTGGCTGAACGGAGCACATCCAACAGTTGAGGATGGAGTGGTCACTCGAGGTGTCTGTGGTAGCTGGGTGAATAACTGCTGCCATTTCCAATCCAATCCCATTAAAGTCAAAGCCTGTCCAGGAGGTTATTATGTCTATGAGTTTGTAAAACCAATTGGCTGCAATTTCGCATACTGTGCAGGTAAGCATATTTTCCTTTCACCCATGTACAGCATGTTTTTGTGTCAGACCATCTGTCTGTTTTTACTCTGGAGGTAAATATATTACCATCCTTTTTGTACAGATGTAATTGATTTTTGTATCTGTTTAATAATAATATTCATCACATTTTTTGTGCAGAAGTTAGGAACATCAACAATCTTACTGTCACTCCCGAGTCAGCCTTGGCAGGTATGTAGTCTGCTATGCCCTCTGCTGACTGCTGCAGTTATGATGGCATGTATATATATCAGAATCAGAAAGAGCTTTATTGCCAAGTGTTTTCACACACAAGGAATTTGTCTTGGTTAGGAGGTTCCAGTACAGAAAGTATAAACATAGTGCAGACATACAAAAAATTAAGGTAATAAAACACTAATATTAACTACGGTGACGTATTGCTGCCACACACATATTATTTTTTTCCACTCAATTATGTCGTAAAAACGAGATATGTCATTTTAACGACATCTTTTCCCATTTTATCGACATCTTTTCTCGTTAAAACGACATCTTTTCTCGTAAAAACGAGATGTTATGTCGCTAAAACGACATCTTTTCTCGTAAAAACGAGATGTTATGACGCTAAAACAACATCTTTTCTCGTAAAAACGAGATGTTATGTCGTAAAACGATATAATTATGACATCTTTTCTCGTTAAAACGACGTATTTTTTTCTCATAATAACGACATATTATGTCATAAAAACGATATGTTTTCCATTATAATAGATATATGGTACATTATGTGAGCGAGCTGAGCGATTGTGCGCGCTGCTGTCGCCACAGTCTGACAGTCAAATTTCGATTTGTTCATATTTCGATTGGTTGTTAAATCAAACTTCAGTCATTCAAATAATGAAATATTCCAAGCCCAGAGTCGATTATTCAAAAATAACTGGTTTGATCTGATCATTTAGCCTAAACGAGTAATGGGTCTGAGTGCAGTTATTGGATAGTACTATATTGTAGACAGACTGGACTGGAGATTAATCCTAATAATCATGCTGCTACAATTAAAATCATTATATTACATTTAAACAGTATCTTTCAATTCAGCAGCGTGCAGATCCTCGTTTATGTCAGACTGTGGCGACAGCAGAGCGGACAATCGCTCAGCTCGCTCACATAATGTACCATATATCTATTATAACTGAAAACATATCATTTGTGTGACATAATATGTCGTTATTACGAGAAAAAAATACGTCGTTTTAACGAGAAAAGATGTTGTTTTAACGAGATAATTATATAATTTTAACGAGATAACATCTCGTTTTTACGATAAAATATGTCGTTTTAACGAGAAAAGATGTCGTTTCAACGACATAACCTCGTTTTTACGAGAAAAGATGTCATTTTAACGAGAAAAAATGTCGTTAAAACGAGAAAAGATGTCGTTAAAACAACATATCTCGTTATTACGACATAACCGAGTGGAAAAAATAATATGTGTGGCAGCAATGCGTCACCGTAATTAACTAATACTAATATATACTAATAGAATAGACAATAAATTATAAATAACATAGTTAATAAATTAATAAATAGTTAAATAGTTATTTAATAAATATATAGTTATTTAATAAATAGTGTGCCCACCACACACTAGCTAAACATATATATACACAGTCATGAAAAAGTTAGGACACCCTATTGAATTCCATGGTTTTCTGTATCAGGAGGACATCGTAAAACATTATCTGGTCCTTGTCAGGTCTTAAAATTTGGAAAATAAAACCTCAGATGAACAACACATGACATATCACACCATGTCATTATTTATTTAGTAAAAATAAAGCAAAGATGGAAAAGACAAAGTTAGGACACCCTATGATTTAATAGCCTCTGGATCCACTTTTACCAGTGTAAGGGTGGTTTCCCTACAGTGGTTCAGGCTGTAGGATTGCTGAACGACTAAAGAAACTTTATCAGCACAATGGTATAAAACTGTACATTTCTTGTCTATTACCACCCACTGCCACTTATACCAACGACGGAAATAAGCGCAGTTAGAATAGCTAAATATATGGGAGAGCGTTGCTATTGTGTGACTATATTGTATTGCAATAGGTAGCACTTCAATGTTAATGTTAAATCAAGACTAGTTAGCGCACAATTTCTAATCAAAATGGTTTAATAACAGTATTTTGTTATGGTTACACTTGAATTGGTTACAAAATAGATGAAGGATGGTAAAACATATACAGTTAAATGTACCCAGCATGTATGCAAAATATTACCTGAGAGAAACAGATAGAGAGAGAGGGTGGGGCATAGAGAGAGGAATAAAAAGAGGGAGAGAGGGCAGAGCCCCAAGAAGAGAGCGCTAGCAAAGAAAAGAGACAACAAAGAAAAGAGACAGAGCAACAGTTACAATCTTCTTTTATCCCTTCCTTGACCATGTGACTAAAACCCAAATGTGAGACATTCAAACTGACCAATCAGCAGATTACAGCTTCACCCACTGTGCAAAAGGTGTGACAATTAACAGACCCCCGATGTATACACATGTTGGCCTACAGGCCTTGATCACTATCAGGACCCCTGTACCTTCAGGAATGCCATATGGCCCTTTTGTTACTGAAGATAGGTTTGGGACAGGAAAGCAGAAGTCTTCGATAATTTGTGACCCTACAAGCAGCAATAACTTGAAGTAATCATTTTCTGTATGACTTTATCAGTCTCTCACATCATTCTGGAGGAATTTTGGCCCGCACTTGTAACATTGCTCCAGTTTGTTGAGGTTTGTGGGCATTTGTTTATGCACAGCTCTCACCACAACATTTCAGTCAGGATGAGGTCTGGACTTTGACTGGGGTATCGAAACACCTTGATTGTCTTTTTTCAGCTGTTCTGTTGTAGATCTGCTGGTGTGCTCGAGATCATTGTCCTGTTGCATGATCCAATTTTGGCCAAGCTTTAGCTGTCGGATGGATGGCCTCTTATTTAACTCCAGAATACTTTGGTATACTGACTCTGTGACTGTGAGGAGCCCAGGTCCTGTGGCTACAAAACAAGCCCAAAATCATCAGCCCTCCACCAGAATGTGTCTTTTGGTATGAGGTATTTGTGCTGATATGCTCTTTAGGTTTTCACCAAATGTGGCGCTGTGCATTATGGCCAAACATCTCCACTTTGGGCTTGTCTGTTCAAAGGACATTGTTCTAGAAGTCTTACGGTTTGTTCAGATGCAACTTTGCAGACCTAAACTGTGCTGCCATGTTTTTTTAGATAGAAGAGGTTTTCTTCTGGCAAGCCTTCCAAACATGCCATACTTGTCCCATATTTTTCTAATCATACTGTCATGAACTTTATCATTTAGCATGTTAACTGAGGCCTTTAGAGTCTGTGGTGAAGTTCTTGAGTTGTCTGCCATTTCTCTGAGAGTTACACGATCTGATCTTGGGGTAAATTTGCTGGGACGTCACTCCTGGGAGGATTGGTGTCTGTTTTGAATGTCTTCCACTTGTGAATAAACTTCCTCACTGTGGAATGATGGACTTCAAATTGTTTGGAAATGGTCGTGTTACTCTTCCCAGATTGATGGCAGCAACATTTGCTTCTCTAAGATCATTACTGATGTCTTTCCTCTTTGGCATTGTGTTAACACACACCTGAAGGCTCCAGACCAGCAAACTGCCAAAAACTTCTGCTTTTATAGAGGTGTTCACACTTGCTGATGATCAGTGAATCAAAGGCATTTGATTAGCAGTGCCTGACTGCTACTTACCCTCTTAATTCCTATGTTAACAATAAGGGTGTCCTAACATTGTAGCACATGGCTTTTCAATTTTGGCTTTATTTTTACTAAATAAATAATGACATGGTGTGATATGTCATCTGCTGTTGTTCATCTGAGGTTTTATTTTCCAAATGTTAAGACCTGCCAAGGACCAGATCATTTTTTATTATGTCCTGATATGGAAAACTGTGGAATTCAATAGGGTCCTAGTATATATACTGTATATAATTTAATAATAATAATAATTAAATTAAAAACACACCATTAAATTTAAACACACACACACACACACACACACACACACACACATATATATATATATATATATATAGATGTGTGTGTGTGTTTAAATTTAATGGCGTGTTTTTAATTTAATTATTATTATTAAATTTAATGGTATGTACTGTATGTATGTATGTATTGTCAGGATTGTCTTGTGTTCCCCTTCCTCTTGTATGCCCATATTTGGTTAGTTTCCTGTTCCTGTGTTTATTAGTTAATTATTGTCCAGCTGTGTGTGTTTAATTATCTAGTTACGTTGTGTATTTATAGTGTGTTCTGCCCTGTGTTCCCTGTCGAGTATTGATCGTCATCTCTGTCAGTCGCGTGAGTGTTCCCAGCCTGTGTGTTGCATACCTGTTTTGATTTAATTAAAGACTTTCTCTTGGATTATTTACGTCTCCCCGTTCCTGGTCTCCGTCTCCGTGTAATCCGTGACAGAATACTCGACCAAATAAGCGGCGCTCCTTTTCTCCGTGTTTTGTTTCAGTTTTGTAGAGTTTTTGTTTTGTTAGTTTTTTTCCCCCCTACTGCGGCTATGGACTTCGCCGCTCGTCTCCGTGCCCTGGCCAGGCAGGATCTCCCCTTTTTTGAATTCGCCGGCGAGTTCTGCAAACTGGCCGCGAGGATCGCGTTGGATGACGCGGCCATCCTCCACCTGTTCCGGGCTCGGGGCCTGTTACCACCGCCCCGTGGACCTCCCAGACACCACAGGACTGTGCTGGAAGGAGGGGATCTACCGGTGTCCGGGCCCGAGTCCGCGGCTCTCCCGACCCCGTCGGCAGTGAGTATGGTAAGCCATCGGCAGTTAATGTGGCAAGCCAGGCGGCCGTTAAAGCGTCCGCGCTTCCAGTGCCCGCACCTAGAACGTGCCTGGCAGTGCGCCCTCCAGTGCCTGTCCCAAGTCAGGTCATGTCTCCTGTTGTCTTCTCCAGTCCTCCGGAACCCGGTCTTGTCGGTCATGTCTTGTCTGTGGGGGTTCCGCTGAAGCAGGAAGCTTCTCCTGTAGTGGCCAAGGAGGCCATTCCCAAGCTGCTTGCTTTGAGGGATGCCCCTACGGAAGCGGTTCCTGAGTCTACCCCTGAGAGGGCCCCTGACGCCTCAGCCAGTACACGGAGTGCTGGTAAACTCCAGTCATGCCCACTATAGTCCTCGGATTCCAAGCCTAGCCCTATAAGGGCTCATGTTCCGGAGGATAACCCACTGAAGACTCCAGCTCCAGTTCCCGAGTCGAGCCCAAGAAGGCCTCCAGTTCCCGAGTCGAGCCCAGGGGAGGCTCCAGCTCCCGAGTCGAGTAGTTAGTTGAGTAGTTCGGGTAGTATGGCTAGTGCCGTAGTGGCCGGGGCTGGGGCCACGGCCGCGAAGGCTGCACCGTCATGGCCTCCTGAGCTCCCTGCACCGGGAGCTCAGGAAGCCATGGCAGTGCAGGAGCTCATGGCTTCCTGAGCTCCCTGCACCACCATGGCCTCCTGAACTCCCTGACCCGCCCTGGAGGCTGTCTGTCTTGTCTGTGTGTTCTTGTTCCTGAAGGCCTCCAGAGTGCACCCCCCCCCCACCCCCCCCCCCCCCCCCCCCCCCATTGGATGATATATGATATATGGGGGCGTCATGTCAGGATCGTCTTTTTGTTCCCCTTCCTCTTGTATGCCCATATTTGGTTAGTTTCCTGTTCCTGTGTTTATTAGTTAATTATTGTCCAGCTGTGTGTTTAATTATCTAGTTACGTTGTGTATTTATAGTGTGTTCTGCCCTGTGTTCCCTGTCGAGTATTGATCGTCATCTCTGTCAGTCGCGTGAGTGTTCCCAGCCTGTGTGTTACATACCTGTTTTGATTTAATTAAAGACTTTCTGTTGGATTATTTACGTCTCCCTGTTCCTGGACTCCGTCTCCGTGTAATCCGTGACATGCATCACCTTTTGTTACAATAAATAATATATATTTAACAACAAATTTATTAATAAAATTGCTTCAATATTTTTCAGAAGCTATGTATAAAAGTTGTGGGGCAATGTTGAAAACAAGTTTCTGTGCTCCTGTTTGTGTGCAGCACGATTCAGATTTTAAATAGATTGTACAGTAATGTTAACTTTGTTAATGAAAACGATGAAAATGTTTGCAGATTAACTTTTTGGAATAAATGAGACAAGACGACATCAACGTCATGAAACTCTGTGTTTAACCTTTATCGTATATACAATAACTATTGTTGATGAAAAAAGGTGAATCTAAAATCTTAAACACTTTACCAAAATCTCTCTATATAGATGAAAAATGTTTTGTTTTTAAGCCAGTGATTTGATACATTTCATATAAGCCCACGTAATGTGTTTGCATGATTAGTTTATTTAAAACATGTTATGTGTGTGGTATTTAGTTCATTTTTATTAGCTCTGAGCTCATCTGTATAGTGTACTTGTAATAATTAAGAAAGAAATTAAATAAACGTTTTGCAGCTACACACATTAAAATTGTCGCTTCTAACAAAAAGGACCAAAAATAAAATATATGTGAAATGTAAACAGAAATGCTTAATTTTTTTATGTTCATTCTCTTGGCAGCACCAGCAATATTCTACCCATTCGGTTCAGCAGCAGGAGACACCAGAAATCCTGCTGTTGAAGATGGAAGCTCATCTGTTATTCAGCTGTTGAGACCATTTCTGTTCTTTGGTCGCACATACCAGCAGATTTATGTAAGAATTTGATTACATCTTCATTCTAGGTCTGAATGTGAGTGGTGAATGCTTTATAAATTCATCTGTGATCAGTGATTTTGACAATATTTCTCATGTTTCAGGTGAATAATAATGGACACCTCACATTCAACCAGCCTTCATCAGAATATACTCCCTACTCATTTCCCGCTAACAGAAGCCAAGACATAATTGCTGGTCTCTGGACTGATCTTGACAACCGTGTGAAAGGTATTGTTTCGTATCAGCAGTACATCAGTGGAAATGTTCTCACAAACGCCACTCGGGATATAAACACATATTTCCCAAATCTGACCTTCAACGCTTCTTGGGTCTTTGTTGCAACATGGAATAAAGTCACTTACTTCAGCGTAACCAACACAGTAAGACTGATATTCTTCTGAAATGTGATTTTCTCTTCATCCACATTTTAGTTTCAAAATGATTTTTTATTTAACTCATCAGACCACAATGACAGTGACAGAGAAAATAAATTAAAACAGTAAAAATAAGGTTTGTCAGTCATCAATTCTCAAATAAAATAATATTCCGTCATACAAAAATGTAATTTAAAAATAAATAAACAAAGATCAGAACAGTGAACCCTAAGTTTAAAGTTATTATATTTATCCAATTTTTGCAGGACACATCGTTTCAAGTGGTTTTAATTTCAGGAAGTAATTATTCATTTATTCTGATGAATTATGGTGACATTGCTGTAACAGGACATCCAGTCCAGGTAAAAGAAACTTGTTTTCTGTATTGTGAACAAAATGTTACTGTTCACTAAAAGTATATGTCCTCTATATGAATAATGTTTTTACACATTTTCAGGCTGGTTATGACACAATAAACTCCACACACTACTTTGTGATTCCTGGATCAAACAGCGGCAGCTTCATCTCAAACCTCAGGAACTCCAGTAATGTCAATGTTCCCGGTCGATGGGCCTTCAGAGTGGACAGTGAACCAGGAAACAGCATCATGAAAAGTAAAAGTCTTATCTATAGATGATGTTTTGAAAAATTTCCTATAACTCCATATAATGTATTGTATGATTAGTGTCAACAAATACAAATGAGTATTTTAGGTGTTTGTGTGTTTTTCCCTTTAGACAATGTCGTTGGAATTCGAATGAAACTTTCCTCATTTTCAGACCTAACACAGAGTGGCAACATTGAAATGCTTTTACAGCAAGTATGTCACACTTACTATGAATATTTATACAAAATACAGTGCACATAGACAACATGGGGAACGTTTTGAGCTGTCCATCTGTGTTTCAGATGAAACAGGAGCTGCTCGAGTACGGTCTGCCAAACAGCATCGAACTGAAGTTAAGAAAACTGCAAAAGACAAAGCCATAATTACAGTCTCCTTCAGGAAAATTAAAACTGATTTGTTTAACATCCGATAAATATCCCTGATGACTGATGATTTAAAAGCTGCAGTTTTTTCATTCATCTTTATTAGAACTTTATTTTATAAGGATACAAACACGTGTAATGTACAGTATACTTTAAAAGCAGTATACGTTGCTTTAAATAAAAGTGTCTGCCAAATGCCTCAATGTCATATTCCATCTCAGTGCATGATTCTTCCCGCTTCTTTCTGTCTGTAAAACATTTTTAATATGGGAATCTTAATTTGTGGCTTAATACTATTTGACAATAATAAAGTCACCTTTATTTCTATAGCACATTATACAATAGAGATTCTTTCAAAGCAGTTTTACATTAATAAACAGGAAAACAGCAGATTCAATGATAGAAATGACAACAGTGTAATTATTCAGCTCAGTTCAGTTCAAGTTTGATTCTCATCTGATGTGTCAGTGTCAGTACATTAAAACTAATAATTAATGAGGTCCCACTTTATATTGTGTCCCTAATACCTGCGTACTTACATAGTAACTAGATGGTACATAGTATCTACAGCGCTAATGTTTGTGTAACTACACATATGTAACAACCCTCAGAATGGTATGTGTAAGTACAAATGTGTAACAGGACATTAGTAACAACACTTTTTGGTAATGAAAGTACAAATGTGTAACAGGACTAACAGCACTTTTTGGTAAAGAAAGTGTTACACTTTATATTAAGTAAGTAATTCCTATGGATTTACCATGTAATTACTCTGATGTTACACAGCCACAGCAGCAGCCAGTAAGTTAGGCTTTACATATAAATTGTGGTTGGTGTCCAGAATGTTACACTTTATATTAAGTGGACAGTTCCTGAGGAGTTACCATGTAAGTACACTGGTATTACAGTGGTGCACCAACTCCACCAACTCGAGATCCAACTCCTCCCACTTTACATATCCCTAAACCTACCCATTCCACCCCTAAACCTACCCGTTTCCACCCCTGGATCAAATTGTTCCAATTACTCTTATACATACTGTTGTTACAAAATGTAGTTATATAATTCCTGTTACACGAGTACTTAGTGAAGTGAAAAAAAGTGTTGTTACCAGTGTCTGTTACACATTTGTAGTTACACAAACCATTTGGAGGGCTGTTACATGTGTGTAGTTACAGAAATATTACAGTTGTAGATACTATGTACCAATGTGTGCTTACGCTGTGGTTACATACTACGTACACACAGGCCCGTAGCCAGCAATGAGGTCACCGAGGTCCCGACCTCAGTAAATTTTTCATGTTCAAAAATAAAATTTGTTCTCTGAATGACTAATTTGCTGTTAAACTCCTCATATGAATGTCTGCATGACATTTATAATTCAGTTTAGACAGTTTGCAAGAATGTTTAGCGTCCGTGATATGAAAACGATCACTGCGAGACGCTGCCGGAGTGAACGAGGGATGAGAGAGAGTTGTGAGTGAGGGCGCGGGTGCAGTGTTTTTGGGATTTGTCTTTTCCATTTAATTTAACAATTTAACTTTGAAAGTTAATAAAGTAAGAAGTTGCAGTTTAGGGTCAGCAATATCTTTGTCTTATCTTATTTTATCTTATTTGCAAAAGATTTTAAATAATTTCTGTTTATTTTTATTTATTTTTCGTTTTCGTTTGTTTTAATAGCAATATCTGGGAACACTGCATCGCCGGCACGTGAACTGACAGTAATCAAAAAAGCCCATGGACAGGTTATTGCTGACATGATACGTTATCAGGAAGGCTATTCCAGAGTTTGGGAGCCAAATGTGAAAAAGAAGGTAGAGCTTTTTCACATTTGGCTCCAAAACTCTGGAATAGCCTTCCTGATAACGTTCGGGGTTCAGACACACTCTCTCTGTTTAAATCTAGATTAAAGACACATCTCTTTGGCCAAGCTTTCAATTAATGCATCTCATAATCTTGTACTGGAGTTATATCTGATCAAATGCACATTATTACTCTTTAGCTTGGGTTAAACAAATCAATTTTGCTTGGTTGGAACAGCAGCTATGCTAATTATGTCTCTATTTGTTTCTCTAGGATTTACACAAGCTTCAGTCTGGATCCAGAACACCTGAGAAGAGATGATGCCAACCCCTCAGAGGACCTCAGACGATGCCAACCCTTAAACAACATACAGAACTACCAAATCTTGCTATAAGTTTGATTTCAACATATAATAATTGCTGTTAATAGTGTTCATCGTCTGTTTGATTACGTCTTTAATTGATTTTTCCATACATTTCTTCCATACATTTCTATGTACATTAACTGAAATAGTCACCAATGATAAGCTACTACTAAATATTTTGTAGAAACTTAATTTGCTGTACAGCGCATTGCAACGATTTGTATCGTGAAAGTGCTATACAAATAAACTTGAATTGAATTTAATTGAATACGACATTCGATAAGGGAAATGCAAAAAAATACCATGATATTATCAGTCAGAAGCAATGCTATCAAAAACAGTAGCATACATTAGTACACAGATGTGTAGAACAAGTAGGTTACAGAATGAAATGAAATATGCAAACATGAAGAAGTATATGGACCTCACTAATTTTTAAAGCCTGGCTACGGCCATGCGTACACATCTAGTTACTATGTAAGTACACAGGTATTAGGGCCACTTAATATAAAGTGGGACCTTATTGATTTTTGTAACTCATTAATAAATGGTTCACAGGTGTTCACTTTACATTAAAGTTACTGCTAAGTAATATTTGAATTAAAATTTTCTAGGTTGGCATATTTGGAGAGTATCATGGGCAAGATACAGAGTAGCTTCTGGTAAGCAACAGTCAGAAAATGTACATGAGAACATGAAAATTTACTTTTCTTCAGTCTCACTACAATAGTCTATGCTGCATCATGAAATAAATCAGGAATCTGGTTTTAAATGAAATAAGTATGACTAAATATATTTATCAAGCATTTATGCATTAACATGAGTTAAACTTGGCAGGTATTACCAGGGACGTGCACAGACATTTTGAGGGGCAGGGGCTCAAGTGGAAAAAAAGGGCACTTCTCATATATATATATATATATATATATATATATTCTAAACAAAATGTTAAATATATTAGGGGTGTGCGATATTGACAAAAAATATATCAATATTTTCTGGGATTTTATCGATAACGATAGACAATATTTTGCTGAGTGTGTTATTGTGCTGATATCTTAAGGACTATGGTGGACAGCTGACTCCTAAAGTTTTTGATATTCTGCATGTTCTGTGGTGATCAGTTCACAGCAGTGATAGAAATTAATCTTTTCCAATAAGTTTAAATTGATTTTTACCTTTTATGGGCATTTTTACCTTTATAAAGCCCTGCATGAGTGGGCATCATATTTTCAGTCAAATTCTTAAATTGAATCAGTCAATTAGAATAAGTCATTTAAGCTGTTACCAAGCAAATGAAATCAGTATTGACAAAATTAATCTTTGCAATGCAGAGAAAACACAGAAGCTGCATTAGAAGTGGCATTTAGATGCATTTACACACTGTTTAATGCAGGACATGAATGCATTTATCCTGCAGTTACAAATGCATTAATACTGTTTTGATATTTTAAACATAAAACATTGAATACTGATATTTTAAATTATATAAAAAAAGAAAAAAGAAAGAAAAGAAAAGATTACGGAAGTTCTAAGCGGCCATACATTATTATAATTTTTTTCTTTCTTTTCTCGTGATCACGACTTAATTTTCTCGTGATCTCGACATGTTGTGGCATTACACCTGCTAAGACAATTCAATATTTGCAATCTGAATTTAATAATAATATTTATTTTATGGTATCACTCCCGTGTGGGAAGCTCTGGCACAGAAAAACACTATAGATACGTAAGAGAAAGCCATAAAATGTAGCCTAAGTGCATCATCTTTTGTTCTTGAATGGGGTCTAATATGTCTGCTGCACTAGAGCAGGTTCAATTTTTAGAGTGAATGAAAACTTTTGAAGCGTATATATGCCATGTGATGTGATTAAAATCATACTTATTTTACTGTGGTGGGGATTATTATGAGCAAACAAACTTAAAAGTTTAATCTGAACACTTGTAATCTGACACTTTTTTTTTTTTTTTTTTTTGTACAGACATTCTGAGCTGCTCCATGAACATTCATCAAACATATAAGGTGCGAATTCTGGATCTGGTCCTAATAATTGTAAAAAACTGTAATGCTTAAGATTTAATAATTACCTTACAATATATATTTATACATATATTTCAAGGCTGCAATTTGGAAAACCTTTCAAGCTAATGCTGCTGAAATGGAGGTCAAGGGGACTATGAAGAGGTGGCTCCAGCTGGCAGATCAGCTAGACCCAGTGCATCATGGGCATTTTCTAGCTGTTGAGAGCATAGAGTGCATCGCTTGTACAGTCGTTATTGTGGTGTGTCTTTTAAATGAATGAGTGCACTCCGTAATGTCCATTGTCCACTATGGTTTTAATAACAACTACAAATTCTGTCCTTTCAAGTAGTGCGATTTACGGCGATAAAGTGAGTGATTTTGGACACAGCTTGTGAAATAGTTTGGTAAGCTCAACCTTGTACAACACAATTGATATTGTTGATGTCATATTTCATTAATATGTAGCCTAATAACGTACTTATTGTGAAAATAAAACGATTTTAATGCTATTTTTTAGCTCACAAAATAGTTTTATGTTGTATTCATTCCTCACGACACGTTTTAGTTATAAACTAAACATTTTCTGTGGAAACTTTACTTAGTAATCATACAATAATACTGTTAACACTGATTAAAACTACTTTTTACTTTATTAGTGCCCTACTTTTGTTATTTTCTAGCACTAAAATGATGTAAACCATTGAATATCTGTATATCCATAGTCAAATATTTTAACTGACTGTCTAGTTAATATTTCATTTCATTCACTTCAACAGCAGGTGGCGATAAAGTCTGTCACAACAGAGCGACATTATTGTGTTATTTAGCAATTTGTGATATCTGATATATCATCATGCAAAGACTGATGCTGAGATTATTACAGTTACAGTCATTCATTCACTCTGACTCACAAATCGTTTAACTAATCATGAATGTTAAGTGTTATGAAGTTTCTGAAAGTACTAAGTGTTGTGAACACAAAGTATAGTTTATGGTCTTTAGAGAATTACCTTTTCAGGTGTCAGCTGGATTTTTAAAAAGTTATTATTACCTCATTCAGTACATTATTTGCATGTGTGTGTAGGTTTACAATGTTGGGGAAGTCATGGCCTAATGGTTAGGGAGTTGGGCTTGTAACCTGAAGGTTGCCGGTTCGATTCTCACACCGGCAGGAATTGAAGGTGGGGATTGTGAATGAACAGCACTCTCTCTGCCTTCGATACCATGACTGAGGTGCCCTTGAGCAAGGCACCGAACCCCCAGTTGCTCCCCGGGCGCTGGAGCAATAGCTGCCCACTGCTCCGGGTGTGTGTGTGCGTTTGTTCACTATTCACTGCTGTGTGTGTGCACTTGGATGGGTTAAATGCAGAGCACCAATTTCGAGTATGGATCACCATACTTGACAATACGTCTTCACTTTCACTTATTAATCTAATTCTGAGATGATATCTAGTGAATTTTTTTTTGGGCAGTGTTCCAATGATAACTTATTTTCTTCCATTCCAGATGTTAAAAACGTAAAAATGAATGTAAACTTCCTGCTAAACCACATAAGATAGAAGAAGCTGTCTGAGGTAAGGCAGATCTTTATCTTGAATGTTACACTCCATACACTATATACGTTTAGAAAATGTATCCTTCTTTGTGTAATGGATTGACTAAAAACATAACAATGAGTATATTTTGCTCAAAACAGATGCTAATAAAGCCAATTAACTATAGCTTAAGTCTTTTATTATTTTGTAAAACAGTAATATGATCATAAGATGCCAATAAATATCTTTATTCATTATTTTTAGAGACAAATAATGAACACAAGGTGTAATTGTAGGCCAACGTGATGCTTAAATGTGAAATTCAGTCACACTTCTAAAGCATTTGATAAATATGGGACTTAATGTATACATGATGTTTTGCAAAATTCTCATAAGATTTGCTATTACAAAGGAAAAACTCCAGTTAGACAAGCTCAGTTATAACCAATGGATTTTATTAATAGTTGGATATTATGCAAGAGGGTTTGTTTGTGAAGTCTGAAATAAAGTCGGGTAGATATGCAGTTTATTTATTAGTAGATAATGATTTTAATGCACATTCTATTTGTAACCATGCAAACAGGTACAGTACATCATAACTCTTACAAACATTTGCAGTGAGAAAAATAAAGCTCTCTGTGATTACAGAAGAAGGACCTCTACACTGTGGTTTTATCTCTGACTTCACCATCATGAGGTTGTCTCCAGTTTTACAACATCTGCACAAACTAAAAATGCCACCTATGGTATCAGTGGAGCAAACCTGACATGAACCTAAATTTAGGTCTATTAATAATGATGATACGAATCGTGTCAAAAAGATTTTTACATTTTCCGAAGAACATGTGCATTGTGTAAACATTATGTTTTTAATTGCTAGCTGGGCTAGCCTACTATATTGATTGTTGCTGTGGTGTTTTGGAATCCATATTAATGAATCCTTCTCAGCATCTATAAACTCATTTAAATATCATTTCAATCAGTTGAACAGCAGGTGGCGATAAAGTCTGTCAGAATTGTTTTGTTTATTTAGAAGTTGATGACCCTCAAAATATAGTCTCAGATCCTGCAACGACTGATATTGATTTGATTTATAAATTGATATCGTCACTCACACTCATTTTCTTTATAAGTACTAGAGTCCTGTGAACACAAAGTAACAATTGTGGTTTCTTAGCTGTTCATGTGTCAGCTGATATATATTCTGTGAGATCCTCATTCTGCACATTCTTTATGAATGCAGTATTTTCCAAAAAATTTAATGGGGGAAATAAAGAATAATGGATTACGGCAGTCTGAAGAGGGAAAGATGTCAAATTACCAGTTACTCCCTCAGCAGTATTAGAAACCCTAAGGCAGTGTTTACTAGTATTTTGTGAAAATAACATTGCTGTTCTTTCTGCATGAATTCCCTGAAGGAAAGTGTTCAGGCATTCTCAGCTTTTGTAATGTATAAATCCTATCTGAGCAAATCTGAAATTATATCTGAAGGAAAGACTTTTCGATCTAGGTTAGTTTTTTTTTTTTTTTTTTTTTCCCCATAAAGAATTACTGGCAGTATTTCAGCAACAACACAGTTTTTCTTTCATTCCAGGAGATGTTTCTCCAGTGCCGGGACATGCTTAAAAACTGAAGAAACTTCCTGCTAACTCACAGCAGGTGCAAGAGCACCGCAGAAGAAGCTGTATGAGGTAAGTCAGACATCTGTATTTAATATTTAACACTCCGTAAGCTTATTCTCTTACAGTTTATCCTTACTTGTGTAATGGATTATGCAACTTAAACATTGCATAATAATGGGTATATTTTGTTATAAGCTGAGACAACAGAAAAAATAAAGCAGCAGTTGCTTAATGTGTTTATGTTTATGTTTTGATCTGCTATGCATTTATAAAATTATAAAATGTAAAACATTTGCTAAATCTGCTTATTGAGTACATGTATTGCAAAATCTTTTGTTACAATAGGAGTCTGATCAGGGTAAGGTCTGACTGGACTGAAAAAAAAATTGGCTTTGAAACAATTTTCACACAGAAATTGCTAGTAACACATTCAATTAAACATGAAATTTTGAAATTGTATTTTTGTAAATCATACTCCAAAAACCTTTTTATTATCATTTAATTTATAACTTTGAAAAATCAACCTGAGACAGGCTAAATTCGTAAGATTAATTAATTTTTTACCTTGTATTAATTATCCATGGAAGGAAAATTAATTTGTATTTAAAGATGCCTAATATAAAATGAGTCCTTTAGAATGTTGGCTGTTTTTCTCAACATATACGTAAGCAGCTCCTACAGTCAAATTTCAAAACTGGAAATATCTCATTTCTAATAAATTATTATTATTTCCGATATTCTAGATTACCATCGGTTTGTGAGAATAAAGCTCTTTCTGGTTACAGAAGAAGGACTTCTACATTGTGGTTTTATCTCTGACTTTATCATGAGATTGTTTCTGGTTTCACAACATCTGCTGGTGTTCATATCAGTCGTGTCACAGAGTAAGGTTTTGTTCCTGTTTGATTATCAGTCTTAATGTGGAAAAGACAGTTGTGTCAGTTGTGACAATTGTGAAAACAAATGTGTTTCTGAAATCAATAATCTCTCTTTTTCTTTAACAGTTAAGGCACAAACAACATCTGCAAGAACAACATTATCAACAGCAGGTACTTATGAATTAGACCTTTGAATTAGAAACAGATCTGTTTTTCTCACAACCTAAACATGTCACGAACGGTGTTAAAGTTGAACAGTGTTGTGAGTGATGGAAAACTCATCATATGCCTGTGCAACATTTCTTATGTACTTTACAGACGTGTTTCATGTAAGGGATAAAGTACATGCAGCCTGTTGCTATCTCAGAATAATCAGCTTATTACACAACTAAAATTGATTTGAGTTAAAATATTTTATTAGCTCTTTAAACAAAACTTCTGCAAAGAAAAACAATTCCTATCAAACGGCTTTGAGTCTAGATAAAGTTCAGACAAGAAGGACATTTAAGGCATAATGTACAGTCATTTCATTAATTATACAGTTTTTTACATAAATAAAGACATAAAATGTTATTTGATAAGAAAGCATTTTAAAATCTTACTAGTTTATTATCTTAAATCAATTAGAGCATAGAAAATAATTGTTCTGGCAACAAACCAAACATTTCAACAATATTACCGCAAGCCTACTATTAAAACTGAAGTCCTATGGATTTATTTTTACAGTAAATACAGTCGAGAACTGAGGCACAAGATGAAAGCAGTTATGTTTGAATGAAAAGAGAGAGTGTTGCGGTGTGATATGAGAGATGTGAAGGAAGCGCCGGCCTCAAATACCCAGATGAGCGGTGGTGTGCTCTTCACCGTTGGCGACTGTTGTAGTCACGACTGACCAATAAGAATCAAGTATTCCAGAGAGCTGTGTAATAAAATTTAATACTGTTTACAGATGTTTGTTGTAATTTAGGCTCGTTTACTTTAATAGAACCAACAATAGCAACAACACTGACAGGTACTTATAGGCTTTTAAATTAGAACCAAATCTGTTTAAAAAAAAAAAAAAAAAAAACCTTGCCTGTTATGAATCTCAAAAATCAATGAACATCTTTACCAGGAAAGAAAACCACACTTGTCAAGTGAGTTCAGTCTGTATTTAATGGTGTTTGATTTGTGTTAATTCTTTCAGAAACCACCACAGAAACCACTACAGTCTTACCAGGTATTTCGCCATAAGCTTATCTATATGTTAATAAAGGAGTGAAGACAAAATAAACTTTTAGATAACAAATACATTTAAAATGTACAAAATGCACAAAAAATATTGATGACTCCTCATTTATGACTCAATATACAGTTATTTGTCCAATAAAAAGCTTTCTAGAATGAGCTCTGGCCTCTGACTAGCAATATCAAGTAGCAAATCATAGATTTATGGATTTTTCAATTGATGAAACTTCCTGTACGTGAACACAGAGAAAGATGAGTTCATGAGGTATTTAATGGTGTTTGTGTTCATTCTTTCAGAAACCACTACATTGGCAACCAGCACAGTCACACCAGGTAATAAAGCTGTGAGTGATGAAAGAATCATCATACAGCTATGGAGCATTTTTTTTTTTTTGAAGTTTACAGAGGTTTGTTGCAATTCTATGCTCTTTTTCCTTAATAGAAACCACAACAATAACACCTGAACCAACAACAGCAGCAGCGATACACCTTTAAAGACCTTAAACTTGTTTTTCTCAACCTTAAAATGTTGCTTATACTGTGAATAAAACAAACACAACAAAGGAATAGGAAGTTCATGAGGTATTTAATGGTATTTGTTTTCATTCTTTCAGAAACTACCACCAGAGTGAAAACCAGCACAACAGGTAATACTTTTGTGCAATTTTTGTTCTCCTGCTGAAGTGATTCGATACTGCCACATGTGTAAAAGCTCTGCATGCCACTGTAAGGACACCAAAATCAACTTTTAGCACCTGTCTAACATCTTGACATTTTTCCTACTTAAAATGAGTCTAAGTTTGTGTTTATTTCTAAAGTATTGCATTCCCTAGTTTTGAAGTTTTTATAATTTAATACTCTTTTCTTTAACAGGCATTACACCACCACCTGCACCAACAACACTGTCAGGTAATTAAAGAATTACAGTCAAATACCCCAACTCCACATTTCAGTAGATAATATACAAAAACTGCACTCGTCAAGTGAGTTCATGAGGTATTTACAGTTTGTATTTGTGTTCATTCTTTCAGAAACCACTACATCAGCCACCACAGTCTCAACAAGTAATAATGCTGTGACTGATTGAAGACTCTTCATGACTATGCAATGTGTTTTTTTTATGTTCTTTACAGAAGTGTTTCATAATTGAACACTATTTTCTTTAACAGCCACTGCAACAACAACTCCATGGACAGGTATTTATCAACTTTTGAATTAATGTTGCATTTGTGTCGGAATTGCAATAATTCTGAGGCTTGTAAAAACTGTTCATTTGTATTTTTTGTGTTCATTCTCTCGTCAGCACCAGCGATATTTTATCCTTTCGGAGCAGCGGCAGGTGACACTGAAATTCTTGAAAATAATGGTGATAGCTTCTACCTTGTTGCCTTCTCTACTCCATTTGTGTACTTTGGCCGCACATACAACAGCATATATGTGAGAATTCAGTTCTAATATGAATGCAAATGTTGTGATATGCCAGTTCATACTTTACTGCTGTATTTGAACTGATCTTTTTTATTTCAGATTAATAATAATGGGCTTCTTACATTTAACCAACCTTTACCAGAAGCTCATCCTCCTTACCCTTTTCCCACATATGGAAATGAAGATTACATTGCTCCGCTCTGGACTGACCTTGATGACCTTGGTATAGGTATATACTCATATCAGGAGTACACAAGTGGAAGTGTTCTCACTCGCGCCACTCAGGATATAAACCAGTATTTTCCTGGAAGGGGCTTCTCTGCTTCTTGGGTCTTTGTTGTAACATAGGACTATGTGCTAACATGGGATATGAATGTATTTAACAGTCACTCAGGCCCGGTAAATAGTTTCTTTCTTTCTTTTTTCAGGAAAAAGACTGAAGGATATATAAACTATAAATCTTGATGTTGTTTCTTTTCTTTTCAGGCAATCACGTTTCAAGCAGTTTTAATTTCAGGTGGTGGTTTTTATTTCATTCTGATGAATTATGGTGACTGTGCTGGGGAGCAATATTCAGCTCAGGTAAAACAAACATCACAGTAGTGAAATAATGATTTACTAGCTCTGTATGTATACATAACATCTGATTGATTTTAATAGGCTGGATACGACACAATAGGCTCCACTGACTTAATTCACTATGATCCAAATGATGGCTACTCAAATCCAATCCTCAAGACCTTGACTAACGTAGGCGTTCCGGGTCGTTGGGCCTTTCTTGTAAACAACGGATCAGGTAGGACTTTAATCACAATTATGTATTATTATTATCATGTTATGATAATATGTTAGTATGTCTTATTTTGTGTGTTTGTCCTTTTAGAAATCATAGGAGTTCAAATGAAACTTCAGTCATTTTCAGACCTAACACAGAGTGGAAACATTGAGGTTGTTTTGCATCAAGTAAGTCGTTAGAGCATTTTATGTTTTATTGACCTGCATAATTAATGCAGTACAATGTAAATATACATTTTGATCTGTCTGTTCATCTTTCAGATAAAACAAGAGCTGATCAGTCGTGGACTATCAAGTAGTGTCGAGATGAAGTTAAGAAAATTAAAAAAAATGCAGCCATAACACGAGCCTCATGGAAGGGAATTAAAACACTTAACATCGCTGCGGTTGAAGATGTTGTTGGTATTGATAAAGAGAGGAATGTCACTTCACACGAAGGAAACCTTTGTTTTTTCACCCTTCAACTTTCTTAAATATATAACACAGACAATGTAAAATAATTAATTGTACATGTTCCTACTCTTTTCTGTGCTGATTTTGCTTGAATAATCACTTATCCACTTTTTTTCTTTTTCCTCATCATGCTTTTGTATTGTATTTGTAGAAGCATAACTTACGTAAGATGACAAATACTTGACCCAGTTGTGAACTCCTTCCTTTCACTTAAAAAAAAGTCTCTCTTAAATTACAAAACATAAATGTAAAATGTTTTTTAAACATCTTTGTAAGCATTTGTCTGTAAGAATAAATGAGGCTTGATGCCACATAAGCTCAACATTCATATATTACGATGTTGTCTGTCTCAAAAGGTTTAGATATAGGAATCTTAATATGTGGCTTAATAAGTGGATTGTATTGTATGTAAATAATATTTTAAAACATAATGAATAAACACCAGGTTTATAACACAATTATACGACAATAAAATATATTACATTAAAAAGTCACGGGAAGGGCAGCTGTTTTCAGGTTGTTTAGGATCACTGGCCACCATCTCTGTCGAGGGACAGATGATCTATTTTAGGACATTAGTGAGTGAAAATAGTTTACTTTTCTGCTTTTGTCTGTTGTGCACAAGTGGAACAAAAAAGGCTTTGGTTGATTTGGATTGGCACAAGAAATTATGTTTTTATACTGGCAAATATGGAAATATTGATGTATTTAATAGACTGAGAGAAGAGCTTGTTTTAGGTTTTTGCTGTGGGTGAAAGAAACTGTTCTTTTGCTCATCACGAGGGGGAGAAGCAGCTTAATGACAGTGAATGAAAGAAACTAAACTAAATCATTAAAATTTGGTTTGTTTTGATATGGTGATGTTTTCTAAATCGTTTGCTGAAATCTAATAACTTGCTCATTGTGAAAATAAAACTGATTCTGAAGTTACTTCAGAAAATAGTAACAGGTTTAAACAGTGTGTGCCATCAACATTATTCTGTGTGATCCTCATTCCCTACATTCTTTATGAATGCAGTAATTTCCAAAACATTTAAATGTGGGGGGAAATTTAGAAAAATGGATTACAGCAGTCAAAAGAGGGAAAGATGCCAAATTACCAGTTATAAAACCCCAAGGCAGTGTTTACTATTTTGAAAAAAATCACATTGTTGTGCTTTCTGAATTCCTTTCAAGTAATGTGTGTGCAGACATTCTCAGGTTTTGTAATGTGTAAAGCCTACAAAACCCACAGGAAAGTGTATCGTGGTATTACCATTGTACAGGGTAATAGCATATTTTAGTAAAGAATGTTACAGGTACTGAATCATGTACCATAATAGTTTTTTTTATTAGTAGTAAATACAGAAAGTGAAGGATATGCATGCCTATATAAAGTATTGCTATTGTTATATGAAGTAGATGTGAGATTATATCTGAAGGAAGAGCTTTTCAGTCAAGGTGAGGTTTTGTTTTGTGTTTTGTTTTTAAAGAATTATTGGCAGTATTCCTTCCAACAAAACATTTTTTCTTTCATCCCAGGAGATGTTTAAAAATTGCTGAAACTTCCTGCTAACTCACAGCAGGTGCAAGAGCAGCTCAGAAGCTGTATGAGGTAAGTCAAATCTTTCTATTTAATATTACTCTCCATAAACTATATACTCTTTCAGTTTATCCTCACTTGTGTAATGGATTGTGCAACTTAAACATTATACAATGGGCGTATTTTGACATTGTAAGTATGAACTATAAAAATAAGTTGTGAAAAAAGCAAAAATAAAGCAATGAGCCAGTCAAGGTGCTTAATGTGTTTATGATTTTATAAACAATACGAAAGAAGATGATTGAACGATAGAAGCAACACGATAGAAGATATCAGTGTTCAAAAAATATTTACCTTTATACAGTAATAATATTCATAATTAAATTGTTCTGCCACATTGCATAGCACGTGTAGTTAGACTGATATGGATTTCAGTCACTTTATATTAGAAGTATTGATCTGCTTTGCATTTATATTTATAAAATTATAACATGTAAAATGTTTGATAAATCTGCTTATTGTGTACATGTATTGCAAAAACTTGCTAGTAAATTACACAAATAATTATAAAGAAATGGCAAGTAACACATTGAATTAAACACGACATTTTGAAGTAGAAAGACTGAAATAGTATTTTCTTTTAAAATATACTATGTAAAGAAAATACATATTTACATAGTAATTTAACACTACAAGAAATTCATAAGATTACATAATTTAATGACTTGTGAATTAATTTGCATTTAAAGAAGCCTAATATAAATTGGGACCTTTTGAATATTGGTTGTTTTTTCAACATTGTAAGCAGCTCCTACAGTCAATTAGGAATTAACTAATTTCTAATAAGTTATTTCTAATATTCCAGATTACCATCGGTTTAAAAAGTAAAAAAAAAAAATAAAATAAAATTTAATTATAAAAAAAAAAATATTCTCACTAAAATTTAGTGAGAATAAAGCTCTTTCTGATTACAGAGGAAGGACTTCTACATTGTGGATTTATCTCTGACTTCATGAGATTGTTTCTGGTTTTGCAACAACTGCTGGTCTTATCATGTTGATTTGAGTTGAAATATTGTATTAGCTCTGTAAACACAAAGCTTCTGTAAAGAAAAACTGTTCCTACCAAAAGGCTTTGAGCCCAGACGAAGTTCAGACAAGACGGACATTCACCACATTAATATATAGAGGAGGACATAAAATGTTATTTGAGAAGAAATTAATTTTAAAATGTTACCAGTTTATTATATTTGTCACGAATCCGCGCTATGAACTTCTGTTCACTCACCACCAGAGGTCACGCGCTCACCACATAGACATTACACAGACTGTTACACTATACTTTGGACTACATTTCCCGTCTGCCATTTCCCTAATCACACGGTTACCTGAAACCAGTCACACACGCTACATAACATCCACTCAGTTCCTGCTCAGATCGCCGAGTATTGTATAGCGTATATCACTCTCCTAGCGATAGTTACTCTACGGAGCCAACTTTAGTAATCATAATCTTGCCTTGCCTGTTTTCTCGTGTTCTGATTCTTGCCCGTGTTTCCTGGATTAACCCTTTGCCTTGCCGTTCAGACTCTGTTTGCCCCTGCCTGGATTATTGCTGTGAACCTGGATTACCTCTCTGCCTTGCCCTGTTGGATATTGTTCGCCGATCGAAGACCCACGCTTGCCCTAGGATTACTCTTTGTCTTGCCTGTGTTGTACCTGTTTACCGTTGCATGAACCTTGCTTGTTTTGTGATCACGTCCCTGAATAAAAGCCTTGCAAATGGATCCGCACGTCTCTCGTCTCGTTGGCTCCGTAATAATATTAAATCCATTACAGTGTACAAAACAATCATTCTGGCGACAAGGTTATTGGTATTACTATAAGGTATAACATACCTTGGAATGTCGTAACTGATCAATCAGAATCAAGTATTCCGGAGAGCTGTGTATTTTATCAAATTTAATACTGTTTTTCTTAAACAACGCCTCAACCAACAACATTGGCAGGTGCTAAGGGCCTTTGAACTAGAACCAAACCAAATGGTTTTTAAAAAATGTTGCCCGATAGGAACCTGAGAAATCAGTGAGCATCTTTACCAGGAAAGAAAACCACACTTGTCAAGCGAGTTCACAAAGCATTTATTGTTGTTTGTGTGGCATAAAGGTGTATAGGCTTAGATTACTGAATTATCATTAATAGCGACTACGCCACCCCTGGCTGAACACCTGGGGAAATACCAATCAAAGAGAAGGCACGCAAGCTAGTTCACTCCCACAAATCACCAAACAATGAGGCGTGGATACGTACCAAATGAAGCTTTATTAAATCATAAATAATAAAACAGCGAGCGAAAGCAGCAAGATGATGACAAGTGACACAAAGCCACAACAATAAAGAAAAACAATCAATCAGTTAGATTACATCGAAAAAGGTCTATTAACTGAGCTGGGGTGTCCCAGAAAGTGGGCAGGCTAAGCACTGAGCATCAAAACAGCCCATGACAAACCAGCCCTCTGTGAATGAAATCTCACAAGCACACACACACTGTGGAATTACACTGCAAGAGAAACCTACACCCCACACTTTGGACAAGAAGAGGGAGAGCTTCTACTCCCCGCACCAAATAGCCCACCCACTCTGGCTCACCCCGCTCCTAAAGAAAAAAGAAAGTAGTAATTACCAACAAAGTCAATATTAATACACATAACAGACCATAACACTAAATAGACTCTCACCGAATCAATAACAACGATAAACAAATGGCCACAAAAAAAAAAACAAGAAAAAGAAAACTACAAGATCAAGCTCCAAATTAACAGCAAAACTACTACTACTACTACTAATAATAATAATAAAGTAACAAAAATAGTTTCACACACAAAAGAAACACTTCAAAACAAATTAAACTCCAATCGGAAACACCAACACAGACAAAAACGCCAATGAGATACACCTCCACAAAAAAAGAAAACATAAGCGATAAGAAAAACCAAAGCAAAACAGCAATGTCGAGGCTAGGCCATGTCACCGAGCACGCCACCCTTGCAAGGCTAAAATACACCAAAAGAGAATAAAAGTTAAAATATATACCTTTATGAATGCCCGTAGGGATCTAAATACTTTTACATACCCTCAACTGGACTTCATTAAATATCTGGCAAACCAATCCCCTTCAAAAGTGCCACAAACTCAGGGGCGCTGCTAGCAGTTTTGGTCCCTATGAAAAAAGGCAATTTGTCTGCAATTTAATAATTCTGACCTATTACTTTTGTTATAGCTTTCGACCACTAGGTGTCAGTATTTAGTCAGAGACCTACCATGGCTTTAGCTAGCAGATGATTTATTGTTCAAATGTAAATGTAATAGAAAAATGCAGTACAGTAATCAAATATTCATATAAAATGCAACATTCTTAAACAAAGATTAAACATGCATTATATTAAACACAAAAATATATAAACAGAGTGCAATATGCAACACACTGCAACAGTGACTTTTAACAATCAATTAGACACAGCATAAATAAATTAGAAAAATGGTCTTTTGTTTAACCTGCCAGTGACTTAAATGCCAAAAGCCAAACACCTGGCCTTCTTGTTGGCAAAATCCTCAATCAAATCCTTAAAATCCAGTCTTAAAGCTAACTGGCTTTCAATGGACAGTATGGCAAGGTTGTTCAACCTCTCCTGAGACATGGTTGATCTCAAGTAACTCTTTATCAATTTAAGCTTGCTAAATACCCTCTCTCCACTGGCAACAGTGACAAGAAGAGTGCAAAAGATCCTCAGGGCAATGCACACCTCTCTAAATATGCTCTGGAATTGCATTTTATGAATTGCATTTAGGAGAGCAAGAGGAGAACAATTAGAGGGGAAAGTGGCTGAAAATATTGCATTGAGATGCCTGATTTCATCCTCAAACTGAGGTTACAACAAACTTATAATAATCATACTTTAATCATCAGTGAACACTGCAGCAAAGATCATCGGTGCCCCTCTCCCCTCCATCCTGGACATTTTCCTTTCACGATGCTCCAACAAGGCCACCAGCATCGTGAAGGACCCCACCCACCCCTCCCACAACCTCTTCCAGCTCCTGCCATCAGGTAGAAGGTACCGGAGCATCAGAGCTCGCTCTGTCAGATTGCTCAACAGCTTTTTTCCCCAGGCTGTGAGAGCTCTTAACTCCAATCCCCCTGTCTCCCTCTGAAACCATGAACACCTCAGCCCTCCCACCCCCCAACTCATTAAAAACTGTTGACAATTTTACTAAGTGCAATTCTGAATGTGCTACACACAGGTGAGTGGGCTATACAAACCACCTGTAGTAACGCACTCATACCACTATATGCACACTAGACACTTTCTACAAACACTCCCTGCCACAAAGACTCTTAAGAAAATATATGTCTACTTGAAAATTGCACTACAAAATAATACGTTTACTTGAGCATTGCACTAAAAAATCTTTTTGCACTATGCACTGTCTCCCACAAAATCTCTCTTCTGCACAATAATTTAATGTACAAAATATATATTTTTCTGCACAATTTCATGTACATATATCTCTTTCACACAATTTCATGTACAGTATTTATGTAAAGTTTTTGTACAGTCTCAGTTTGTGTATGTGTAGTCAACTAGGTATAGCAGTTATAGTATTTTTAGTATATGTATAGTCAGATGGTTAACTGTCTATTGACTAGCTCTATTGTTTTTCCTATACTTGCATTGTTGTATGTTTATCTTAGGTTTAACTAGTATGTAGCACCGTGGTCCTGCGAGACACGACATTTTGTTCCACTATATGTCCACACATGTAGCAGAATGACAATAAAGCTCGACTTGACTCGACTTGACTTGATAATCTTTAAGCGAGTTCATGAGGTGTTTAATGGTGTTTGTGTTCATTCTTTCAGAAACTACCACCAGAGTGGAAACCAGCACAACAGGTAATAGCAACCTTTTTCTTTCACTTTAAAGGATTTGATACTGTGTGCCACTGTAAAGATGCTGAAATCAACTTTTAGTGCCTGTAGCACAAGGGTTATTGTAGTTAACTAAAAATATTAAAAACACGTTCATTAATTGAAAAAAATAAATGTTGACTGAAATAAGATTAAAAAAAAAAAACTTTGCAGATTGTGTAAAAAATAATAAAAACTTGAACTAAAATCAATAATATTATATGAAAATATAAATGAAATAACGTTGCTATTTACTGATGTGGCCAGTAAAACCCATTGCTTTCAATGGAAACCTTCAGCGTTAATAAAGTGGAACGAAGGGCATGGATATTTTAATGCTTTTAAAGCTAGTTTTTTAAAATATCTTGACATTTTTCTTAGCTAAAATGTGCCTGCGTTTTTGTTTATTTCTAAGTATGGGACACCTGAAGAGTGAAAATTGGTCAAATATTATGAGCCCATGCAATATTTTTATGTATTTTACAGAAGTGTTTTATAATTCAATACTCTTTTCTTTAACAGGCATTACACCACCACCTGCACCAACCCTACTGTCAGGTAATTAAAGAATTACAGTCAAATGCCCCAACTCCACATTTCAGTAGATAATATACAAAAACTGCACTCGTCAAGTGAGTTCATGAGGTATTTACAGTTTGTATTTGTGTTCATTCTTTCAGAAACCACTACATCAGCCACCACAGTCTCAACAAGTAATAATGCTGTGACTGATTGAAGACTCATCATATGCAATCTGTTTTTAACGTTCTTTGCAGAAGTGTTTTATAATTGAACACTATTTTCTTTAACAGCCACTGCAACAACAACTCCATGGACAGGTATCTATCGACTTTTAAATTAATGTTGCATTTGTGTCGGAATTGCCATAATTGTGAGGCTTGTAAAAACTGTTCATTTGTATTTTTTGTGTTCATTCTCTCATAAGCACCAGTAATATTTTATCCAGTTAGAGCAGAGGAGGGAGACACTGAAATTCCTGAATTTGGTTATGAAACCTATACGAACATGTTGCCTTCTCCACTTAATTTGTATACTTTGGCCACAAGTACAACAGCACATACGTGAGAATCCAGTTCCACTGCCAGTCTTATTTCTCTTATTTCAGGTTAATAATAATGGACACATTACGTTCAACCATCCTTTACCAGAAGCTCATCCTTACTCTTTTCCCACATATGGAACTGAAGATTACATTGCTCCGCTCTGGAGTGAGCATGATGATGTTGGTTTAGGTAGATACTCATATCAGGAGTACACAAGTGGAAGTGTTCTCACTCGCGCCACTCAGGACATAAACCAGTAATTTCCTGGAAGGGGCTTCTCTGCTTCTTGGGTCTTTGTTGCAACGTGGGACACGTGCTTACATTTGATATTAATGAATTTAATCGTCACACAAGCCCTGTAAGTAGTTTCTTTCTGTCTTTTTTTCAGGCAAAAGATTGAAGGCTCTATAAACTATGAACCATGATGTTGTTTCTTTTCTTTTCAGGCAATCACGTTTCAAGAAGTTTTAATTTCAGGTGGTGGTTTTTCTTTCATTCTGATGCATTATGGTGACTGTGCTGGAGAGCCGTATCCAGTGGGGGTAAAACAAACATTATAGTAATGAAATAATGATTTACTAGCTCTGTATGTATATATAACATTTGATTGATTTTAATAGGCTGGATACGACACAATAGGCTCCACTGACTACTATCAAATTCACTATGATCCAAATTGTGGCAACTCAAATCCAATCCTCAAGACCTTGACTAACGTGGGCGTTCCGGGTCGTTGGGCCTTTCTTTTAAACAATGGATCAGGTAGGACTTTAATCAAAATGATGTGTTACTATTATCAGTTTGTTTATATCATGTTAGATAGCCTTATGTGTGTTTGTCCTTTTAGAAACCGTCATAGGAGTTCAAATGAAACTTCAGTCATTTTCAGACCTAACAGAGTAGAAACATCGAGGTTGTTTTGCATCAAGTAAGTCACCGTTTTATGTTTTATGGACCTGTATAATTAATGCAGTACAATGGAAATACACATTTTGATCTGTCTGTTGATCTTTCAGATAAAACAAGAGCTGATCAGTCGTGGACTGTCAAGTAGCATTGAGATGAAGTTAAGAAAAGTCAAAAAGATGCAGCCATAACATGAGCCTCATGGAAGGGAATTTAAAAAAAAACTGTACATTGCTGCTGTTGAAGATGTTCTTGCCACTGATAAATAGAGGAATGTTACTTCACAGAAAGGAAACCTTTGTTTTTTCACCCTTCAACTTTCTTACATACATATATAACACACACAATAATGTCCAAAAAAAGCTACATTAATTGTATGTTCCAATACTTTTCCAAGCTGATTTAGCTTGAAAAATCATTGATCCACTTTTTTTTCTTTTTCTCATCATGCTTTTGTATTATCAGGTTTTTGCAGGGGTTTAAGTCTAATCGAACTGATCTTTAATATGTGACCCTGGAACACAAAACCAGTCTTAAGTCGCTGGGGTATATTTGTAGCAATAGCCAAAAATACATTGTATGGGTCAAAATTATAGATTTTACTTTTATGTCAAAAATCATTAGTATATTAAGTAAAGATCATTTTCCATGAAGATACTTTGTAAATTTACTACTGTAAATATATCAAAACGTCATTCTTGATTAGTAATATGCATTACTAAGAATTCATTTGGACAACTTTAAAGGCAATTTTCTCAATATTTTGATTTTTTTTGCACCCTTAGATTCCAGATATTGAAATAGTTGTATCTCGGCCAAATATTGTCAGATCCTAACAAACCATACATAAATGGAAAGCTTATTTATTCAGCATTCAGATGATGTATAAATCTCAATTTCGAAAAATTTACGCTTAAGACTGGTTTTGTGGTCCAGGGTCACATATGTGAACAATGAAATTCAACATGTTCCCCTTTCAGTCGGTCACTCCGAGTCACGTCGGATGACCGACGAAATTGGGATCTCGCCAGAGAGACCAATCCACTTCGAGTGTAACTAAACGAGCCAATGGACATTGGCATGCGATTATTGCATCCAGCTGCCGCTGATCACAGCGTGAGCATAAGAGGCAGCTGATGCACCGCATCAATTATCCTTTCGCTTCGGAGCCGAGCGGTAGTGGTTAAAGCTACTGCTCTCCCTTCCAAGAGAGTGTTCTGCGAGCGAGTGCGGGCGTTACGGCGCGGCAGCGGTGGTCACGGTGTCCGGGAGAGAAAGATCGTCTTCCTGCTGACAGCCACACTAGGAGTGTGCGGTGGCCAGCTCCCCTGCGTGCTTCAGCACTAAAAGAGCATTTCTCTAAAAGAGCAACACGGGTGATCGCGTCTTTTTAAAGATGTCTTTTCACCCGTGCGTTTCTGGGTGTGGTCGTTTCCTGGCGCCTCAGGACGGTCACGATCGCTTCCTCACGTGTCTGGGCATTCAGCACGCTGAGGTGGCTTTCGTGGATGGTTCATGTTCTTCTTGCGGGGACATGACCATCTCGGAGTGCGACTCTGCTATGTCAAACATGGCAGAGTCCCTCTGCCTGCCGTGATCCGGCGTGCACACTGGATCCGGTGGAGTTAGAGGTGATTTGAGGATTACGGTGAGGGCTTCCCCAAGTGGAGCTCCTCACCCCTCAAGCACTCCGCAGCCGGTGGAGCTGCCGAAGGAGCGCGCTGGCCACGCGTTTCCTTCGGTGCCCCCTCTGACGACCAGATGTCGATCACCGCATCGGAGGGCGGGCCCTCTCTCTCCGGGGATGACGACCCGGCTGCGTTGCCCCCTTCGGGTGTGGTAGCGTTGTCCGTGCCAGACCCAGAGATGACGGCTATGCTTTCCCGGGCCGCCGAGAATGTCGGGCTCGTGTGGAATCCTAAAAAGCCACCGTGTCCCGATCCTTCGAGGCTGGGCGAGTGGTTCCTCGGTGGGGGTGGCGCTGGTTCTCAGCGCCCCCCTCCGGTGCCATTCTTTCCGGAAGTGCATGAGGAGCTGACAAGATTGTGGAGGGCACCTTTCACTGCCCGAAACACATCTTGTAGTTCTTCCGCTCTCACCACCCTCGATGGTGGAGCCGCTTTTGGGTATGCGGGCATCCCCTCGGTGGAACGGTCTGTGGCCATGCAACTGTGTCCAACAGCCGCTTCCACCCTGCGGGGTGATCCGTGTCTCCCCTCACGGGCCTCTAAGTATTCGTCAGGTCTAACTGGCAGTGCTTATAGAGCCTGTGGGGAGGCGGCTTCCGCCCTCCACGCTATGGCGTTGCTGCAGGTCCACCAGGCCAAAGCACTGAAAGACCTGCACGAGGGTGGTCACGACCTGGCGGTTCTACATGAGCTGCGTGCTGCGACGGACCTCGCGCTACGAGTGACGAAGGTGACCGCACAGTCTCTGGGTTGTGCGATGTCCAGGAGCGCCATCTCTGGCTGTGTCTCGCTGACATGAAGGAGCAGGAGAAGGTACAGTTCCTGAATGCTCCCGTGTCACAGACCGGCCCTTTCGGCGACGCTGTCGAGAGCTTTGCCCAGCAGTTCTCGGCAGCCCAGAAGCAGACTGAGGCAAACACATCATGCGCCGGAGGAAACCTGCTGCTTCCACTCCGGCTGCAGCCACTCAGCCTGCTCGTCGCCGTGGGCGCCCCCTGCGGCCGCCCCCGCTCCCGCGCAGCCGCAGCAGCCTTCACCAGGCAGCGTCGTGGAGCCGGTCGCAGGCAGGACGCCCAGCCCGTCCAGGCCCCCGCCAAACCTGGCGGCAAGCGCAAGTGCAAGAGGCCCTGGGACGGTCGACCCAGAGATGGAGGAGACTGCTCATCGGGAGATGGTGACTGCACCACTCCCTCCCCCGGAGGAGGGCCGGGTGGAGTATCTTTTGTTCATTTTGTTCCGCCGCTGGCCCAGCAGCCAGCGGTACCCAAAACATCAGTAAAGAGCGGTCTCCTCAATCTCCGGGTCTCAAGAGGAGGAGAGTGGTGATCCGTGCATCACAGGATCACTTCCCTCCTCCTCTCTCGCCAGCAGGCAGCGGGTGGTTGCCCAAGAGCACCCCTCCTGCCCATTCGTGGAGGCAGGTAAGGGCAGTAGCACTCCAGTCCCCGCTTCAAGTCGTCAAACGCCGGGCTATCACAAGCCTCAAGCCGGGTTCCTGTGTCTCCTCCCACGCGAGGAGAAATCAGGTGAGTGCTACACTACACACCCATCGTTCAAGATGTTGACGCAGAAACGCATTCTTGGATGCGTCCGTCCCCTAGATTGGTTTGCAGCAATCGACCTGAAGGACGCGTACTTTCATGTTTCGATTCTCCCGCGACACAGGCCATTCCTGCGATTCGCGTTCGACGGTCGGGCATATCAGTACAAGGTCCTGCCCTTCCGGCTGTCCCTTTTCGCCTCGTGTCTTCACCAAAGTCGCAGAGGCGGCCCCTTGTTCCCCTGAGAGAACGGGGTGTGCGCATTCTCAACTACCTCTACGACTGGCTCATACTTGCACAGTCTCGAGAGCTGTTGTGCGCACACAGGGACCTGGTGCTCAGGCACCTCAGCCAGTTGGGCCTTCGGGTCAATTGGGAAAAGAGCAACTCGTGCCAGTGCAGAGGATCTCTTTTCTCGGCATGGAGTTGGATTCGGTCAACCAGACAGCACGCCTCACCCAGGAACGTGCTCAGTCGGTGCTGAACTGCCTCAAGACTTTATCAGGCAGGACAGCGGTCCCACTGAAACTCTTTCAGAGGCTCCTGGGGCATATGGCTGCAGCTGCGGCCATAGTTCCGCTCGGTCTGCTCCATATGAGACCGCTTCAGCACTGGCTCCATGGTCGAATCCCGAGGTGGGCGTGGAAACGCGGTACTCACCGGGTTCAGATTACACCGGCCTGCCGCAAGACCTTCAGCCCGTGGTCAGATCCTTCGTTCCTTCGGGCAGGAGTGCCCCTGGAGCAGGTATCCAGGCATGCTGTGGTATTCACGGATGCCTCGGCCACCGGCTGGGGTGCCACGTACAACGGGCACGCAGTATCAGGGGTTTGGACGGGCCCCCTTCTGCGTTGGCATATCAATTGCCTCGAGTTGCTGGCAGTACGCCTTGCCCTGTGCCGCCTCAGAGGGCGCCTTTGGGGCAGGGACGTTCTGGTCCGTACGGACAACACTGCGACCGTTGCCTATATCAACCGGCAAGGCGGTTTGCGCTCCCGTCGCATGTCGCAACTCGCCCGCCACCTCCTCCTCTGGAGTCAGAAGCATCTGAGGTCCCTTCGTGCCATCCACATCCCAGGAGTGTTCAATCAGGCGGCCGACGAGCTGTCTCGAGCGGCACTTCCTGGGGAGTGGAGACTCCATCCCCAGGCGGTCCAGCTGATTTGGAGTCGGTTCGGAGTTGCTCAGGTAGACCTGTTTGCATCTCCAGAAACCACCCACTGCCAGTGGTTCTACTCCCTGTCCGAGGCAACGCTCGGCATGGATGCACTGGCACACAGCTGGCCCCAGGGCTTGCGCAAGTATGCGTTTCCCCCAGTGAGCCTGCTAGCACAGACATTGTGCAAGATCAGGGAGGACGAGGAGCAGGTCCTGTTAGTGGCTCCATATTGGCCCAACAGGACCTGGTTCCCGGAACTCATGCTCCTCGCGACAGCCCCTCCCTGGCCGATTCCTCTGAGGAAGGATCTGCTTTCTCAGAGACGGGGCACCCTCTGGCACCCGCGTCCAGACTTGTGGAAACTTCATGTGTGGTCCCTGGACGGGACGCGGAGGTTCTAGGTGACCTGCCCCAGGAGGTAGCGCTCACTATCGCTTCAGCACGAGCACCGTCCACAAGACGGGCCTATGCGCTGAAGTGGAACCTGTTCGTCGAATGGTGTTCCTCTTACCAGGAGGACCCCCGGAGATGTTCGATCAGAGCCGTGCTTTCCTTTTTGCAACAAGGGTTGGAGCGTAGGCTGTCCCCCTCCACCCTTAAGGTATATGTTGCTGCTATTTCTGCCCACCACGACCCCATAGAGGGGAGGTCGGTGGGGAAGCACGATCTGGTCGTCAGGTTTCTTAGGGGGGCCAGGAGGTTAAATCCTCCGAGGCCTCCCTCCCTTCCCTCTTGGGATTTGGCTTTGGCGCTAAGAGCCCTACAAACTGCCCCCTTTGAGCCATTGCAGTCAGTCGAGTTGAAGTTTCTTTCTATGAAAACCCTACTCCTGACTGCATTGGCCTCAATCAAGAGGGTGGGGGACCTGCAGGCATTTTCGGTCGACGAGTCGTGCCTTGAGTTTGGGCCGGCTGACTCCAGTGCAACACTGAGGCCCCGGCCCGGCTATGTGCCCAAGGTTCCTACCACGCCCTTCAGGGACCAGGTAGTGAGCCTGCAAGCGCTGCCCCTGGAGGAGGCAGACCCAGCCCTAGCTTTGCTCTGTCCTGTACGCGCACTGCGTCAGTACGTGGATAGAACTCAGAGCTTCAGGACCTCAGAACAGCTCTTTGTCTGTTACGGAGGACAGCAGAAGGGGAAGGCTGTCTCCAAGCAGAGGATGGCCCACTGGATAGTGGATGCCATCACCTTGGCCTACGAAGCACAAGGTGTGCCCTGCCCGCTCAGGTTGCGTGCTCACTCCACTAGGGGTGTCGCATCGTCCTGGGCGCTGGCTCGTGGTGCCTCGCTAGCAGACATCTGTAGAACTGCGGGTTGGGCGACTCCCAACACGTTCGCTAGGTTTTATAGCCTACGTGTCGAACCGGTTTCCTCCTGTGTTCTCACCTCAAACGGGTAGTGGCACTGAGAGGGCCGGCTCAGAGTCGGCTTGCGGCGTCCTTACGCCTAATTCTCCAAAGAGTTCCTTAACCAGGCAAACCCTGTTGAGTCCTCCAGCACTCCGGCGTCCGGACGCGGCGGGGCGTCCGGCGCCAGGCCTTCAGCCAATGAATTCTTGAAATCTGGTGCGAGGCTAGTGCCCATATGAGAGACCCTGTCGGGATCCCATATGTGTATTCCACGGTATTCTTATTAGAGCCATGTTTCCCCTGGCGGACCACGTTCTGCCATCTCTAAAGATGCAGCCTGAGCCATCTCAGAGACTTCCATGTGCAATAGGGCCCTTCGGGGTTACTTCACATGTTTGAATGTCACTTAACCCCCTCTGGGAGGAGGTGACTCCGCAGTGTGCCTCTTCCAAGTGGAAGGGCACGCTTCCCAGTGTTATCCTAGTCCTACTGTTTGGGTTGCTCAAGGAACACCAGTAGTTGACCTTCTCTGTGTAGAGCCCGGTCCTATCGTCTGCCTTATAGGAAGGGTCAGGAGCCCTACACAGGGCACTGGAAGGGGCAGCTCCTGTGGCGCTTTGGTAGGGATCCCAATTTCGTCGGTCATCCGACGTGACTCGGAGTGACCGACTGAAAGGGGAACGTCTCGGTTACGTATGTAACCCTCGTTCCCTGAAGGAGGGAACGGAGACGTCACGTCCCGTCGCCACAGTCGCTGTACCACCGCTGAGCTGCCGGGTCGCCGGCTCGGCTCCTCAGCGAAAACATAATTGATGCGGTGCATCAGCTGCCTCTTATGCTCACGCTGTGATCAGCGGCAGCTGGATGCAATAATCGCATGCCAATGTCCATTGGCTCGTTTAGTTACACTCGAAGTGGATTGGTCTCTCTGGCGAGATCCCAATTTCGTCGGTCATCCGACGTGACGTCTCCGTTCCCTCCTTCAGGGAACGAGGGTTACATACGTAACCGAGACGTTCTTCCACTACAACTCCATTTATGAGATGCACAACTTATGTAAGATGACAAATACTTGACCCAGTTGTGAACTATTTCCTGTCACTTTTAAATGCTCTGAATAGTCTCTTTTAACTTACAAAACATAAATGTAAAATGTTTTTTAAATATCTTTGTAAGCATTTGTCTATAAGAATAAATGCGGAATCTGATCAATATTGACATTATATATCACAATGATCTTGTCTGTCTCTAAAATGTTTAGACATAGGAATCTTAATATGTGGCTTAATAAGTGGATTAAAATAATATTGTAAGACATAATGAATAAACAACAGGTTTATAACTCAATTGTGCTTTAATTAAAAAAAAGTCACAGTTACGCTTTTTTGGCTAAAGTTTGCAGGCTTGCCTTCAAGTGGCTTTGGTTTCTCCCTTTCCTAAGTAATATTAATATCAGTCGTATCCTGCAACGATTGATATTAATATCATTACAATTGATATTGTCACTCTCATTTTCTATTTCTATTTTTTATTGTCACTCTCACGCATTACTAAAGTGCTGTGAACACAAAGTAACTCTTGTGGTTTCTCACCTGTTCATGTGTCAGCTGATATTTATTCTGTGTGATCCTCATTCTGCACATTCTTTGTGAATGCAGTCATTTTCAAAGCATTTGAAAGTGGTGAAAAAAAAAAAATGGAATAATGGATATATGGCAGTCAACTGAACTCCCTCAAGAAATGTGTTCTGACATTCTCCTGTTTGTAATGTATAAATCCTATCTGAAGCAAATCTGAGATTGTATCTGAAGAAAACACTTTTTGATCTAGTTTATATATATATATATATATATATATATATATATATGTATATATGTATGTATGTATGCATATAAACAACTTAACAAATACCTGCTTTTATATTATAAACATTCCCATACTTTTGTCATTTTTTTAGTCCTATAAGGTTAAATCTTACTACTCACTAACAAACCGTGGTTTCAGCATCTGTAAACTCGTTTAAATATCATTTCAATCAGGTGAACAGCAGGTAGCAATAAGGTCTGCCAGAATTTGCTTTGTTTATTTCATAGATATTGATATGGTTACAATTGATATTGTCCCTCTGACTCATTGTCTTTATAAGTACCAAAGTGTTGTGAACACAAAGCAACTATTGTGGTTTCTCACCTGTTCATGTGTCAGCTGATATTTATTTATTCTTTGTGATCCTCATTCTGTACATTCTTGCAGTGTTTACTAGTATTTTGTAAAAATCGCATTGCTGTGCATTCTGAACCCACGGTAAAGAGTATCGTGGTATTATCATTTTATAGGGTAATGGCATATTTTAATACAGTATGCTGCAGGTGCTGAATCATGTACCATAATGGTCTTTGACACCTATTTGTTAGTAAATAGAGCAGGTGAAGAATAAACAGGCCTTTATAAAGTATTCCTATTGTTATATACAGTAAATGATGCTTATTTGTTAGTAAACAGAGCAAGTGAAGGATAAACAGACCTATATAATGTATTCCTATTGTTATGTACAGTAAATGTGAGATTATATCTGAAGGAAGGACTTTTCGATCAATTAGATTTTTTTTTTTTTTTTTTTTTTTTTTTTAAGAAAACTGGCAATATTCCAACCACACATTTTTTTTTTTTTCTATTCCAGGAGATGTTTCTCTGTAAACAGTGCTGGGACATGCTTTAAAAACCGATGAAACTTCCTGCTAACTCACAGCAGGTGCAAGAGCAGCTCAGAAGAAGCTGTATGAGGTAAGTCATCCTTCTATTTAATGTTACACTCCATAAGCTTATTCACTTACAGTTTATCTTTCCTTGTGTAATGGATTATGCAACTTAAACATTACATAATAATGGGTATATTTTGCAAATACTATAATTTGAGAAAATAGCATAAAAAAAAAGAAATGAGCCAGTCAAGTTTGTTAATGTGTTTATGATTTTATAAAACAATACGATAGAAGCCGGCAGAACAATAGAAGCAATACAATTAAAGGTATTAGCGTTCAAACAATAGTTACCTTTATATATTAAAAATGTTCAGAATTAAATAGTTCTGCCACATTATATAGCAAGTGTAATTAGGATTAGGAAGTGTAATATGAATTTCAGTCACTTTCTATTAGGTGTATTGATCTGTTATCCATTTATATTTATAAAACTATAACATGTGAAACGTTTAATAAATCTGCTTATTGTGTACATGTATTGCAAAATTGTTTGTTATAGAAGTCCGATAAGGGGAAGGTCTGATTCGACACACACTGAAAAAAAATGGACTTTGAAAGAGTTTTCACTAAGAAATTGGGTCCCACTTTATATTAGGTGGCCTTAACCACTATGTACTTACATTTAAATTAATCATTTGATACAATGCACTTATTGTGTACATACATGTGTTTACATTGTACTTATATTTTTAAAATACCTATATGTAATTACATCTGTAATTAATTTCTGTAATTACATTGATAATTACAATGTTGACCCATCCCTTACACCTACCCATACCACACCTGTCCCTAACCTTACCCGTATCCCACCTCAGCAGCAGCAAAAGTGTTTTGCAATACAATATGAACACAATAAGTATATTGTGCTTATTTTTTGATGTTAGTACATAGTAGTTAAGGCCACTTAATATAAAGTGTGACCAGAAATTGCTAGTAAATTGCACAAATTACAAAGAAATGGCAAGTAACACATTGAATTAAACATGGAATTTCAAAGTAGAAAGACTGAAATGGTATTTTCTTACATACTACATACTATGTATTTACAAGAAAATGCATAGTATTGACATAGCATTTTAGTACTACAAGAAAATGTTTTCTTGTAAAAACAAACTTAAATGGACTAAATTCATAAGATTAAATAATTTAATGACTTGTGAATTAATTTGTATTTAAAGAAGCCTAATATAAAGTGGGACTGTTTGAATGTTGGATGTTTTTTCAACAACTTCGCGAGCAGCTCCTACAGTCAAATTTCAAAGCTGAAAACATCTAATTTCTAATAAGTAATTAATATTTTCGATGTTCCAGATTACCATCGGTTTAGTGAGAATAAAGCTCTTTCTGATTACGGAGGAAGAACTTCTACATTGTGGATTTATCTCTGACTTCATCATGAGATTGTTTCTGGTTTCACAAGAACTGCTGGTGCTCTTATCAGTCCTGTCACTCAGTAAGGTTTTATTTACAGTTTGATTCTCAGTCTTAATGTGGAAAAGACAATCAAATGTGTGTTTCTGAATTTAATAATCTCTCATTCTCTTTAACAGCCAGAGCACAGACAACATCTGCACCAACAACAACAGGTACTTATGAATCAGACCTTTGAATTAGAACCAGATCTGTTTTTCTCACAACCTAAAGCATTGTTAAAACCCCAACAGGGTGATCAGGACCCCGTTTATTATGCGATTACTTGCCACATAAGTAAATAATTACACACAAAATATTGATTTGAGTCAAAAATTTTTATTAGTTCTTTAAACGCAAAGCTTCCGCAAAGAAAAACAGTTACTAACAAACAGCTTTGAGCCCAGACGAAGTTCAGACAAGACAGTCAATTAAGGCATAATGTACGGTCATATCACTAATTATACAGCTTTTCACCACATATAGAGGAGGACATAAAATGTTATTTGAGAAGAAAGTAATTTAAAATCTTATCAGTTCATTATCCCATTTTTCTCAACCTTAAACTGCTGCTTATGATGTGAATAAAACAAGCACGACATAGGAATAGGAAGTTCATGAGGTATTTAATGGTATTTGTGTTCATTCTTTCATAAACTACCACACTGTTAACCAGCACAGTCACACCAGGTAATCAAGCTGCGGGTGATGAAAGAATTACAGCTATGCAACATTTTTTTGTTTTAATTTTTTCTTATGTAGTTTACAGAAGTTTGTTGTAATTTTAAACTTTTTCTTTAATAGAAATTTAAAAAGACCTCTGAACTAGAACCAAAACTGTTTTTTAAAAATGTCGCCCATTATGAAACAACATCTTACCAGAAAAGAAAACCACATTTGTTAAGTGAATTCACTAGGTATTTAAATGGTGTTTTTCTTTAATAGAAACTACAACAACATCTGAACCAACAACAACATTGGCAGGTACTTATAGATCTTTGAATTAGAACCAAATCTGTTTTTAAAAACGTTGCCCAGTATTAAACTGATAAATCAGTGAGTGTCTTTACCAGGAAAGAAAACCACACTCATAAAGTGAATTCACTCTGTATTTAATGGTGTTTGTATTTGTGTTCATCCTTTTAGAAACCACTACATTGGAAACCACATCAGGTAATAAAGCTGCAAGTGATGAAAGACTCATTCATCATAATGCTATGCAACATTTTTTGTTTTGTTTTGTTTTTTTATTCATTTATTTATTTATTTAAGTTTAGTTTACAAAAGTTTGTTGTAATTTTTTGCTCTTTTTTCTTTAATAGCAATTACAACGAATTTACCAACAACAACATTGGCAGGTACTTAAAGACCTTTGAATTAGAACCAAATCTGTTTTTAAAAATGTTGCCCAGTATTAAACTGATAAATCAGTGAGTGTCTTTACCAGGAAAGAAAACCACACTCATAAAGTGAATTCGCTCTGTATTTAATGGTGTTGGTATTTGTCTTCATTCTTTTAGAAACCACTACATTGGCAACCACATCAGGTAATAAAGCTGCAAGTGATGAAAGACTCATCATATGGCTATGCAACATTTTATTTATTTATTTATTTATTTTTTATTTATTTATTTTTTTTGTTTTAGTTTACAAAAGTTTGTTGTTTTTGCTCTTTTTCTTTCATAGCAATTACAACAAATGTACCAACAACAACAACATTGGCAGGTACTTAAAGACCTTTGAATTATAACCAAATATGCCTGATATGCACCTGAAAAATCAATTAGCATCTTTACCAGGAAAGAAAACCACATTTGTCAAATGAGTTCACTAGGTATTTAATTTGTATTTGTGTTCATTCTTTCAGAAACCACTACATCAGCCACCACAGTCTCAACAAGTAATAATGCTGTGACTGATTGAAGACTCATCATATGCAATGTATTTTTTAAAACTCTTTACAGAAGTGTTTTATAATTGAACACTATTTTCTTAAACAGCCACTGCAACAACAACTCCATGGACAGGTATCTATCGACTTTTAAATTAATGGTGCATTTGTGTCGGAATTGCAATAATTCTGAGGCTTGTAAAAACTGTTCATTTGTGTTTTTTGTGTTCATTCTATCATCAGCACCAGCGATATTTTATCCATTTGGCACAAAGGAGGGAGACACTGAAATTCTTGAATCTGGTTATGAAACCTACGAACATGTTAACTTCTTCACTCCATTTACCTACTTTGGGCGCAAGTACAACAGCACATACGTGAGAATCCAGTTCCACTGCCAGTCTAACATGAATGCAGTTGTTGTGATATGCCAGTTCATAGTTTACTGGTTGAACCAATTTGAACCGATTTCTTTTATTTCAGATTAATAATAATGGACTCATTACATTCAACCAACCTTTACCAGAAGCTCATCCTTACTCTTTTCCCACATATGGAACTGAAGATTACATTGCTCCGCTCTGGAGTGAGCATGATGATGTTGGTTTAGGTAGATACTCATATCAGGAGTACACAAGTGGAAGTGTCCTCACTCGCGCCACTCAGGACATAAACCAGTATTTTCCTGGAAGGGGCTTCTCTGCTTCTTGGGTCTTTGTTGTAACATGGGACTATGTGCTTACATTTGATACTAATGTATTTAACAGTCATTCAGGCCCGGTAAATAGTTTTCTTTCTTTCTATCTTTTTTCAGGCAAAAGATTGAAAGCTAAATAAACTATGAATCATGATGTTGTTTCTTTTCTTTTCAGGCAATCACGTTTCAAGCAGTTTTAATTTCAGGTGGTGGTTTTTCTTTCATTCTGATGCATTATGGTGACTGTGCTGGAGAGCCGTATCCAGTGGGGGTAAAACAAACATCACAGTATTGAAATAATGATTTACTAGATCTGTATGTATACATAACATTTGATTGATTTTAATAGGCTGGATACGACACAATAGGCTCCACTGACTACTATCAAATTCACTATGATCCAAATGGTGGCAACTCAAATCCAATCCTCAAGACCTTGACTAACGTGGGCGTTCCGGGTCGTTGGGCCTTTCTTGTAAACAATGGATCAGGTAGGACTTTAATCAAAATGATGTGTTACTATTTTCAGTTTGTTTATATCATGTTAGATAGTCTTATGTGTGTGTGTCCTTTTAGAAACCGTCATAGGAGTTCAAATGAAACTTAAGTCATTTTCAGACCTAACACAGAGTGGAAACTTTGAGCCTGTTTTGCTTCAGGTAAGTCACACTTTTCATAACAAAAGTTGTTGTTTGGAAGCCCTTTTCTGTCTCATAGGACAAAAATAAAACTTTGTCTCTTATCTTACATCTTTGACTTTATATCAGATAGTTGTGACTTTTCTATCCCGCAGTGACCTTTCTGTGTTTTAGTCTGGGAAATTTTACCAGTAACCATAACCAGTAGACTACAATAGAAATAAAACACATTTTGATCTGTCTATCCATCTTTGTTTCAGATAAAACAATTGCTGATCAATCATGGAGTGTCAAGTAACTTTGAGCTGAAGTTAAGAAAAGTCAAAAAGACATAATACACTACATGGATGGGAATTAAAACTCTGATTGTCTGATTGCCATTGAATGTAGAAACTGATAAAGAGAAGAATGTCACTCCACAGGAAGGCAACATGTATATTTAAACACGTCTAATAACTGAAACACAAACATGATTCAGCACAAATAATTGAACGATGAATGGATGGAAATTAATTATATACCATGTTCATTTAGCTTGAATAATAATCATTGATTTTCCTTTTTTTTTTTTTTTGTCCTGCCTCCTTAAGAGTTTCAGGGGTTTTAACTAATCAAACTGATCTGTAGTATGTGAACAATGAAATTAAACCTGTTTTTTTTGTCTACAGCTCCACTTACAAGAAGCATTACTCATCCATGTCAAAAATTCCTTCACATAATCTACTTGTTTACTGTGTAAACTATGTTACCATCATACTTTAGGACAGCTGGTTTTGCACAGTTGGCAATATAATGTGCAAACTGTAATTTAAAAGTTTTGTTTATGGTTTTTGAGGATGATTGCATATCACACAACCTGTTTATGTTGTCACCTGTCTGATTTGTCTTTCTTCTGCCAAGTTAAACATGGTTTGATGCCAAAATACCATAGAGTTGATTTGATGCCCAGCCTTTGACGTCAGTTGCAAACAATACGGGAAGCTTTTTGTCCTTTCATTTTCAGTTTATTCAAATCTGCTGTATAGTTAAAAATAAATGCTTTAACCCTAAGCGGCACCCAAAAAATAACATTCATAAACATATTACTCAGCAACCACTAAATGGAATAACATAAATCAGGTATCATTTTAAAGCTTAGAATCTCAGCTTTTGGTCATTTTGGTCAGCTCTTAACGAGTGCTGAGCAGTCCCCCTAAACCCGACTGTACCGGACGCCCCCTAGCTGTGCAAAAATTAATAATCATATTTTCAAAACTACAGCCTCGATAAATGTAATATAGGTGTCATTTGAAAGCTTAGAGTCTGATCTTTACAATGCATATAGCCAAATGGAAAAACTCCTAAGTAGTGCCGAGTTATTTGCTGATAAACTGGAGAAAAAAAATCATAATTTTTGAAATATTATTTTTGTACTATTTACTATAATATGTCAAAACATCATAAAGCACAGATAGTCATGTGTCATGTGTCATTTGAAAGCTCTCACGGAGTAGATTACAACGAGTATAATTGTTTTGGGCTTTGACAAAGCGAGTTTTTGTACATGAAGCATTTATGTCACGTTTTGGCTAGAAACTTCATGAAACATGCTCCGATTGTGGAAAATTGGACATCATTATTTACAGCAGATTATCACGATTAAAATGAGTCCAACATCACCATAATCCTATAAAACGATCACGAGATATTGCTCACGCAATTACGACACACAAAACCCCACAGGCACACAGATGCTAACTAAAACTAAAATGTAACTATCACGTGGCATTTTCGCTTATAACTTCGTGAAACATGCATAGATTGTAGAAAATGGCACATCATTACTTACAGTGGATGTTCCCGATTGAAATGAGTCCAAAATCAACATAATCCCATTCTTCGATCATAAATTAATCCACGTGAAAGAACGATTTTAAAAATGCTCATTAGGGGGCGACAAAGGCTAAACAAAAAGGCTACCTTTGATCTAAATGCTGTAACTTTTGATTTCTTTATGCGATCACCACAAAATTTGATCCAGATACAGCTCACATGTAGAGGAACATCACCAAAAAGAATTATCCTCCTACCTTATAAACTTCCTGAGTTATTGCATGTCAAATAAGAAAGATATGTAAAATTTCCCTTGAGCAAACTTTTATTTTTTGCCTTTTATCAGCAGTTTCTCAGCATGAGAATGTCCAATTTTTTTTTTTAATTTAAAAATGTAAAAAAGTTTTCTTTCAAATGATACCAACCTTTTGATTCTCCTTGCTAGAGATTTGTAGTTATGAGTCATTATTTTTGTGCATGTCACTCAGAAAACAAAACAAAAATAATTAAAAATGCCTACCTTTGTTCCAAATGCTGTGACTTTTGATTTCTTTATGCAATCACCACAGGTCACATATAGAGGAACATCACTAAAAAAAGAATGATCCCCCTACCTTATTTCCTTCATGAGATATTGCATGTCAAATTAGAAAGATATGTAAATTTTCCCTTGAACACACTTTTTTCTTTTTTTTTTCTTTTTTTTTGCTGTTTATTAGCAATTAAATTATCAGAATGAGAATGTCCACATTTAATTATTTATTTATTTATTTATTTATTTTAATTAAAAAAGTTTCCTATCAAACGATACCAACCTTTTGACTCTCTTTGCTATAGTTTTGGAGTTACGAGTCTTGACTTTTTTTGTATGTCACTCAAAAAAAAAAAAAAAAAAAAAAAACTCTGAAAATGCCTTCAGGGCATAAAGGGTTAATTATTATTCATAATTGATGCACTCCAAACAAGTTAATTACTCTTGAGTTAATGAGACAGGCTTGTAGTTATAAATATAGTTATAAAGTTATAAAGTTTCATATATATATATATATATATATATATTAGTGCTGTCAAACGATTAATCACATCCAAAATAAAAGTTTTTGTTTACAATGTATGTGTGTGTGTGTGTGTGTTGTGTGTTGTGTATAATTATTATGTGTATATAAATACACACGCATGTATATATTTAAGAAAAATATGTTTATATATTAAATAACTTTATATATAATTTTAATTATATGAATATAAATATACATGTAAATATTTTCAAAATATACACTGTATGTGTGTGTATTTATATATAAATAATAAATATACACGGTACACACATATATTATGTAAACAAAAACTTTTATTTTGGATGCACTAATATAGTATGCTATATATATATTATATACAGAAGAAAATTGTTACAGTAAAGAGTTTGATTTAAACTGCTTTTGAGTTTTGAGAACACTTCCCTTTGAGTTTATGTAGTAGAACACATGGAAGCAGTTGGTTGAACAATTATTTAATGTTTTACTTGGCCCACTTTTGTCTAGGGCACACCTGTAGAAACTTGATTTGGCATGGCGTAACAAATTAACTTTTATAAACTTTTAGAAAAAAAGAAAGAATCTCCCTCTGAAATGATCAACTCAGTAATTGGTGATAAAGTAGGTCACAAACAAGATTATGTTACATGTTGCATGTCGCACCAATAATACGGTCAAGTTCAGTTGCACATTTAGGATACATTCTTTCAGTTTGACTGTTCCAGTTCTCAATGGTTGTTTATTCCAATAACAAAATTGAGAACCATCTAGGAGAATAATGTAGTCCACACTATGATAACAATAAGAATGATATGATTGAAATCCGTTTCAGTCGATTAAAATCCACCTGACTTTAAAGGAATTCACCCAGAAATTAAAAATTGCTTAAACTTTACTCACCCTCAGGCCATCTAAGATATAGATCAGTTTGTTTCTTCATCATATTTGGAGAAATGTAGCATTGCATCACTTGCTCACCAATGGATCCTCTGCAGTGAATGGGTGCCGTCAGAATAAGAGTCCAAACAGCTGATAAAAATATCACAATAATCCACACCACTCCAGTCCATCAATTAATGTCTTGTGAAACAAAAAGCTGCGTGTCTGTAAGAAACAAATCCATTGTAAAAACGTTTTTTGCTTCAAATCATTGCTTTAAGCTAAAACATAAGTCCTCTGTTCATAAGATTGTTTTTTCAGCAAAAAAGTCGTCTCGTCTGAATCAGGAGAGAAATATGCTCAGATCAAGCACCTTTTGCAAGTGAAAACAGTCCAAAACAGATCTTAACAAATATGTGGGTGGATGGACTTGTTCACTGGGGGAATCGTTATTGTGGATTCGTATTTTGGCCAGAAGCAGCTGTTTAAAGTTAAGATGTCCTGATGGATTTATTTGTAACTTTTCGCTTCACAAGATGTTAATTGATGGACTGGAGTGGTGTGGTTTACTTGAGGATTATTGTGATGTTTTTATCAGCTGTTTGAACTCTTATTCTGACAGTACCCATTCACTGCAGAGGATCCATTAGTGAGCAAGTAGGATGGTTTCACACATCAACAAAATCCTCCTACAGCAGAATTCACCCAGACTCAATTTCAATGGGATGAACTCTTGAAAAGAAAAAAAAAAAAAAAGTTATGAGTTGTCATGCATAGAAGTCAGCGGAGGTACTTTCACTTTAATTGTTGTTTAACTTGAACATTGAGTTGCATAGTAAAAAGTTCAGTTGTCCTTCGCCTGAATGCATTTGACATGTCCCTCCTTTCAGTGCTATGATAATTAGGGACAGATTTTAACCTACAGAAAGTGCAAGAGTGTAGTCCATATGACGCAGTCTGAAGTAAGTATCATCTAACTTGTCTATATGGCTTGCTTTTTGAAAACTTATTTTTTAATATGTATGTATATCTAATTTGATATTTTATGCTTTGAACTGTTTGTATAAGTGTTTGTATAACTTTTGAATTACAATAAGTATTAAGATGGCTTTATTCTCTTGTGCTTCTGTGTGAAATTATAGCAGTGACATTCTGATATCTCTGTCCTCATCCAAATATTTACCATGAGAATGTCTCCACTTTCACATTATCTTCTGGTGTTCATATCAGTGCTGTCACTGAGTGAGTTTTAACATCCATTTGAATAATATCCTTCATAATATGGCAAACGCAATACACATTCTATATGGAATTGTATTCAAATGTAATCTTTTTCTTCAACAGGCAGGGTGATAGAGGCACAGACAGGTAATTATCGACCTTAGAACTAGAACAAAGTCAAACTGAACTGACTGAACTTAACATGAACTGAGCTTGTTCATTTTTACTTGCAGCGTCGGTGATATTTTATCCATTCGGTTCAGCAGCAGGAGACATTGTCAACATTGCCATTGAGGATGAAAACTCCACTCTTATCGACCTGTGGAGTCCTTTTGTGTTCTTTGGCCACATGTACAACAGGACATATGTGAGAATGTTGTTCTGTTAATGCAAATGGTGAATGATTAAAATGTGACATGCACATCTAATATCTTTCATTACATAGGTTAACAGTAACGGACACCTTACATTCAACCAGTCTTCATCACAGTTTGTTGTTAATTACTTTCCAATCAATGGAAGTGAAGACATCATCGCTCCCCTCTGGACAGACATTGACGTCAGTATGAATGGCATCATCTCATATCAGCAATACTCAACCGGGAGCGTTCTCACTCGTGCCACTGAGGATATAAACCAGTACTTCCCTGATCTGAGCTTCACAGCTAATTGGGTCCTGGTTGCAACTTGGGATAGAGTTGCGTACTATTATCACTCTGGCACGGTGAGTTAGTTCATTATAACTCCTTCAAGCTCAAGGTTACTGATGTGATATTCTTAGAGCTGTGTAACAGTTAATCTTCCCAAACTTTGCAGGAAACATCGTTTCAAGTGGTTATAATTTCAGGCGGTGATTTGTCTTTTATTCTCATGAATTATGGTGACATTGCTGAGGCATTTAATATGGTGCAGGTAAGACATGACTTCTGTATCAGTGGAACAAATATGCCTATCTCTTCTTGATAATCTCTCTCAATAATTTGTTTTTTTCCTTGTTTGTACAGGCTGGTTATGACACAATAAACTCCACGGCCTACTTTAAGATTCCTGGGTCAAACGTTGGGAGCTATATTCCAAACCTCAAGAACTCCACTAATGTCAATGTTCCAGGCCGATGGGCCTTCAGGGTGGACGGTGGACCAGATCAAAACATAAAAGGTACACAATTGTCAACAAAATTATATTCTGTAGTTTTATTCACTTGTTGTTATGTTTGGCATTATGTCAAGGGTGTTGTTGCTCAACATGGCACTACAATGAACATTCATGTTACTAGAAGAATTTATATCTTTAATGAACCTGAATTCCTTTGAACAAAAGTGTCTGCCAAAATGCTACAATAACAATGTACCCGGTAACAAGCAAACAAACAAGTTTTAAAAGTTTCACCCTCAGGCCAAGATGTAGGTGAGTTTGTTTCTTCACTGGAACAGATTTGGAGAAATTTAGCATTACATCACTTGCTCATGGTTCCTCTGCAGTGAATGGGTGCCGTCAGAATGAGAGACCAAACAGCTGATAAAAACATCACAATAATCCTCAAGTAATCCACACCACTCCAGCCCATCAATTAACATCTTATGAAGTGAAAAGCTGCATGTTTGTAAGTAACAAATCCATCATTAAAGCATTTTAACTTTAAACTGTTGCTTCTGGCCAAAATATGAGTCCATAATCCATAATAATGCTTCCTCCAGTGAAAAAGTCCATCTCCTGTTTTTCTCTCACATCAAAAGCCACTGGCGTATTTTTTTTGGACTGTTTTCATTTGTAAACAGTGCTTGATTTGTGCATATTTCTCTCCTGATTCAGTCAAGATGACATATATAACAGGAGAAAACAATATTATGAATTATGGACTCGTATTTTATTAGGAAGCAATGGCTTGAAGTAAAAATGCCATGATGAATTTGTTTCTTACAAACATGCCGCTTTTGGCATCACAAGATGTTAACTGATGGACTGGAGTGGTGTGGATTACTTGTGAATTATTGTGATGTTTTTATCAGCTGTTTGGACTCTCATTCTGACGGCACCCATTCATTGCAGAGTGAGCAAGTGATGTAATGGCAAATTTCTCCAAATCTGTTCAAATGAAAATAAATTCATCTACATCTTGTATGACCTGAGGGTGAGTAAGTTATAAGAAAATTTTCATTTTTGGTTAAACTATTCCTGTGATTAATTAACCATACTATGTCTGTGTGCATTGTTTCTTTTAGAAAATATCATAGGAGTTCAAATGCGACTTACTTCATTTTCAGACCTAAGAGAGAGTGGAAACATTAAGACTGTTTTAGATAAAGTAAGTTGCACTTACTACAGGATGTGGCATGTTTTTTTGTTTTGTTTTTTGGCAAATTGTGGTGCTAATAGATGATTTAAAAATATTTGATCTTATTTCAGCTACAACAGGAGCTGACCAAGTACGGTATGCCAAGCAGCATCAAACTGAACTTAAGAAGAGTCCAAAAGACACATCCGTGATATCAGCCTTGTACAAGCAAAGAAATTCAAACAGAGACCAGTTCATTAAATCTCTTGCATCAAATATATCCCTGCCATTAAAAGCTAACTTACAGGGAAGTAAGGAATAATAACAATTAAAAATCAGATCTAACATGAAACGTAAATAATAGTCTTTTCCATGAAACCTGGCGTTTGCAGATGAGGAATGTCACTCTACAGGAAAGCAAACGTTCATGTGTTCTCACACGTAAATGATGTGTGGCAGTAGTTTAACCTAGACCTGCAATATGTGAATAATGGAAGTAAACCAGTTTGTCCTCTATAGCTCCATTTGCTTGAAAATCATAATATTTACTGTAATGTGAACTTTTCTTGATGAGATATCAGGGCAAGTACTGTCTATTCTGACTAGCTGTCACGTTTTAATCTGGTGAATATTAATTATTTTCTACCATTATTGCTCAAGTTAAAAAGATGCAGTTCAGGAAACACATACTGACCTCTTGTGACAACATGCCCCAATGGTCAAAAATGCAGAAAAAAATGTTTTGGTTTTTCTTTGCCTGCTTTTGTATTCAGTGCCAACCTAAAAGTGCATAAAATCCTGCTTGATTTTGGAATTCTATTAAAAAATAAATAAATAAACGTATGTTTGTAGATATGGGAGAGTAGAGATAACAGTAATATTTGATCATTTATGGAGGTATTATATAGTGAAATATTTTGCTATTTAGCTTTGAATTTCTCCTCAAAAAAGGTTGATGTTATATTATGAGGTGTGTGGTAACTGTAACAGTAAATTAAAAACCTATAATGTGAATTCAATAAAGGTAAAACATAATGTATATGTTCCTTGACTCACCACGAGGGGGAGACAGACACCTAGTGAGAGTTAGTGAGATTGTAAAAGTTGTAAATAAAACAAATACTGGAGTACGTTTTACAAGAAAATGCTATTTCAGGCTACTCCAAAATCCCATGCTCAATTCAATATGTTACTTGCTGTTTCTTTATAATTAATTATAATTAAAAGTTATATTTGGCTATAATTAGATGTAACTTACTGGCAACTTGTAAATGAAAATTGTTTCAACACCAATTTTTATTTTATTTTATTTATTTTATTATTATTATTATTTTTTTCAGTTTACATGAAACGCTAAAAATGTGCAATGTAAACAAGTTGTTTGAGCTTTTATTAGATTAAGAAAGGAGAATCTTCTGGTGGTAAGACTAAGAGTATGGGCTTAGTTAAAAACTTAAACGGTTTAAACTATTATGGTTACACACAGGTCTTTTTAATTCAGAAACTGCTGACATGGCATATGAGTGACATTGAAAGAGTGTTCATTAAAAAAGCCCACATACTAGCCTGTTTCAGCACGTACTGAATGACCGCAGTCTGTTTGGTAAATTGAATCACATGATGTATGATGCTTTTTATTAAAACACTCGTACATCAAACACACACACACACACACACACACCCACACACACACACACACACACACTTATAAAGTCAGTTAAAATGATAGATTTGTCTAATTTGAATTTGAAAAGTAAGACTGATAACCACTTGGTTAACTGCTAGTTGGTCAAACTAGTTCTTAAGATAATGGCTATGTTTATGCAACTGGCCTCAGTTCAGTAACCTTTCACAGAATTTAACAGAAGTAGACTATTATTAAATTTCAGTGTCTTGATTTTGATTAAATTCATATTTTGTGGTTCAAATGTATTGTAATAATTAGCCAAGACAGGGTTGTTACTTGTTATTTGAAAATGTTTGGGGTTTTTTTCTATTTACTATTCTTTGTTTTTACACAGCCAATTATTAAAGACCATGTCTATGCACAAATAAAATAAAGTTTTTGCAAAATGATGTTTTAAGAATGGTTTTAATTACTTTTTAATGAATGTTGCAACCGTCCCCTGTTGTGGGGTCAGTTGCAACATTTGACTTTGTCTATTCAAGTATAAATTGTATGTATATAATCATATGTGCACGTGTTACAGCAATGTGGGTGAGTAGCTGACTGATGTGGCTTAAATTCTGGCTTTCTAATGCAAACAGTCTCTGAGAAACTAAAGGAAATGCAAAAAGTGTTGCAACGGTCCCCACTCTCCCCTAAATAACAATAATTCGAATATTTTTTAACTAAATATATTTAATAGGAGTTTTTTACACACACACACACACACACACGCACGCAAACAAATTATAGCGATATATATTTAACAGTTTAAAAGTTTAGAATTTTGGCGCGCGCGGTATATAAAGCCGTGGAATTCTGTGAAACATTTGTAATAGTGGTCGAAGACGAGAGTTGTTAGCCAGAAAACACCTCAAGTTGATTCGCCCGGGTCAGACTGAGGTGCAGCTCTTTGAGTCACCATCGCCAGCCAGCAGCGCTGATGGTAAATGATATAACAAAACAACAACAACAACAACAACAAAAATAAATAAATAAATAAATTAAAAAAATTAAACCTTGATAGGAGAGTCTATTAACTGCATAATTAATTATTCAATAATTACATACTGTCTTTATGATGATTTGAGGATGATATTACCCTCACCCAGACTATTTAATGTCCCCTTGAAAATAACCACATAAAAAGTCTCAAATGCAATTATTTCTCTTTTAATAGATGACATGTGCCGCTATGAGCTTGGTGATCGTCTGGGGGTAGAGTCTGGGTTTGGAGTTATTCATGAAGCCAGTCTTGCCAACTTAGCAATTTTGTTGCTAAATTTAGCAACTTTTCAGTCTACCTTAGCAACTTTTTCTTCCAAAAGCACCTAGCAACAAATTTAGCAATTTTTAAAATTTATTTGGCAACTTTTAGCAACTTTTGATAAGTGACTCAGACAATAAAAAGGCACACATTTTCCATCCAAATTACACAAAAAGAGGAAACCACAGATGCCTAGCACTACACGCATCATGTGAATTAAGTTAGCTGCTAATTACAATTGTTCAATTTAATAATAATAATAATAGTAACTGAATAATTGTTCATTTATGATACACTTTGTTAGTAGCTTGTACCTGTGATTGTTGATCAGTTAGTACACTGTAAGAAAAATCAAAAAGATACTAGTAATTTTCCAGGACATTATCCATTATCCATTGTAACCCTGTAACCCGAAAATACAAATTTTAAATGTTTAATTTAAAATGCAGGTAAAAAAAAAAAAAAAAAACAATACGGAAAATTCTTTCATATTAACATAGCAGATTGTGCCCTATTTTTACACACTTTTCTTAAAGTGTAGCATACTAACTAACTACTAATTCACTGTTTAAAGCAGAATTGTTGAGAATGTGTAGTATGTTTGTTAGCTATTAAAAATACTTAAATTGTAAAAATTCAAAAATGTGTAAGTGTTTAATAATTCAATGTATTTAAAAATAGTTATTTATATTTTAATATTATATTATGCATATTATTTTACAAACAAATCTAAATTAACATATATAAAATCTATTTTTTTGCTGAGATTTGATGTTGTGACAATTTTGCGTCGTGATTACGCAATGACGTCATGGCGCAACGACATCACAATGTCATTTAGCAACTTTTAGCAACAAATCGACCTTCCTTTATCAACTTTCTCTGAAAATTAGTTGGCAACACTGCATGAAGCTAGTCGTGTGGAGGATTGCCTTAATGTAAATACAAATAAATGAGACTTTATGCAACTGTTTCTCATCCTGTCTACAGTCTTCAGGTTCAATTAGTGGAACAGTATGACCTCTACACATGTGAATTGTTTTACTTTTGTTTTGTTGATCAGGTGGCAGTGAAAGACGTCATGAAGACGCACAACATGGAATATCTAACTATTGTAAGTCATGTGCCCTCATCTCAGTCACTATTTTCATTTAATCGTGGACTTTTCAATAGACAAACCATTTTAAAACTGTCCATCTTCTAGCCTGATCATCCAAACCCCCTACCATTGGAGATCGCCCTTACACTCCTGCCCAACAAGGGACTCAGCGTACCAGGGATTATAAAGCTGCTGGACTGGCAGGACCAACATTTCCAACTGGCGAGGACCTGCAGAAGACCGAACTAAACCTTTGGTCAGAGCCTGGACTGTCAAAAGGTGAGATCTTCATCACAAAAAAAGACAAATGTTATCATACAAAGTTCTTCCAGATCAGATCTTGCAACTGAATAGATGGAGATGTAAAAGCTTCAGGTCATAATTAGATATCACTCCTGTGTTTCTGCACAGACTGCTGCCATTTGATCTGCCGCCTCCTGCAGCATAAACCAAAGCGGCAGCTCAGTCTGGGGAAGATCCTTCACCACGACTGGTTTAAGGTACTGAGCCTAAGATCAGCCAGTTTTTACACATTTGCTTTTGTTGTTCATTTTGATTTATGAAGTGTAATGTATTTACGCCAATGTTTTCTGTTTTGTTTCAGGTCTTCATATAAGTCGTGGAGAAATGGAGCTCCATCCCCAGACGTTTCCAGTTCGAGTCTCTTGTCAGCTTTTGCGTCTTGCGGGTTGGCAGGAAGACTTTCCATCCCTCTGTGAAGCCTTTGCGTCTTGCGGGGCTGGCAGGCCAAGGTTGCGTCTTGCACCAAGGCCTGAATCTGCAGTACTTCCGTCTTGCGGTACTGCTCGCTTGGGGATGTGTATATGTATATAGTTTTTTCTCAGAGCCTGGATTGTCCAAAGGTAAGGTCACAAAAAAATAAGTCTGATTCCAATCATCACACAAAAGTTCTTCCAGATTACATCTTACAACTAAATAGTGCAAAGGTAAAGGCTTCAGGTTATAATCAGATGTCTCTCCCATGTTTCTGCACAGTCTACTGCCGTTTGAACCTCCTCCACCAAGCGGCAGCTCATTCTGGAGAAGAACCTCCACCACGACTGGCTTCAGGTACCGTGCCTAAGATCAGACAGTTTTTACATATTTGATTTTGCTGTTAATTTTGAATGGGAAGAAATGACATAGTATGTATTTAGCCTAATGCATTTAGGCGAATGTTTCGCATTCTGTTTTATTTCAGATCTCCATATAAGTCGTGGAGAAAAAGAGCTCCAACCCCAGACATTTCCAGGGGTCTCCTGTCAGCTTTGCGTCTTGGGGGCTGGCAGGAAGACTTTCCATTCCCCTGTGAAGCCTTTGTGTCAAGCGGGGCCGGCAGGCCATGGTTGCATCTTGCGCCATGGCCTTAAGCAGCAGTACTTGCGGCTGGTGTTACTGCTTACTTGGGGATGTGTATGACCCTGGGTGACCCTGCCTCCACAACATGACTGCATCAGTCCAGGCATGCAATGGCTTAAAGGCATGCAATGGCCATCCTCGTCTCAGAGCTCCAGTGCCCTGGTTCCTCAGCGGTTCCTCTCATGGCTGCCCACAAGTCCAAACTGTGTTGTCCCAGAGGTTCCTGCTATGGTGCTCCAAGTCTCCCAGTCTTGCTGCCTGGTCTTCAAGCTCCTTGTCATAACTGCATGCTCTCAAAAGATTGTCCTGGACAATGAAGTCCAGTCTCAGTTATTCTTCTTATGGCTGTCCCAGATGCTCTGCTCCATGTGATGTACGTCCCGGGTCCCAGAGGTTTCTGAAATGGCTGCATCTCATGGTTGTCCCAAACTCTCCATGTGATGTTTTCTGAGTACCAGAGGTTCTTGAAAAGACCACTAGATCCAGTACTCTCGACTGCCCCAATACAAGAGCTCACCAAAAGTTCCCAGTGCCACAGCTCCTTGTTTTGGCTGCCTCAGTACCAGAATTTCCTTTCATGTTCCTATCATGAAAGGGTTGAAAAAAAAAAAAAAACCTTGTTGATACATTTAAAAAAAATGTTGCCTCCCTTTTTTACATTATTTTTCTTAGTGTTGTTTATTTTGGATAAAATTCATAGAATTTTCTTTTGTTACTTTCTTGTCCAGGTCACCGCATAAGATGCTCCTTGTCTCGGCTGCCCTGGGTCCAGAGTTCCCTGTCCTGTCCCTGTCATGGAGAGAGTGCAAATTATAAATAAATAAATAAATAATATAAATTTGTATTTGTTTATTAAGGTAAGTTGGTAAGTGCCTTTGATTGTGTTCGTGGTTTGAGTTAAGTACTCACAGAAGAGGTTTGTTCAACTGATTCATGAAGGTTTAAAGGGTCTCACCAGATTAGATGCAGAGAGAGCATACTCACCCTAAAGAACATAGTTTCAGGTAACAAAGTTAAATTCCTTTAAAATCTATCTATTACATAAAACTTTTCATATATATTGCAAGAAAAAGATGTAAATATTTCATTTTTTATTTGCCCTTATTGAAATTGTGTCATTCTTTATGTAAATGAAGTGAATGTGTTTGAGTTAATTATGTATATATTTACTTACTTATTTTTATACTACTGCTATGTCTTATGTTCAGTTAAGATATCAATGAATCTCTGTTAAATACTTGGCTCATGTCAAAAAGGAAGAAAAACAGCTTGCATTTTAAACTGGGGAAAGATTAAAATATTAAAAAAGATGACAAAAGTCGTTTTACTTTACGTTTACTTGTCATTGTATGTCCGTCTTCTGTAATTTTCTGTCATTTTCTACATTTTAGGAGTATTTTTTATTGTGACTGCATCTGCATGTGACTACAGTTGGTTATTATTGTGTCAGTTTTACAGAGTTGAAATGTTCATATTCTCCAGAAGGTGGCGATAGAGAAGCATCCCTGTACGCCTCCACCAGGCCAGTAAAAGATTTTATCAGCTTAATCACAATGTGAATGACATGCACATGATGTAAGCTTAAATACCATCGCCATCATTTTTTTTTTCTGTTATTTTATGTTTATCCTCACATTTTTTGTCTCAATAGAGGTTAGCCTATATGGCTAAAAGTTTGTTCAATTTTGAACTATAGTTAATAAAGACTAAAATAGCCTGTAATTTTTATATATAAAAAATCTTTACAAATTCTTCATTTTTTCAATGAATTATATTCAACAGACTATATTTCTGATTATCATTAAATTATAATAGTTACAGTGAGAGAAATATTTCCAGAGTATACCATAATTTTTCCACTTCTTTCTAATGTTCTCGTCAGTCGTCATGTGAATGTCCTGTGCATTTTCAAAAATGTAAAAAATAAATAAATAAACAAACAAAGGAAAAGAAGCAAAGTGTATAAATTCATGATGTAACTACGTGATAGTGTGATAGTATTCATGCAAAAGCTTAATAACGGAACGCTTTCTCAAAACTGCCCACTTTTCATTTTGATTCTTCTGCCTTATCCATTTGTAAATTCAAGCGAAACTTCGCTGAGTTCGCGTGATATAAGCTGTACTGTACATTTACATAGGATGGGGGTAGGGGAGTTTCGTCCAGTTAGACTAATTTCATGTTAAGTGATGATAATGAACCTTCTGTCCAAACTAAACGTCTCATTTCATTGACAAACACCATCATTTCCACCAAAAACATTTAAATGTTTTATTCACATACATTCATTTTAGACCACGAATAGGGGAGAATAGGCTAGATGTCATCAATTATGAGATTTTGAGTCAAATGTCCAGTTACACATGCTTGTTTGCTCTAGCAGTTGCTTTATATGTTGGTTTCAGTCATCGAATTAAATGATCTTAAATTAGAATAACGTTGTGATCCATTTAAATTCCCGAATCAGCTTGAATCTCAAACGCTTATCACATGAATGATCTCGACGCCAGATTGATGCATATTGGATGAAGCTAATTGAGGAGAAGTGTGACAGTGGGAGGGGTTGCCCAACCAGCAGTTCATTCACTGAATTCGCCCCGGACAGGTTAAATACCCCTCCCCTGACGCGCACTCGGGCACTCTCGAGTAAACCCTCAGAGACGAGCACGCTCCGCGGGTCTGATCGGTGAAACTCATGTTTCTAGAGGGAGAACGGATTATGAACGCGTTCGGACAGCAGCCATCGAGCCAGCAGACCAGTCCCCTCCAGCACCACAACGCGCAGGACATCCTGGACATGACCGTGTACTGCGACACCAACTTCAGCATGTACCAACAGAACCTCCACCATCACCATCACCAGAGACCACCTGCGCATCCTTCCAGCTACGGACTCAGCGAATACACCTCACCCACAGCCAACCCCTACCTGTGGATGAACAGCCCGGGTATCACCTCATCTCCATATCTCTCAGGCCCGAACGGAGGCTCTTACATTCAGTCAGGATTTGGGACGAACCAGCGGCAGTTTCTTCCTCCTCCAACGGGCTTTGGAAGCGCGGATCTCGGGTGGCTGTCCATTTCAAGTCAGCAAGAACTTTTCAAGATGGTTAGACCGCCTTATTCCTATTCAGCGCTGATTGCGATGGCTATTCAGAACGCGCAGGATAAGAAACTGACGCTCAGTCAGATTTATCAGTATGTGGCGGACAACTATCCTTTTTATAAGAAAAGCAAAGCCGGATGGCAGAACTCCATAAGACACAATCTGTCCTTGAACGATTGCTTCAAGAAAGTGGCGCGGGATGAGGATGACCCTGGTAAGTTTGAATGCTCTTTATTCAAAAATTCGTATTCGAATTAGTTCATAATTCGAATACGAACATAATTTCGCGTTCGTATCTACGCGTTAGATTTCAGTGCAATACTAACATATCTTCCCGTTTATTTTATTTTTATTTTTTCAAGGGAAAGGAAATTACTGGACTTTGGACCCCAAGTGCGAGAAAATGTTCGATAACGGCAACTTCAGAAGGAAGAGGAAGAGAAGAGCTGACGGAAACGCCAGTAACCTGTCGGTAAAATCCGAGGACGCACACAATTTGGCGGACACGGCGAGTCTGATGAGTGCGTCCCCGCAGAGCCTCCAAAACTCTCCGACCTCTAGCGAACCCAAATCGTCCCCTTCACCGTCTGCAGAGCACAGCCCGTGTTTTAACAACTTTATCGGTAACATGAACTCGATAATGGCTGGAAACAGCAACGGGATCAGAAGCAGAGACGTCGGTTCTGGACACTTGGGGGATTTTACGCACAGCAGGTCTGGACATGAAATTGCCCCTCCATCAGAACCAGGCCATCTCAACACCAACAGACTGAACTACTACTCAGCGTCCCATAACAACAGTGGCTTGCTCAACTCGCTCTCCAACCATTTCAGTGTCAATAACCTCATATACAACCGGGATGGAACAGAAGTTTAGAGTCTGTGAACCTCTAATGTGCTCTGTGAGTACATGGACAATCTGTTCTTTCATTAGACTTAATTTCTATACACCTTCACCTCGTTTCATTCAGACTGGGATGCATCAGCAAGTGGATTTGCATCATTTACATTTATTCTGCTATGAATAAATGGTAACGTTGCACCAAACTGTGATACTTAACATGTCTATTTCCTAGGCCACCAATTACAAGTGCCTTCCATTTTTTGTAGAACAAATGTAGATATATTTTATTTAAATGGAATGTTTTGGATTTGTAAATAAACATGCATATATCTGAAATGTCTGTAGCATCGATTTCTGTTTATTTACTGTTTATATGCATGATGTTTTCCCATTATCTGCTCAATGGCACAACAAACACAAACACCTAGTGCATCTCAGTGTGTTCCCACGCGATCAGCGGGTGGCCGCAGAGATGCACAAAGCTGTAACAGCAATTAAGACATGTTTGCATGTATATGTAGTTTGTTCACAGTCGCTCACAATTATATATAGTTTGTTTGTGGATGGCTGCAATCAAACAGTCAGTTTACTGACAACTTTTAATTAGCTTTTGCACTAAAGTACAGTTTAGTTCTGAACAGTAGCATTGAAAGATCAGATTACACTTGAAATTTTGAGTGAAAATGTGTTGATGTGTTCAAAAGGGGCTTTCTGAAACCCTAAATTTCAAGGTAATTTAACCAGCGCCCATCTTTTTCCCATAACAGCTCAACTCCAGCAAACATATTGAGTTGACAATTATTTATCAAAAGAATTTCAGGTTTAATCGAGCGTTTGAATTAATCCGTGCCCCCGCTGTGTCCTCTCCTAATTGCTTTCTGCAAAAAGCCAGACACATTTAACTCTTTACTGTCCTCATTATCTCAGGGAAGTTTTTCAGCCTGTTTATTTACTGTACAAGCTCTGGCATTGAATGGCACAGACTCAATTGGGTGATGGTGTAAATAGCCTTATATGATCCGCCGGTTTATCTAGAGATTCAACTGCCCCTTCTACCATTAACTCATGTCCAGTCTGAGCTGCATGAAAACAGTAGGTGAGACTGAGACATTTTCCGCTTGTCGCTTTGCATACGGCCGATTTCGACAAGTCATCACAGCTTCATATCTGGAGAGTTCAAAAGTTCGGCTGTTTGTCTTGGAGCTTTTATTTACACTTGGCTTATTTAATGTTGTATAGAAATCCCAGCTATCAAAAATATATTCCAAGAACATTTGGCTAACATTTCTGTTGTGAAAACATTTTTTTCTGATTGTTCTCAGAACATCCAATTTTTTGAATATTTTTCTTGGTTATGTGAATGTTAGGGGAAACTTTAGGAACATTCAATTTTGCAAATGTTATGGGAAATATTATGGAAAAATGACTTTTTAGTCTGAAACTTGTAACTTTAATGTTTAAATTCCATGAACAATGCATTAATGATGTTTCAGAACCAGATAACCGAACAGGCATTCTATTAAGGCTACTGGAAGAATGTTTGTTCATAATTTTGAGAGAACCTTGACAGAACATTCTGAGAACGTCCCCTGTTAGTTGGGATGCTGTAAGGTTTACACCATCTTCACTCTTTAAAACAAAAGCTAGAGGTTTTTTAGGTTCTTGAGTTGTTATATGGTTCTTTGGAGATTAAAAAAAAGTTCTTATCGCATCATTTTTAGTTCTTCAGATGAATATTTTTGGGTTCTTTAAAACACTTTAAAACAGTTTTTTAACAAACTGAACAACTTTCGAATTGATAAAGGTTCCAATATGGCATCAGACTGTAAAATGCCTTTGTTCTACTTTGAATCTTGATTTTTAGGAGTGAAGTTCACTTTAGAGATTGTGCCACAAACTTTATATGGTTTTTCTGGCTTTTTTGGTTCCTGCTCATTCTGGTCTTATTTCAAAGTCAATCTTCTCCAGGTCCCATGTCAAAGAAAGAAAATGAAAGCAAACACATAGGCCTTACTGCAATACAACTGAATTGGCTCTGTTGTCCAGGATAAAGCAGAACTGACAGGAGATTCGTGTCCACGGTGCTGGAACGCAAACGGATCTGGCATCACCAGAGACACCCTGCTGCTCACTAGTGAAAACACAGAACAAATGAAAGCACTCAAAGCACATTTCCCTCTGTGTGCCTTTATTCTAACAAAGGACATTGTTGTTCCACTATTGCAGGATAGATTCTCATAGTGACAATATATCTGTGGTGAGAAGAACATGCAATTGCAATGGACAGAAATGAGACCAAATGACATGGAATTAGCCTTATTAATTCATAAAACACCATAAGGCTCAATGATAAATAAGAATGTCTAAAAGTTATTTTAACAATCTTAGTTTAAGTGTTGGTTCTAAGTTAAGAAAGGCTATTTATGAAAAAAAAAATTAAAAAAAAAAAAAAAATTGGCTTTATTTCTCAAGAGGTGTGATGTAGGCTAATTGTAAGCAGTTATTAATATAATTAATTAATATTTAAGCAGTTTATTTTCATGTATGCATGTTAGGGTCTATGCAGTTCTATTTAAAGTTTTCTCGTCATGTGATATCGTGATTTATTTTTTTTTATTTTATTTAAATGTTTTTTTGAATATTGACTGTTTATTCATTTGTTTGTTTGTTTGTAATGAAACAGCTAACATCACTGACCCCAAAACAAAAAAAAACAGCCTAATTAAAATTAGTCTTGTAATTTTCGCATTTTTCATAAATGGACAAGCACGACTGCAGTTAAAGTAACAGAAAATAACTGTTCGTTTGTTTTTAATCATCTTCATAATCACTGGTTTCCTCAGATTCTATGATTTCTGTCAACATCAATCAAAGGCAAAGAAATGTGCAGTTTTTGTATGCTAGTTGCAAACATATCGTTTAAAATGTTGGCAGATTATGGTGATTTTTGTGAATTCTGTCCTCTAATCTAAAATTCGAGCAAGCTGTCATATTTTCAGGCTAAGCTGTCTAGCAAGCTGCTATATGATGAAAATCGATATTAGCTGAAAGGTTCGTCGTTGTAGAGCTAGTTGTCACGTGTTTAAAATTACTTTATACAATATTGGTTGGCCAAATTATTATTTTTTTGATGTTTTTTTATTTTTATTTAGTTATTCATTTATTTAATTTTTTTTTTGTAAATTTTGTTATAATCTTTTTAATGGCAGATTCCACTGTGACACCTTACCCCAGTTAGTGGAACAGTTTGGGGCATGTTGTTATTCATTGATTCATTCAGTCATTCATTCATTCATAAATAAACAAAACAAACAAATAAATAAAAATTAAGTGCATTCAATAAAATGTATCATTTTTGCTTGCCAATAACTGTAGAAACATTAAATTGTTGAAATGTTAAAAATGATTAATATTATATATTTTTTTTTTTTTTGTGGAAATATTCTGTAATTGGTACATTTAATAATCATATAGTTTGATCTCTTTTTCTTGCATTTAAAAGACATCAGTAGTCAGAATTTATGCATATTTTTATTTTCTTGACCTTCACCATTATGTAGCATGTAATAAATCATGTATATTTTCCCCTTAGACGGACACTGAAGGTGTTGCCCCATTGCTGAAGGTCCAGACTGACTGCGGGGCCCCTGGGGGCCCTCACCCTTCACCTTTCCCATCTCCCAGGTGCCAGGCTCCTGTATGTGAGGTGAGGATGCCCTGGGGCAGGGATTGGCCAGCATGCCTCTCTGTGAGGGTCTCAAAGGGTGCTGATGTTCTTCTAGTCCTCCTCCTGTGAAGAAAAACCATAATCAGAGGTTTAAACTCAGCACGCTAAACTAGAGCTTCATCATAACACGGGCTGTTGAGACTTCAGTGCAAGAGGTTTGACTAAGATTATTCTAATCTAATCCAATCTGATAATCTGATCTAATCCTGTTTTCCCAGAGCAGGAAGAGGAAATATCACTTTCTACTGACATCTGACACCTAATCCTTGCACAAGAATCCCAGGAAGAGGACGTTATGTAAGGTGAGGGGTTCGGAAATCCTGCATTGGTTCATTAAAATCAATGCATTTTCTATACAATGCTGGAAGGATGTGGAAAATATTATTGTTTGTGTGGCTTCATGACTTTTAATTCTCAAATAGTTCAGAGATCAGGTACTAAGCGTGGGTTTGTAAAGATAAACAGAGTTTGAGGAGTCGTGTTACTGATAAGACTCGGCCTGAGGAAGTGCAGTCACTCAGCGACTCTCAGATTGAGACCAAACTGATGAGTAACTGGAGGATAGTGTTGCACTCTGGGACGTGTGAAACTCCATTACCATTAGCCGACAGATGCTTTTACCTGTTAGGGACACAAGAACAGGAAAAAAGTATATACTAGGTCAAGATTTTGAGATAGATATTCGGAATTAAGCCTGTTAACTTGCATTTATAGGAAGTCAATCAATTAAATGTACTAAATGCACTTGCAGTCAAATGTTTGGAAACACTTACTCATTCTTTTTATAACTATTTTCTATGTTTTAGAATAAAATAGATTTTTAAAATTTATTTCAATAAAAAAAATTGACCAAAACTTCTGTGTTTCTATATATATATATATATATATATATATATATATATATAGTTTTAGATTTTTTTATGCTTATTAAATACTATTGAATAACTTCATAATAGAAAGAAAGAGAGAGAGAGTTTTAGAATTTTTTCTACACTTTTTCTACACAAACACTTTGAATAACTTCATTATAAAAATTGTAATATTTTTTTTTTTACTATTTTAAAAATTTACTATTTTACTATTACAAACATATACTAATATATTGTTATATACTAATGTATGTAGTAGATAATAAAATGATTTACAACATTTTTAAAAATGTTCTATGCATATTAAATTCTTTAAAATGTAAAAAAACTTAAATATGAATTTAATAATTAGATAATTAATTAATTAATTAATTAATTAATATTATATTTTTTATATAAACAATAATATTATATTCCAGTAATATAATATTTTATATAAACAAATACAGTTCTTAATAAAATAACTGAAAAAAAATTAATAATGAAATTCATACAATTTTTATTTGTCCACAAAGCTAATCTGAATCATGTAAGCGTATGTCATTAGATCTAATAGTACTGTATAATCGAGGTCAAGAAAAGACAATAAAGATAGATGTACTTTACCAGTTACACTAGACTAAACATATTCAGTTGCATTAATAGCCTCTCTGAAGTCAATCAAATTGATGTAGATGATAAATTATTGATAAAACATTAATATAACTAGACTTTATAAAGAATCAAATCTGTGTAAGATTTCATGACCTCATTGGAAAGACCTGACTTGACCGTTTTATCTTGCATTTGATTTATGAACGTGATACTATTACTGCCCAGTCAGCTCTATCAAAACAGACCCATAACTTACAGTAGTGATGGTTCAGTCATCCTACGGTCTGTTCATCACTGTCAAACCCATAATACAGTAAATGTTGTGTCTGGATCCTGGGCAACGTGTCCAGCCTCGTAACCCAGTTTTATCACCAAACGAACGCGTGATATGAAAACCTCCCCCGTCTGACCTGGAGAACATGATAGTTCAGACACTTATTCTGTCTTCATTCAACCTGATGTTTAACATCTGCTTGTACCAGTCAGCAGGAATTAGGAGGCTAATATCTCATATCGCTGCGAGATCTCTGGAGGAAGTTAAATATTTAAGGCCGCAACAAGCGGCTGGGAACATCAGGCTCCTCGCAGCTCTGTAAAAAACATGAAGCATACATTTGATATCTGAGGATAATGCCCATCTATTGGCATGACTCTGGTATGGTTTCATCAGACTCCTTACTGGGCCCATAAAAGAGGTAATGTATGGGCTGATAATGGCATGAGATCCAGAAAACGGCCCAGCAGCCTCCATATGGATGCGTTTATATTGAGCCAGACCCGTATAAGCTCTCTGAGCTGTCAGCACTTGACATGCAAAATGATTTAGGGAGGTTTCAACCACTGTGTTGGGAATATTGGTGTGTGATGGGACTGATATATGGCTACTGGGAAATACTGTGTGCATCAGTGAGTAGATGAAAAAATGGTTGTGGAAAACGGCAGTGTAATGCAGTTTCAAGGTATTTTCACACCCTCATGCTGAGCTCTTCAACATTCTGCTGTGGAAAAGAGTTTATTTTGTTTGATGGATAGTGATGAGACTTTTCTACAGTCGTGAGAGAAATTCTTCACTCTGTCATTTATTTTATAATTATTTACCATATTTTGTGACGGGAACATGATGTATTTAGTGATGCATGATAGCAAAGGCCTATTAATTTTCGGTAACACTTTATAATAAGATCTTATTTATTAACATAAGTTAATGCATTAAAGAAATATTTCACCCAAAAATAAAAATTTGCTGACAGTTTACTCACCCTCAGGCTGAGATGTAGATGAGTTTGTTTCTTCATGGGAACAGATTTAGAGAAATTTAGCATTACATCACTTGCTCACTAATGGATCCTCTGCAGTGAATGGGTGCCGTCAGATTGAGAATCCAAACAGCTGATAAAAACATCACAATAATCCACAAGTAATCCTCACGACTCCAGTCCTTCAGTTAACGCCTTGTGAAGCAAAAATCAGTGAGTTTGTAAGAATAAATAGACAAACAAAACTTGTGCATGATAAAATTTGCAGAAAAAAATGTCTTAAATTTACACTGAACGAAATATCTAGGACCAGGATTTCATAATGACGTTGTTTGCAATTGTGGATGCAGTAATAAATTACATAGAAAACTCATTGCAATGCATTAAAACCACTTAGAACATCTTAGAAACGACATAGAAACATATTTGCATCACGGTGATGACTTTGCCACACATTTTCTTCAGAAAATGTACAAATTCAGTCTGACAAGGTGAGTGACTGTGACAGGCCAGTCCTCACATCCGTGTGTCATATCCACTGCTGTCAGAAACCTGAGTGTATTTTGACAGTCCATGTGAGGAAGAGTCTTAGTGCAGACATTTATCTGTGGCTTGTGTCAGAATGCACTGAGAGAGTTTTGTACTGCACAAAAAGATCTGAATGGGTGGTGAGTTTAATTGAAGACCTGTAGCGAAGTCAGTTCACTGGGACATCATTGTTAGATTAATGTTAGATGTGAATGTTGCTGTATTGAGGGTGAATCTGTACACTGGTCATATTTTTCAAAAATATACTTATACTTAAATTCTGAAGTATGAATGAATGAATGAATGATGCATTTATATAGCGCTTTTATTGTGTATTGTCATACACCCAAAGCGCTTTACAACCATATGGGGGGTCTCTCCTCAACCACCACCAGTGTGCAGCATCCACCTGGATGATGTGACGGCAGCCACAGGACAACGGCGCCAGTGCGCTCACCACACACCAGCTACGGGTGGAGAGGAGAGAGATAGAGCCAATGTAGAAGTAGTTCTATCATGGTAGTGTTTATTTGAATTTAATGTATTCTTATTTATTTTTTATTTTTAATAATTAAAAATGTAAAACTAATTGTTACTTTATTTAAAAATTCTATAAATGCTGTATTACATTAGTTAATATCTAATGAAAATAAAAGAATAATAAACGAATTTGGAGATTGCCATGAGATTTGTCATGTAAATATAAAAAAAGGGTCAAGTACATAAAAATAAATATCTTCTGTATTCTAAAATATTCTTCATTTTATTTATGATATATTTTATTATTATTATTATTATTATTATTATTATTATTAATAATTTTCTGTAGAAACAGTATGTGTCATGTAAATAAATATGACTATACAGACAGTAAATATGACAGCTTTTATTACAGTTCTTTTATTTGGCTTATGTGTCAATGATCATTTAGTCTTGACTGAAAATTAGACATTTTTCTTATTATATATCACACACATGTTTACTTAGCTATCTAAATGGTGACATTGCATAGTTTTCTGCAGTTTTTATATACAGCTAGTTATAAATACTGGAACCTAACCATAACACAAAACTTTTTTTTTATTTTTTTTTATCAATTAACAACTACTATACAACATTTTAAAAAAATCTTTATTTACTTTATTTTTATACCATTTTTACAAATGAGGACATCGCCCAAAATAGCTTTGTCAGGTTTAGCTCACTCTGGGTACAAATTTGCCCCCAAAATATGTTTAAGTAGGTATACAGACACACATAAATGTCATGTTTTCATTGTCTTAACTGCATTGCAGTGCTCTTCCATACAGGTAGAATAAGACTTCCACCCCCAAACCTTTCCCTTAATGCCATGAATTAATGTGAGAGTGTTGTGTCCTCTGCTGGCCTGTGTAAGCCTTAGATGATCCATTGCTGAGGGGACTAAGTGATACCCTTTCAAATGAGGCCAGACATGCCTCTACCACACCACACCCTTTGTGTTCGGGACTAATCCAGCCTGCACTTCAAGGCTGGGCCGGACTTCAGAGGAATCCGCTATCAATCTACGAGAAGAAAGAGCCTTAAATGAGAGAGTGACCCCACTCCCTCAGTGAATTACTGTGATAAGGTGCTCATCCTCATAACACTCATTATTATATATTTGGTGAAGATCCTCCTATGGTCTGCATCAAAGGGCTCGCTGAATTTCAGGAGGAACAAAAATCTGCAGATAAACTGATTTTGGAAGTGAACGTGGGAGAAATTTTAAGGGTGTTCTAACATTTCAGTCCTGTTTAAAGGAACCAAAAGTGAATTAAGTGAAAAAGAGCCCAGTTCCGTTTGCATTCACATTGTTTTATGGTGGTGTATGTATAGAAACTTTAAAAAAATTGTTATTATTTGATCAAAAATACAGTAAAAATAATAATATTATTATGGTTTAAAATAACTGTTTTCTATTTGAATATATTTTAAAATAGAATTTATTCCTGTTATGCAAAGCTGAATTTTCAGCATCATTACTCCAGTTTTCAGTGTCACATGATTCTTCAGAAATCATTTTAATATACTGATTTGCTGCTCAGGAAACGTTTATTATTATTATCAATATTGAAAACAGTTGTGCTGCTCAGTATTGTATTACTGCTCAGTAATAATTTTTTTTAGGATTCTTTGATGAATAGAAAGTTCAAAGGAACAGCATTTATTTAAAATAGAAATGTTTTGTAATATTATAAATGTCTTTACTGTCAGTTTTGATCAAATTAAAAAAATAATAAATTTAAAATCAATTTAAAAAATGTTAATTTAAAAAATGTTAATGATCCCAAGTTTTTGAATGAAAGTGTGTATATATTTTATAGTATAATTTTAATACTAATATTTTAATATAATATACTATTTTATATTTTAATTTTATATTTAGTAATTTTATAAATTTTTAAAAATAATTTACCTTTGTATTTTTGACTTGGAAAAAAAAAAGAAAAAAAAAGTTGCAATGAACTGAAAAAAAAAAAGTCTCATCTCCGCATTTTTGCGTGTCATGCATGGCAATCTGCAATGGCCAAAAATATTACTATAGTACTTTGAGTTCACAGAGCATCTTGTGAACTGCATAGTGTTTTACAGTCATATACAGTGGAACAGAGAAACATTAAGAAAAATGTGAATGCAAATAAATGTAAAATATGGGTTAAATTCACCCATTTGTGTGTGCACATCTCTGTGTAACTGTTGTGTGTGTTGTAATGGTTGTTAGGTACACAAAACAACATCAATTCCTGCCATTCTGGCCAAGATGTTGTCATGTGACCACATTCCATTCCCATGACATCACATCGGGCGAGTGAGTGAGCCGTGAGCGAGAGACAGGTGATGTTGACAGCTCATCCCACGAACGTTTCGCATGCCCTCACTTCAAATGGGCCACGCTCAGCTTTGATGAGCGGCCTGTTTTTAGCAGCCCAGAAAGAAGCATTATGCACTGGATGACACAGACTGACGCTTCACATAGTATTGAGTGTGAAGGTTTATTGTCCACGAGGAAGATCAGACATAGAGGGATGATGTATGATGAGGAAGAGCGAGAGACGACTAGCATTCTCAGCTGTTGTCTTAAAGAACCAACCGGTGTTTGATTACCAACACAACTCCACATAAAAAAGTTAACAGACGTCTCAAGCCAAACTAAAGAGATCTAGATTTGCAGCTCCTCATAAAGGGACCTATATTAGTTTACTGGTGTTTTTCAAAGAACCACTTGTTTCTAATAAACTAAGATAAGGTTACACTTTATTTCCAATTCTGTCGCGCATCCCTGCTGATAAAAATATGATGAGTAGAATAACTGAATGATCATTATTTGTCTTGTTGGATTGCTTTTACATCAACTATTGCTCTGTTCCAAAACCTAGTAATCTGTCTGAATACTGCCTACATAGACAGCAACTTTCTAAGTGAGCATTCTAAATGAAGTGGAACCTCATAGGTGACTAATTTGAATGCTCAGTGTTATTTTAGTATTATTTATATAGTACTTATTAATATTTTGAATGAACTTTTATTTTAAAAAAAATTTTCAGTTTTGTTAGTTTTAGTCATTTTGTGTGCTTTTGTCATTTTTATTTCTTTTTTATTTCAGTTTTCATTCTAGCAAGTTTAGTACTTCAGTTTTAATTTTGATTTACATTTTAGTCATTTTGTTATGTGCTTTTGTCATCTTTATTACTTTATCATTTTTGTTTTTATTTTTTAGCTTTAATTTTTTTATATCAGTTTTAGTTCTAGCAATTTTAGTACTTTTAGTATTTTTTAATGAGATTTAAATATTTTTATCTATATATTTTTTCGTATTGAGTGAAAGAAACATTTCTAACGTGTAAGATGCCAAAACAAGGTCTCTTAGAAGGCAGCAAAATTATGCTGCCTACCTTTTGACAGTGGTAGTGCATCTGTGTTGCTTTAAAATCTTCCTACATGCAGTTCTCTGTTTTGGACCAGAATACATCATTACCAAGTCAGATTTCTCTGTACATTTGTGAGTGTGTTTGTGTCATTTAGGCCCAGCTGTGCTGTCGTTCCTTTGAGGCTGACATGGGAGAGATCTTTTAAGGTCTTGTAGTTGTTTTAACCCCTGCTGCCTCTCAGCAGGTTAAACCTAACCAAACGTTCATCCTGTGGGTCAGCGACACCATTGATAACACGCTTTAGTCTTTTAACTCAGCTCATCCCCACTGTGAGCTACCTGACTGGACCGGCCACAATCAGAAATCCATCTCATCAAACTTCAGACCCAACCACAGACCAGTTAGACAACAGCTCATTATGGTAGACCATTAAGGACTGAGAGTCGATTTTTAAAGACAGGTCTGTCCAAAGTCAACATCAAAATGATTAGATAGATAGATCTATGTATCTGTAGGATTTTTATAATGTTTCTCGCTCTTTAATCACTTTGGATATCTGCTGAATAATTTGAAATTTAAATTCAAATGAAAAATTTAAATTAAAGTAGACTGATTGGTGGAATTATCAGTTCATTTGGATAAAATGAATCCATGATAATTTTAATATTGTAAATGATTATCATTAATGAATGCACAAGTATAACGTTTGGTGAAAACTTTTGGTGCATGCAAAATAAAATAAAATAATAAAATAAAATAAAATAATAAATAAATTGCACATCAGTGGTACCTAGATATTATTATAGTTTTTATGAGTAATTTGATTCATTTGATTAATTAATTAATTAATAGTTAATTAGTTTTGTTTTAATTTTATTTAAATTTTTAAATTTAAAGTTTTATTTTTGTTGATTTTATTATTGTTAGTTTATTTAAATGTTAATAGTTTTTATTTATTTTATTTAATTTTATTTCAGTTTTAGTTATTTTAGTAAAAGTTAGGCTAAATAAAAATGAGAAATGTTTCCTTGTCAACTAGCCAGGGACGTGCACAGACATTTTGAGGGGCAGGGGCTCAAGTGGAAAAAAAGTGCACTTCTCATATTTATTTAAAAAAAAAAAAATTCTAAACAAACCGTTAAATATATTAGGGGTGTGCGATATTGACAAAAAAATATATCTCAATATTTTCTGGGATTTTATCGATAACGATAATTAGATGATATTTTGCTGAGTGTGTTACTGTGCTGATATTTTAAGGACTACCGTGGACAGCTGACTCCTAAAGTTTTTGATATTCTTCATATTCTGTGTGGTGATCAGTTCACAGCAGTGATAGAAATTAATCATTTCCAATAAGTTTAAATTGATTTTTACATTTTTTGGTCATTTTTACCTTTATAAAGCCATTTTTTGTAAAGGTGTGCATCATCTTTTCAGTCAAATTTATATTTAGTTAGGGCTGTTACCAAGCAAATTAAATCAGTATTGACAAAATTAATCTTTGCAATGCAGAGAAAACACAGAAGCTGCATTAGAAGTGGCATTTAGATGCATTTACACACTGTTTAATGCAGGACATGAATGTATTTAACCTGCAGTTACAAATGCATTAATACTGTTTTGACATTTCAAACATAAAAGGTTGAATATTGATATTTTAAATTATTAAAAAAAATGAAAAGATAGGCTACTTTAAATGTGAAATTAAAACTGTCAGTAGGTGGCAGCAAGTCACTGTTAATAAGTGAGTCATTGCTACTGAACCCAATCATTTAAACGCTTGATTCATTCAGGAATGAAACGCCGTCCTGTTGCTCAGAGACGCCAATTGGAATTATATTTGTTGGCGAAACAGAGCACAGACAGTCAATATTGTGTCTAAAACGTAAGTGTCTTAATATTAAATTCATGTTTATTGAACTGCTGTATAAAATCAATATCACATTTGTAATCATGCTGCTTTTTGGTGGAAAAAACGTCAGTCTTCGCGTGATACTGATTAACTATATGAAATGATATAAATATATACATTTATGCCTCCATATCTTGAATTCTGTGATAATTCTAAATGCATTTTAATAAAATGAATCATGCAGTGAAAGAACGCGCACGGGTCTAACTAGAATTCCTATTGCCTTAACTAAACTTTAGAGGACGCGGAGAGGAGAAAGTCTCAACATTTCCCGACCCGACCTGGTATTTAGATTTTTCATTAGACAGGGAAAGCTGTACAGACAGAAATACTCAGTCGCGCACACATGTATACATAGATTCATTTATTTAAATAAATAAATAAAACACTCCCCAGAAAAAAGGGCACTTTCTCTCAAGGAAGAAAAAGGGCAGGTGCTCAAGCCCCCTTTGATGTCTATGTGTGCACGTGCCTGCAACTAGCTGAAATTCAAGTTATTTATTTGTATTTTTTTTTTTTGACATTTTAGTACGTTAACATTTACTTTTTTTTCCAAGTACAAAATGTTTTTTTAGTTTTAGTTAACTATAATAACCCTGGATGTTAATATGTCACTCTAATGTTACAGCATAGTGCAAAGTCATAGGTTCAGTTCCCAAGAAAAATATCTTCAGATACTCTGAATTGCTTTGGATAAAAGTATCTGCATTTATGTCATGCAAAGTCAACCTGAACAGTAAATTAACCATACAGAATAACCAAACACCATCAAATCACAGTTTTTTTTTGTTTTGTTTTGTTTTTCCAAGCAGTAAAGGCATTTTTTCATAGCCGATATGAATTCCTCAGAATTGAACGTCAACTGATTTAAAGTTGCATGTTGACAGATCTAACAGCGCTGTATTCTTAAGCGGCGTCTCTGCCCCTCCTTCACTAAATGGAGTAATTATTAGCCGTCATTACACTGCCCTCTGCCCTGATGCAACTCAAAGAGAGGCGTCGCTATCTGATCACTATGTAAATGCGGTTAGCTGCCTGCAGTAATGGATCAATGGAGCGCTGGACGGCCTGTATGGGGGAGGCCAGAGACTGTCGGCACTGCCTGTTTGTCTGTTCCCAGCAGGTCCACTGTCCCGCGCGTCTCCAAGGGCGGTGGGCCAGGGCACGTCTACCAGCTCGGAGACTCGGGAGGGAAACGCAGGAGGGGTTCAGGCCTGGGCTTGTTTGGAGGGCTTGGATTGCTGAATGTATTTTATTGTAAATTTGAATGTAAAATGAATGCAAATCTACAATCATTTAGGCAGTTCAGTGGAATCCACAATCTTTGATACGAGGGTTTGCAACCCATATGATTACATTTCTTTCTAATGTGCTGCTTCTGAAACTAGTGGTTTAATCCATGTTAATTGCATTTCAAGCAAAGTTGGAGTTTGTCCATATAGAGCAGAAATAGATTTGTATGACTAATTTAGATAATAATAATAATAACAACAACAATAATATATCATTTTAACTTTATTAAAGTTTAAAAATATTAAAAATGTTTTAGTGACATTGTTCAGGATCTTAAATATATATTTTATACATCCTATGCTGTCATTTATAAATAATATAATAATATGATATTATGATGTATTTTAATAATATATAACAAACCATTTTTTTAAATTAAAGATTACAATTAACAAATAAATTCTATAATATATAAAGTTTAAAAATTAAAATATTTTAATCTGTATTTTTTTTTTTTTCAAAAACTTTTAAGCTAAAATCAACTGCATTTCGAGCAAAGCTTGAGTTGGACTTTGTCCATATAGAAGAGGAAAATATTTGTATGACTAATTTTGTGCATTTGATATGTGATTAGTGACATTGTGCAGGATCTTAAATATATTTCTAAATATGTTATACTTACATATATTTCTACTATATTTTAGTAATAATAATATAATAATAAGAAAATGGTTTGATTTTAGTATATTTAATAATATATAATTTTTAATTATCATTTTTTATCATTGCAATTACAATTTTATAATTTTATATTAAAGTTTAAAAATATTAAATATATTTTTAGTGATATCAGGATCTTAAATATATTTCCTATACATCCTATATACCACATTTTATTAATAATAAAATAAATAATAATAATTCATAATATGATATTACCAAATCATCTATTTTAATAATATATAACAAAACATTTTCCATGTACATTTAAACAAAAATAAAAGGTTAAAGTTAGATATATATTAATTTTAACTTTATTAAAGGTGTTATATAATGATTGCATTTCATTCTAATATGCTGTATCCTTAACTAGCAATTTAACTGAAGATAAAATCCATGTGAATTGCATTTCAAGCAATGCAAAGTTGGAGTTTGTCCATATAGAACAGGAATAGATTTGCATGAATTTGACTCATTTTGGGACAGACTCTGTGTCTCTGCTGTTTGTGGTACTGAAGGTCAGTTGTGTACATGTCAACAGCAGCAGAAGTGTGACTGTCATTAGCATGCTCTTTCTGGAGTGTGCAATAGACTGTTGTTTAGCCACATTAGCTTTATCTAACGCCATCAAAAGGCACATTATCTCTATGTTGTCATTGTAGTGGAGTGAAGTACATATAGATTAGAATGCTTCATTGACTCATTAAATTGGATCTACTTCACTTACTCTAGCAAACGATGAAACATTCATGCCCTATCTAATAGAGTTGTTGAATTATTATGTCAATTTGTAGGTTAACCTGGTGGGTTATTTCACAGAGTTTAAATGCTTTCGAATTGTAGTCCTTATGTTGATTATGTGACTTATTTACATTTGAGGCATGATGTGTAAATATAAAACATGAACATCTTTTAAAATAATCTTAAGCTCAATAAATTGAAAACTGCTCTTGTATGTATTGTAAAAGTATTTAGAAATTCTAGAGTGGATACATGGTTAAAAATGATTCATATTTATAAAAATGGTATTTGTGAAGTACCTGTTTTATATATTATATATAAACCCTTTAATAAAATTAACTTCTAAAATAATGTTTTTTTAAATAATTTAAAGAATACTAAAAATCAAATATGTGTGTGTGTGTGTGTGTGTATATATATATATATATATATATATAGTGTAATGTAAAATTATATATTTCTATTTATAAATAAAATGATATAAAAATGCATAAAAAATAAAACTAATTGATTTTTCCACATTTTATTCATTTTTAAATTATTTTTTCCCCCATTTTTTTACTACTTTTTTTTTTGAGTCTACGCATAAAGCTGAGAGAAGAATCAAATTACTGTAATTCTGGTGATGTCAACTTCATGTAAGTTGTTGGGCTTATTTCTGATCTCTTGCATAGTGTGAAATCAGAAATAGATTAAACTTTTCAGTTATTTCGGACTTTGTGACATATTGTTTTGTTTATTTGATACCTGCAGTTAAGAATAGAACCAATGCATTAGGTGTCGGCTATCTGTGCATCGACAGATTCAGAGAGATTCAGACTTGTATAAATTTAAAACAAGTCTAATCACTGAAATCCCTGGATGATTTTATACACAGCCAGGGCAAGTGTTCATGGTATGAGGTGTTTCAGCCAGCGCAACATCAATCAGTTTCTAGATTCAATAAATATAATGGCTCTGAATCAGGGGTTGAGCACGGGTCATAATAGTAGGAGGTCTGACATGTTAATGGCTCAATCTCTTCAGCTCTTTTATTAGGCCAGTGCTGGAGGGCAGCATGTTCCTGAACACACACACAGCAATCATCTCCGTCACATATTTCTGACCGCAGCAGCGAATGGTGGTCACCTTTAATAAACAGAGCAATCGCTGAGCAATTACACCTAATGAAACGCCAGCTGACAGGAGGCTCTCATGTATAACACTATTATCTTTCATGCTGCTCCACTTTAAAGGGCTGAAAGGGTAATGTGTGTTAGTCCCCTTGATTCTATCAAATATATATATATATAGATTAATCATGATTAATCACATCTAAAATAAAAGTTTGTGTACATAATATATGTGTGTGTACTGTGTATATATATAAATACACACACATGTGTAAAGACATATTTACTTGTATATATTCATATGTATATATGATTTATATTATATATAAATATAAATATGTGTTTCATATACAGTATTTCTTAAATGTAAACATGTATTTGTGTATTTGTGTAATATATTATATAATACATATTTATATAATTTATTAATTTCATATAGAGAGATTTTATTTACTTTTAATTTACTTAAATAATAAAAGTATATTTTTTACATTTATCAATATTTAAATGTTTTCAAAAATACACACACACGCACACACATTTTAAAAAAAATGTAAATATATAACTATTTAACTACTGTAAATATATATATATATATAAAATGAGTAATTTGATAGATAATTTGATAGAGAGAGAATTGATGAAATATATACAATTATATATAAATCCTTTTTGCTAGATTTTTTTTCTTTTTGAAAAGTATTGTTATTTTGTTTTTATTTTATTACAATATTACTGTATATATATATATATATATATATATATATATATATATATGTAAAATATATACTAAAAAATAGTAAATGTTCATATATATATATATATATATATATATATATATATGAACATTTACTATTTTTTAGTATATATTTTACATTTATATAATATTTATATACAATTTTGACTAACTAAAAAGAAAACGTTTTATTGCTCAGATCTTTCTCTTTAAAAGCTCAGGAATCTGAAATTATCAGCTGTGATTCCTTTTAAACATCAACTTTGTCTCATATATTTCTACTGAAATCAGACAATCAAGAGATTTTTTGACATTTAGTAAAAGTATAAAGCTTAACTTAGATCATTTGGAAGAATGTAGTGAGAAATGTTTGACCTCATAGTGAGATCTTTGACTTTATTGCACACTTGAAAAATCTGAGCACAGTTTGAGACATTGCTGAGACTTGTGTGAGATTACTTGGATCATCTTCTGAGATGCAATCTGAGATGCAAGAGACTTTAAATCTTCATTTGCTCTTGATTTAATCTCAAGATGATCTCATTTGTGATGTTTCTTTCCTGTGGGAAAATATAAACATCTTTATTACATTTTATGAACAAACAATTCAGAATGTGTACTTCACTTTGAGCTCAGAAATGATCAATCATGCATAAAGACTACGAAAGGTGTTGTGTTTATTTTTTTCTCTCTCAAAAGTAGGAGGAAACCCCTAAAATAAAGCTGCGATTGTACTGAGGTTACGTCTCTACTTATAGCGGGAATCTTCTTTGTTGTTTCTGACGCTTTGCCAGGTTTATGCCTGCCGTGGCACTGAAAGCTCTGTTAGAGGTAAGGTAACCTGCTCACAAGACAATACCTCATTTACCCCGACGCCTTTGCGCAGGCCAGATCAAATAACTAGAAATTTGAGGGACAAAGCCATCGATAAGCTTAACCAAAGAGAACGGCCACTTAGCTGCTTGAGCGAGACCGAGAGATGCCAGAGAAACCTGAAGCTGGAGGTGGTGAGACAGGCCTTCAGATAAACGCGTGTGAATCCTGACTGACAGCACACTCATGTTTAGGAGTTGAGAAGCATCAGTCACTGCTAAAACAACGGTGCTTTATTTGCAGCTGCTGTGGAAAGATTACCAGAGCAGATCAACAGACGCAGAAGAACATCACAGAATTAGTTTATTCCTTGTTTTTCCTGCACATTCAGTAGAAATGCCTCTGTTGGCATTGTTTTTTTAAATGTAGTCTCTAATTACAAATTATGTTAACAACATAAAAAGTTGAGTCACAAGTTGGGTTATGTTATTTCAAAATATTTACTTATTTTTCAATAAAATGTACTTTTATTTGTGCATTGACATTGTACAGGATCTTCTATTTTTCTTAATTTGTAGACTATATATTTTAATATTTTATCAAATTATTATTATTAATTTTATTGTTTATATTTTAATATTCTTTTATTTGTTATTAAATAAAAATATTTATTATTTATATTATAATTTATTAAATAAATTAGAACTTTATTAATTTCCAGGTTTAAATGAAAATTTTTAAATGAAAAAAAAAATATATATATATTATTTTATTATGTGAAACTATATGTATACAGATATTTTTAGTGATAATATTTTAATAATATATAATAATATAATTTTCATTTACACCTGGGAATTAATGAAATACTAAGTTCAGTTTTTACACCCCACTGAATTATTTATTATTTATATTATAATTTAGAATTATTATTAGTTTCCAGGATTCAATGAAAAGTGTAAATAAAAAAAGAAAACATTTTTTTTTATATTATATTACATTTAGTATTTATATTTATAAAGATATTTTTAGTGATTATAATCTTTTTTTTTTTTTTTTCATGATTTACACAGGTTTATTAATGTTGAGTTTTACTGTTTGTTGAACCCAAAGTAGCATCTCTTATACACTTAACAATTTGATGCATTTGAAATTTGATTGTTCAAGAGAGACTGGTATTGACTGGTAGAGACTGGTATTGGCTTAAAGTCGATATAAAACAGCTTTCACAACCCAAAAAATGCCATATTTTCCCCTTGAATTAATTTGGCAATAAAACGTGTCTCTGTATGAGTGTGAGATTCGTGTTTGACAAGTTTGTTTGTAGTTTTTTAAATGCTTTAATGTGAAACCTGATCTTTAGATTAATTTGTTTCAATACTGACACCCTGTAGAATCTGTGAGAGAATAGGGTTGTTTCTAGAAAGCGTGACTCCTGGAGCCGCGGCAAAAGCTTTTAGTTGTTCTGATTTGGATGTGGATTGACAGCTAGAGCGGGTTCCCCGCGGCCGAGGAGCCGAAGAACTGCTGTCAGTCTAATAGGATTAACCATTACAAGAACTAATGTTTGGAGTCACCTACTGAACTCATTTCATCTCAGCACTAAGAGACTCTCATCAAGCACAACAAATAAACATGCACGAGTCATTGCACCTTTCCTGTGCATTGAGAATATGAATATTTTTGCTGCAGGCCTGTAATCATCACGTCCAACCAATATTTAGTGGTAAACTGTGCTTTTTTTTATTAGTTGATTCATAAGTTGTTGTATTTGCTCCCATATGTTGTCAAAACATGATTTAATTGTTGATTTATCCAGTTTCAGCTCATGCAGGTACAGGTGCAGAGGAAAGGAAAGTTGAAGGAGTTGTGTTTTGGTAGGTTTGACGTCTGGCTGTGTTCTTCTGTCGAGATAAATCACCTGTAGGCTGTGAGAGATGATCGTTCCCATAGCTCTCCAGTTTTATAGTGTTTTGATTTTTTGCAGCCCTACTGTAACAGTCATGCTGTATCACACACGCTGTGACACGGAGCTCAGCAGGGCCCTCTGCTGGCGTCTTATAGCACTGCTTCAACCAATGTTTCTTTTGTTCAGGAGTGCCTTATTGTCATTTTAGATTTCTCTGCAGAATTGTGTTCTTTTGGCAAAATCTCTGTCTGTAGGATGGATACAAAAAGAGTGCATGCTTTTTTCGTTGCAGTTGGTTAAAGTGCTGTGCAATTAAAATGATGATATAATTTAGAGGCTCACCAACTTAAGATATTGACTCGTGGCACGGCTGCATGTCACTCAGGAAAACAAGAATGAACACAACGAGGGAGTGTTTACATCCTCAGGCATGAAATTCTTACATGTCTTACACTCCTTTTCATTCTTTTCCTCTTCAGTGTCTTTTTATTCATTAGCATTCATTCATTAAAAAAGAAAAAAAAAGAACAACATAGAGACAAAGCTATGCACTAATATTTGTGCAGTCAGGCTTTTAAAAAACTAACATAAATGAATAAATAATCATAATTAAAAATCATCATAAACAAAAAAAAATATTCTTTTAAAATACAAATAGATAATTTGTTGGAGATGTTGTCATCCATTGATTAAGAGGTAAATTCAGATAAATGGTTCAGTGTTTTGACAGTTATCTCCTTAAAATGGCCAGTGAACCTGAATTCACACTGTTCTGTTGTTAGATGCAAATTTTAAACAAAAATGAGGGAAGAATTTGCATGACTGTTGTCTTGAATTACCACTCAGTCAAAAGTGTCAGTAAATTTTCAAATATTTCAATAATTTGGTTTAGTGTTGTAATTTTATATATCTTCTGAATTAATGATTCCCATGCAGTTCAGAAATAATAAAATAATTAAATTAAATTAAATTAAATTAAATTAAATTAAATTAAATTAAATTAAATTAAATTAAATTAAATTAAATTAAATTAAAACAAAAATAACATTTTAAATGACATGTTACTGAAATAAAAAATGTCAATAAATTTTCATATATTTGAATAATTTGTTTTAGTGTTGTAACTTTAAATATCTTTTGAATTACTGTTTCCCATGCAGTTAAGTAATAAAATAAAATAAAAATAACATTTTAAATTACATGTTACTAAAATGAAATAAATACAATAAAATAATAATTTCACATTATTATATCACATTATCACATCAATTTCATAATGCACTCTTAAATAAAGATTCTCTGTGGTTCCATTAAGAACTTTTGACATTAATGGAACTTTTCCACTGCACTAAAGGTTCTTTATAGTGGAAAAAGATTTTTTACACTAAAAATTAATATGTTCTTTTAAGAACTGATGACTGAAAGGTTCTTTGGAGAATCAAAAATGTTTTTTCCTTGGCATCACTGGAAGAACCCCTTTATTTTTAATAGTGTGTGGTTCAATATTAAGATTTGTAATTAAAATCTAATCTGGGACAGAAAAAAAGAATCTTGATAGTAAAAAACAAAACTTTGAAATGCAATTGGTCTTTCATGTGATTAATCTCAGATGGAGTGATTGGCATATTTGCAGTGAGCACCAGTGGCCCCTATAGAGCTCTGAGGGCCCGTGAGAGGCTGGAATGTCTCTGTATCTCTCCATTCCTCCTGCAGCTCAGGTTACAGCGTTCATAGATCACGCTGACACCGCAGGATGGTCCTGCGGGGCCTGGCAGGGCCGTCCGCTGCATGCTGGTGGTTTACATCCACATCTTTGTGACGGACACATGGTAAAGATGCAGCATCTGCCTGGGCTATCAAAATGCATGCAGCACATATTGTTTTGTCTCAACACCTGGCATTTATTTGATGAGGAGCTTTTGGGTATTGAATGTGAGATGAGAGAGTGTTAGATCATAGCAGTGACCATCCTCTTCTTCAGTGATCATGGCTGTGTATTTTCTCATTTATTTTCTCCATAAGTATTTAAAATAGTTCTTCAGATAATAGTTTTAAGCCTTGAACAGCTTGTGGTCAGTTAAGTCATGATGTTGCCAAAAAGGCGATTAAAGCTGCCTTAAAACTGTGCGTGCATGTAATATATTTTATATGAGTAACATTTAACAACATGTCTATGAAATGGTTTTGTCCTGGAGCAGCCCAGCACTGTCTCCCTCACCTAACACACCCGATTCAACTCGTCAGCTCATTAATAGAGACTTTAAGACCTGAAGTGTGTCAGAAATGGTGAAGAGTTGAGAGAAAATATGATGCGTGTCAGATCCGCGTCACGTTGAGCAGCGGCAGCTCTTAAAGAAATAACAGCCAAAATAACCTAATAACCAGCTGCTGTGATGTCTATTAATCAAATGACAAAGAAAAAAAAAAGAGGAAAAAAAAAAACTTTTATAGCTTTAAGGATTCATCTATATTTAATTTAGTTTTTAGTGTTTGATAACTTCAATTTCAATTTCTGTATATTTCTGCTGAAGGGCACAGGTAAATATAACATTTAATATAATGGTTTATGTGAAGATTGTATAAAATTCTAATTATATTTGAGGGAGAGGAAACAAGATATATGTATAAATATAAACTCACACACACATATATCTCCAGTCTCATATAGCAACTCAAGAACCTACTTCTATATTTTTCAAGAGTAAATTTTTATCAAAATTTTATTGAGGGTCAGAAAAGGATATTATTAAACACGGCTATTGTTGACAGATTTCCCCATTACAGTTTCCTGAAGATGAATTGATGCCCCTCCAGATGGGAGTCAGATCTGAAGACACGGATACTCAGGTGAGCTGTGGGTCCGATCGGGGCCCCTCTCCCCTCTCGCTCCTCCTCATGAGGGTCTTTTACCGGGCGCAGTGGAGTAGAGAGGAATGCTGAGGAAGTGACTGCGCTCCAGGCGAATATCTGAGCGCAGGGCTGAGAGACAGACAGATAGAAGGATAGAGGAATAACAAAAGACGATGGCTGAGAGTGGCCCCGGGGCCGAGGTGACACGCCCACCTGTTGACTGCAGTCCTGCATTAAGTGCACTGTGAATGGACACTTACAATGGCCATGGCAAGATGATCCGCTCTGTCTGTCTTTAGCAGCGCTCTCTGATCGCCTCTTCCTCTCGGTGTTGACACCGATCAGCAGGTGATAGATCGACACAAACCATGAGAAACTCTCTGCTGCTCGCTCTTGCCATCTGCCTTAAATTTTTCTTAAAACCTTCGAGCAGTGTGTTATCCTGGTGTATGTACTAGGTTTTGTGCTCTTGGCATTGTGTTGCTAAGGTCTTGAGGTTAATTGTTTCACTCTAACAAACTGTCCCAGTCATCAGTCTTTTGACAGCCATTGTAAAACACAACATTTTAATCAAAGAAAATTTACCCAGGAGACTTAATAGAGATCTCAGTTATGTTTTATTGGAGTATCAGCTTCTCAGATGACTGAGAAATTGTTTGAAAACTCAGAAATAAAAAGATACAAAAGCTGTCACTGGGGTGGTACCTTTTCAAAAGGTACAAAAATATACCTTTATGTATAGTAATATGTATACTATAGGTATTCATATGTACTTTTAAGGTACTAATACGCACCATTTAGAGGTAAATAAGGTACAAAAGTGTATCTTTTGAAAAGGTACCACCCAGTGAGAGTTTTTGTACCTTTTCTTCTGAGAGAACGTGAAAATAGAAGCAAATAAGACCATTGTTGATTATACATTTAAAATTTGCAGTTCAGAATATTTCTCTGAATTTGATAAGAAATGACTGAATTCATAGTAAGATCTCTGATTTTGATTTCACACTTTAGTAATTGGGAAATCTGAGAACAGTAGTTGGTATATATATTTAAAAAATAAAAAATATATATATACTCTAGCGTTAAAAAGTTTGTTGATCACAAACACATGTAATTTTTTTCTTTTTTTTTTCCCCGGTAAATACATTTACTATGATAATAGATCAAAATTAACTTTTTTTTTTGTTTTTGGTTTCAAAATTGATAGTAATAATAAAAATTTTTGAACACCAAATCATCATATCAAGACTGGAGTAATGATGCTGAAAATTCAGCTTTGCATCACAGGTATAAATTACATTTTAAAAATATATTCAAATAGAAAACTGTTACTTTAAATTGCAATAATATTTCACAATATTACTGTTTTTACTGTATTTTTAATCAAATAAATGCAGCCTAAGTAGAGAACTTCTTTCAAAAACATAAACAAATATTTTGTCAAACAAGAATGGTAATACATAGATATTTTAAAATATATTTAATAAAATATCTATTTATACAATAAAAATATATTTCAATAATATTACAATTTAAGAACAAAGAATAAAAAAAATTGAGCTCATTGATTTTGTGAAATGTTTTAAGTATCTGATCACAGTTTGAGACATTTATATTTATTGTATATTTATATAAAATATATTTATATTTATATTTTCTCCAGTCTTTAAGCAGGAGACTGCAGACTCTGTCTCATAGCGTCACCGTATCACTCATCACATCATTTTTCCCAAGGTGCAATTTAGCCACAAAAGTCACCCGTGTACTTTTCAGGCATTCAGAGCTTCCTCTGTTGACTAAAACGCCTTCACCGCGCCTTTCTCAGCCACGGACATGATACAAACCTGCAATTATCCACAGACAACACGACAAATTACAGCTCCATCCAAAAACTCCCTCACGCTAACCCGGAGGGACACGAGGAACCCGATACGACTTTTCCTCAGAAACCTCTCAATCTCTGCATCTCAGACGTCAATGCGTGAGGTCAGGCCAGATTTCAGGGACACAGCAGCTCTTTTTTATATTTTTAAGTAATAAAACTATTTTTGTAAAACACCTAGGAAGAAACCACCCAAAACATCCTAGCAACCTTGCTTATACAAATCCAGAATCAATTCATGAATATGAATTTCAACTTCCAGGAAGTTCCATTAAGTTGAACTGAAATTTGAACTGGAATGACAGGAAGAGCATTTGATGTTTACTGAATAGTAATTTCAGCAAGTTCAACACCGATATTTCATTTTGGAATGCATAAGCACATTGCATAAATGTTTGAGTTCGAATTGAACTATATTGATTGCATATTGAAAGTTATGACTTTTAATACGGAAGATTTCATGATAATTGAAAATTCCTTTGCAATTTAAGAGGACACAATACTGGGCTTATATTTATATTTGTACAATGCATAGTTGTTTTACCTTCCTGCATGGACCCAGAAATGTAAATATGATTAATAATAAATTAACAAATAATAAAGTAAATAAAATAAAATTATATATATATATATATAATATGTGTGTGTGTTTTACATATATTGAATATATATTAAATATAAAATATAAATATGTAAAATATCAAATAAATATAATTTAATTATTAAATATGATTTTAAACATTAAATATGAAATATAAAAAAGAAATGAATTTAAAATAAAATAAATTAATACATTACATATTTTTTAAAAAAAATTTAAAATGAAATAAATTCATAAAATTAATGATCAAATTATCTATCTATCTATCTATCTATCTATCTATCTATCTGCAGGCTTGGATAGATAGATAGATAGATAGATAGATAGATAGATAGATAGATAGATAGATAGATAGATAGATAGATAGATAGATAGATAGATAGATAGATAGATAGATAGATAGATAGATATTATGTATTACAATATATAAATAAAATAATATCAACTTTAGTTTGTGTACTTGTACTAAAACCATTACTGAAAAGCTCTTTGCACTCAAGCACTTTCAGGATGGATTCACATTGTTCTTTTCTCCATCTGCTGCAAGTGAACCTTGAGAGCTGTCACAGTCCGTCAAGCCTGACATCACATTGAGACGTCAAACAGTGCTGATATGTTTTATGGATTTTATGGACCGGAGATGTAACATGACGAACCGGAGTGTTCGGTGCGCCAACAGTATTTCACCAAACTGACACCTGTGCTGAGTGTGAAGAGATACCTGCTGCTGGAACTGTTGAAATGAATTTGAAATGGACCCCATGATATCGCTCTGAGATCGTCGATGGGATCCGTCCATCGTTTGAGATCTGGGAGAGAGAGCAAGATCTCGCATATGGAGGAGAGAAGAGAATCACCCTCTCAGTTTCACCATCAGGTCTGTGATCTCTGAAAGAGCGTCTCGCTCCAGTGACAACCTCAGCTTTCATCTCAAACGCCAACCCATCACCTACGGCTTTGGTTACCACTCTACTGACAGCTTCAAATGAGCAAAGATGTGCTGCTCCATATACAAAGATGCTTTTTGAGTGGGAAATGAGGGCAGTTTTCACAGTAAGCTGGAGGATCAATGTCAGTTTAAGTGTGAGCATAATGCCTGAAAACTGCAGTTGTTTAACTCAGTACATCCAGTGAAAACATTACATTCACATGACTAATTGGGGAAAAAAATTTTAAAATATTTAAAAAAATATATATTCACAATTGAAATGAGTTTGCTTTTTTTCCCCCCCAAATTTGACTTGAATTTGAATCGAGGTAGCAAACAGGATGCTAATTTGTGATTGAGATTTGAATATAAGAAAGTAGAATTAAAACTGATATGAACTTGCAATAAAGTTACAATTATGTTTTTTACTTTTTATTCTGTGGCGGAATTAAAAAAAAAATGAAAATTCAGAATTACAAGATACAAACTCAGAATTGCAAGATTTTTTTTTTTTTTTTTTTTTTTTAGATTTAAGATTTTTTTCCTCAGACTTTTGAGGTAACATCTAACATTTCTGAGTTTAAATCTGAGAATTCTGAGTCTTTTTCTATCAATTCTGACTATCTATCTTTCTCTTACAGACAGATATTTTTTTCAGTTGCAAGTTAACGTAGAAATTCTGTTTTTCTCTGCAAGTTCATATTGTAATTCTGAGAAAAAAGTTTCCATGTTAACTTACAATTGAGAAAAAATCAAAATCTCAGAAGAAAAAGTCAGAGTTGTGAGAGTATAAATCACAATTACCTTTAAATTTTTTTATTCTGTGGCAGATTTTTTTTTTTTTTTCAATTGTGAGAATTAAACTCAGAATTCCGAATTGAAATATCCGAATTCTGAGTATATATATAGGCAGTTGCACACACACACACACACACGCACACATACACACACCCCAAGTTACACTCTGAATTTTCATACATATGGTTAGGGATTTGTCCTAAGTATGAGAAAAATCAGGCGAATGCATTATTTACCCAGCCATCTATTAAATAGTTGAATTCAGCAAATGTGATTTTACAAAACTGGTTCTTGTGTAGAGAAACAGAAGTAAAGTCATCTGACATAATTACCCCTGTTTATCCTCTTGACAGTTTATTGACTGTCTTGTTAGTGTTCATTTGTAGACCCATTGCCTTTCATTAGCAGTCCCTTGGGCTGTGTGCAAATACAATGTAAACCGTAAGAATTGCACCACTAGGGGACAGTATAATATTGTCCTGTCATGGGACTTTTTGACTTGTGCAGTCAGAGTCTTTATCCATCAAATGGTCAGTTAAGAGCTCAGCTCAGAGAAAGTGGCCCGGACTCTCTTCATCAATCACAGCAGCCGTCAGTGTGGCGTCCTTTGCGCTCGCCCGCCTGCCAAAGGGGACAACAGGCTCTTAACTGGGACAGATTAACCTGTGATTGCACCAGTCAACCTGTGGGTCTGACATATCGTGCCTTGTGACTCTGATCTGGGGTCAGATGGGCACTTAATCATAGAGAATTGTAAGATAATCGCTGGGGAAGATAAGCTGAGATGTGCTGTGGAGATTGGTGAATAGGTGGAGACTGAGTTTGACAGGTTAACTTCCAGCTCCTCGAGTCGTGAGCTCTTTTTCAGGTCGTCAGTGTGAGAAACGGGGTTTGAACCAAACCCTAGTGAGCTGCCTACCTAGGGAGCATTTAAAGGCATTATAAGTGTATTCACAATGTTGTTGCCTCATTTTGTTTCATATCTATTTTTCACTGAAAAGATAATGTCAGAAAGATTTGCTACAAGCACATAAAAAAAATAATTAAAAAAAAAGGAAATGTGAATGTAATGTTGACTTACAATGTTGATGATTATATATGCAAAATATACAAATTAACTGAAAAAATGCTAAATATATATTATTTTTAATACATTTTTTAACCCCAAATGAATTAATTTCTTGCTGCTTTAATTACATTTAAAACATATTTTGGCATTTGAAAGTTCAAACTAAATATATTTCCAAATTAATAATAATAATAATAATAATTATTATTATTATTATTATTATTATTATTATTATTATTATTATATTTAATTTTAAAATAATAGTAATAACAATATTATTATCATTAATAAGAATAAGAATAAAACATGATATTATTATTATTATTATTATTATTATTATTATTATTATTATTATTATTATATTTGAAATAAGGTTTGGCCATGGGGGAAAAATATATATATATATATATATATATATATATATATATATATATGATGCATAAATAATATAATTATAAAGCATTGTCATTAGCTTAGCAACATGACAGTTCTATTGAAATCATTTCAAATCAATTGTGATTTAGTCCCTTACGTTCCAATTTAATTAGATGTTGCCTTAGAAGACAGATGCCTATGTAGACAGTAGACAGCTGAATAGGAACACAACCTCTATCTCTGTCAGCCTGTTCAGGTGTGTGTGAGAGAAAGAGCAGGCTAAAGTGTAGAAATAGCTCGAGGTGTGATCTTATCTGATGTTAACTGAAGAATGACACCATAATGGAACAGCAAGGGTGTAATTATTCTCTTCTCTTCTTCTCTCCTCGCTCCCTCCTTCTCTCCACCCCTTCATGCTCTGCCCTCTCTGACAAATGAAGATTAATGGCAGAGATAAGCGCTGGTTCCTGCCTGTCTCCACCGCATCCAGTTGCAGGCCTGGTGTGTAAATGGGAATCACCATTTCAGATCACTTCTCACTCTCATGGTGTAAATCTTGCTCAGGGTGCAAAGTTTAGGATGTTGGATTATGAATCTGTGTGTATGGTGGCCAAAACATTCATATGGATTTGGCATCAGCATGTTCTTGTCATCATATTTTATGTTCAGAGGATCAGACTGGTGGTCTGAGCCCCTTAAGGTTTGAGCATCATTATTATTAATAATAACAATAATAATAACAACAACAACAACAATAATAATAATAATAATAATAATAATAATAATAATAATCTAATTTTAATTTTATGTATTTATTTATTTGCATTTTCACATTTTTTATTTTAATTTAAAAAAATATTTTTATTTTAATTATTTAAATGTTAATTATTTTAATTAAAATTTTTATATACATAGAAGAGTATTTTAAAATAACTTTTCGAATGTTTCAGCAATGTTTACACACATTTTTTTTTACCAGTAAATAGTCACTTATGAACAGAAGTCATAAAAAAATATAAAAAATAAATAAATAAAATAAGTAAACAAATAAAATAAATAAACCATAAATGAAAGACTTGACATTATAGATGAAAATATTGCAAATAATAATAATAAATAAATAAATAAATAAATAAATAAATAAACATCTGTGCTAGGCTGGTTTGCATGACCTCAACACACTGCAAAAATCTCCTTGAAATATTTTTAAAATTGTAAAGCAATAGATCTAGAGTTGAAAATGAAGACTAAGTTATTAGTGAATTTATTGTGACTTATTGTGTGTGCAGCTTTATGTTTATAGTTAATGTGATTCTTTACACCTGTGGTTACTCTGCTAAGACACCTATGCAAATTTAAGGAGAACTGACTTCATGCATCCACTAAAAATCACCAAAACACCGTCTGATTAAATAATGAGCAAAAATTAACTATAATAAGTTATAAATAAGTTATTAACTATTCAGACATGTTGAGCATGCAAATACTCTTTGAGGCCACTTTATGTGTGGGTTTGAGGTGTTATATAGTTTTATGTAGTTGGTTAGGGTTAGGGGAGTATGTGTGTGCGTTTGTGTGTATATGTCTTGCAGGCACAGGTGTGTGTGTGTGTGTGTCACCTCTCTGATACAGGTTTAGAGGGGAATTGTGTTTCAGCACTACAGAGGGTCTTTCTTTAATCCATTCACACCCTCCGAGTGACCCGAACTCAGGAGTCTGTCCGCTGACCGAGACTCAGAGAGAGCCAGAGAAATGTCTGGAATAAAGGAGAAGAGATTATCCTCCATTTCTGATGTAATTCACTGTGTGTTTGCATACCAAACGCCTCTGAGAGATTCCCATTGAAGAAACGTCACGCGTGAGCGTCCACATAATCCCCACAAAGAGGGTAAACTGACACCTTCTTGTGATCAATATCATTTCAGTTCTGTTTCATTCAATTTGCTTTGATATATTAAAAAGCAAAATATCAGACCAGAAAGTTACTGAGCTTCTAATTTACTGATACTTTAACATATATACATAGAATAATAGTAATTTCAAAACCAAAACATTATTTTCCCTTCAGTTTTTTAATATCCCAGGTAACAAATTTAAATTATAAAAACATTGTGGGAACATGGTTTTGAAATGTTTCTAAAATGTTAAAATGTCCAGTTTTCTTGTCATGATTATAACGTTATTTAAAGGTTACAAAAACATTTCTTAAAGAATTCTACTAACTTTATTTTCAGCCAAAATATAATGTTATTTGAACGTTTATTGGTAATGACAACCCTGATGGACATTATTGAAACATTAACTCTTTGTTTAAACCACAAAATAAACATCAGAAATGTGTAAAAAATATAATTTGACCACTGAAAAAAAAAATGTAGTAACCTACAAATGGTAACATCTAAATCAAGAAGTTTTATTCAAGTCAAAAATATTTAACTTTACGGAATCAGCCTAAATACATTAATTTATACCAACAAATATCAATGGGTTAAATCAGGTAAATAGGCTCTTTTAGGCAACAATTGCTGGTTACCACTTTTTACAGTGCAGGAAAAGTACAGTGCATATTAATTTGTTGCATTTCATCACAGTTTATATCTAAATATGTTATGTATTAGGACAGGTTATTTAGTGTAACCTTAATATGTCAAAGTTAAATATGTTTTTGAGGCATTAAATTGGTCTTGCAGTCTCTCAGAGGTTCGGGGTTATGAATAGAGCTGGTGTTGATGGTGGTGACAGCCGATAGCTTCATATTTAAAGCTTTAGTTTAGACCGTTTATGTCAAAAGGTCTTACGTGGACCAGGTGAGTACGTGTTGAATCAGGCTGAGTTCAGAGCGAGGTTGAGTTTGACTGTGGCGTCAGATCAAATTTCTGATGATTTGGAGGAGGAGAGTTTAATCAGAATTCCCTGAAATGCACTGCATATCTGACTATCAATAGCTGGACGTATGATTTTATTACTGTTTATGCATATGTTTACGTTTATTAATTTAGCAGAAGTGATTAATTCAATGGAGAAAGTAATACAAGTAGTGCAATTATACCTAATTTCAGTTGAATAACAGTACAACACTAAAGTATAAATGCAGAAAAGTATGTGTTTGTTAACATTTTGTCATTATTATTATTATTTTTAAATATGCCTATATAGTTTTTATGATTTTTTTTAAATTAATTTGTTTATTTAAATTTAATTATTTTAATACTTCAATATTTTGATGCCATTGTTCTTAAAAGTGCGCTAAAATATATGCAGTGGCCTATAAAAATATAATAATGAAAAAGGAAATAAAATTCAAATAATTGTAAGTTTTATTTAATTTCAGTGAACATTTATTACATTTCAAGTTTATATATATATATATATATATGGTTTAAATTTTAGTTTTATTTAACTATAATAACCCTGCATTGGATTGAAAGCAACCTTGTACCTCACTGTGACTCTATACGCTTTGTGAATACGTGAATACTCTGAGAATATTGTTTCACATTAGCTACTTGAGTACATTGAAAATGCAGTCTTTCAAAATGAAGAAAGACTTTTTCTTTTTCTGAAATCATGAGTTTCCTCCTTGCAGGGTGGCAGTAGAGAGCTGGATAAACACGCTCCTGCTGCCCTCTGCTGGCTGAAGCCCTGCACGTCTTATCAGTGAATAATGCACAATATTCACAAAGTCCAAGGGCCAAAGGTTCATCTAATGCAGTGATTGTGGAAAATGACGTCATACCGTGACTCACAATGACTTGACAGTCCAATAATAGGATATAATCTCTTATATCATAATCTGTCAGTGCAATTTAGTGAACCATTACACTTTATTAGTCAGGTTTTAAAAGACATAATGAATCAGAGAGTGAGCAATAATTTTTTGCAGGTATTTTTTCAATGGTCTTACTGGGTCTCTTTGATTAAAATTATATAAAAAACTGAACACAAAATCCTCATCACTCAAAAAAGATTTATTATTGTTACTAAATAATTACAGTAATATTTACATAATATTTGAGGAATGTATGAAACAGAGGAATTGTAATATATTGACAGTTTATTATAAAAAAAAACAGCCAATGAGACAATTTTTCTCATAATAATATTTGATGCATAAGCAGATAAATAGTATAAGAGCTAAATATTTTCACATCTCTGCAATAAAATATGAAAAAAAAAAAAATTAAATTGGCTTAAAGTCTAGAAGAACTGATAGAAGTAAATTTGAACTGTTTTCTTAACCAGTTATATGATATGCACATGATTTTTAGGTTCTTAGTAGAGAAGTAAGACAAATAAATTACATTTCTGAAACGTTTTTACAATATTTTGATGGTATTGTTCTTAAACATAAGTGCAATAAAATATTTTTAGTGGCCCATAAAAATATTTGAACACTTAAGTCACACTTAAAACATGCATCAGATAAAATATAAAAAAAATTGGTATTCATTTTAAAGAAACAACACAAGCAAAATAGCTAACAAAACACAAACACACAAAGCATCTGAGACATTGTTATCTAACTTTTTTGAAGTGTGACTTAAGAGTCCAAATACTTTTTGGGCATAAGTTTGCATGTATAGCCTGTGACTAATACAGTTTTGTGGTCATAGCAAACAGAATTCAGCTAAGTTCAGTTTTGCAATTCACTTCACAGTTAATGTGGCAGTTTCAAACTAATGGACTCAGTTCAGCTCCTGTTTGAAAATCATGGCCTGTTAAACAGATTGTTGTTGTGTTTTTGCTTTAGTACATCATGATCTCTTTGGGCGCATCCTCCGTTGGTTTCTCCTGCTCTTTGCGGCGAGTGTATGCAGCGTGGACGTACAGATAGACCACAAGGATGGCCAGCAAGTTGATTCCGATGTACGGTATGAGGAGGAAGAACCCCACCAGTAGGGTAATGTTTGGATTGTTCAACTTCACGCTGGCTTCATCTGCTTTCACCAGTGTCTGGAACATCTCGCCCAGGTAGGCATTCGACACGTACAGAATCAGCGCCAAGGTGGCCACACATACTGGACAAGCGATAAGACACATTAGCAAACTTTTGCATGCACAAACAAGTCCTGTTGTCAATAGAGTAGATGTATGAAGCACTGAATTCGGGTGACCAACTTGAACATATTGAAGCCTGTTTCTGCCACAGTATAAAAACATTTTATCTCACAATTCTGACTTCTTTCTCGTAGCTTTGAGAAATATTGTTTTTTTTTTCCCCTCAGAAGTATAAGATACAGTATAAAGTTTTGAGATATAAACTTGGAACTGAAAGAAAAAATACAGAATTCTGACTTTATATCTAACAATTCTGAATTTATATCTCAATTCTGACTTTTTTCTGATTTTTCTTTTTTCTCAGAATTGTGAGATATAAACTCAGAATTGTGAGATATAAACTCAGAATTGTGAGATATAAACTCAGAACTGTGAGATATAAACTCAGAATTGAAATCTCACTGTTGAATATCAGACAATTCTGACTTTTTCCCTCACAGTTATCTGAATTGTAAGATAAAAAATCAGAATTTGTGAGATATAAACTCAGAATTATGAAACATAAACTTGCAATTCTGAGAAAAAAGGCCAAATTCTCAGAATTGTGATATAAACTTATAAATAACTCACAATTCTGTGGAGAAAAGTATGAACTGTAAAATATAAAGTTTATATATCATAATTATGTCTTTTTCTCAGAATTACACTTTACATATTGCAATTCTGACTGTTTTCTCAGAATTGCGAAACAAAATGTCCAAATTGTCAGACAGAAAGTTGCAGTTCTGAGAAAAAGTCTGAATTATGAGTTATATCTTGCATTTCTGAGAAAAGTTCTCTTCTTAGAATTGTGATATCATAATTGCGACATATAAACTGGAGAGGAAAGTTACTGTATGACTTTTTTCATCAAAATCGTGAGAAAGAATTCAGTTTATATCTCACAGGTCTAAGAAAGAAGTTTTTAGCTTATAGAATTGTAGATATAAAGTCAGAATTGTGAGATATACAGTCAGAATTGAAAGAAAACAGTCAGAATTCTGAGGTTTTTTTTTATCTTACTATATTGAATTCAGTTTAAATTGTGAGACAGAATGTTGGAATTACCCTATAGATGTCCACACAATCTTGTGGATTCTTATTGGAATGACTGGATTTCGCACACAAAATTTAGCCGAGTAACAGTAATGTGACAACAACTTCACACAAATATTTTAGGAAGACTTTTATAATCATTTAAATCTTTAGCCAAAATTTTAGACATTTAAAAAGAGTTAAATGAAGAGGTCAACTGCAAGCAAAATAGCATCTGAGATTGAAATATCTTTGTTTGTTGGCATAAGCGTGAGTGTGTTTGCTCACCACTGAGTCCACTGCATGTGTACAGTCCTACTGGTCCCAAATAGGTCTGATATGGGTTACTGAAGCTGTTGTACAGTGTGACCAGAATACTGCCTGCAGACCCCACAAGAGCCAGAGCCAACAGAATGACAACCAGAGCGTGCAGGACAATCGGAGCACCTGATAATTTCGCCAGACGTTCAAACACTAAGAGCCAAAGAGAAAATACTGTATTATGATGGATGAATGCCTGTGAAGAATGCATAAAACATACATTTTTTACATGAAAGATGTCATTTGAAATAAAACAACATAATCTTTGACGAATTTCAGACATAAAATGGTCATGTGATTTTTATGGAATCACGGTTCAAATTCCTGCAAATTCCAAAGGTCATCTTAGATCTAGCTTTTCTTTTTTTTTTTTTTTTGGTCTTCATTGTGCCTCTTAGAAGTAATATCATATACAGTAGCTCCAAACGGTATTTTGACACTTATGCCACATTTAAAAATATATGAATGTTTAGATAACAAAATATCAAAACAGATGGCACTCAGATGCTGCAGGATCTTTTCTCACAACTTTTCATCATCATTGGTGCTCAGTGTCTATTAATCAGCTGGAGTTTTTAGGTCATTTTTAGTGGCTGTATAAAATTTGTTCTCCTATAGTTCACACAGAATCACTTTCCACTCACATTTCAGTGTGGCACAAGACTGTCTTCATTTTGAACACTCTCAGAAAAAAAAGATACAAATGCTGTCACTGGGGCGATACCCTTTTAAAATGTAAGTAATTGTATCTTATTTACCCCTAAACGGTGCATATATGTACCTTAAAGGTACATTTAAGTACCTAAAGAGTACATATACTTTTTTGTACCTTTCGAAAAGGTATCATCCCAGAGACAGCTTTTGTACCTTATATCAGTATATCTACGGTTATCATTTGCAGCCCAACAAACATGTTTTTGTACAATGTAAATACATTAATATGATGTACATACTTAATATGCAATATTATGATAGGTTTACACTTGAAAAATGTAAAACTGCATAATCTAGCATGTAAAAAAAAAAAATCATTTAACCCTTATTTGAAACTCACCAGGCACTTTAACTCCAAGTTTGTCAATCCTGGGGCAGGCGATTTTGGTCTCTGTGCCATTGAAAAGCCCAATTTTGAGACTGGAGGACCCGCTGAACTCTGAACTCTCAGGCGGAGCGCAGGCCATGACAGCTTCGGCCCAGTCCATCGACATCCCAAAACCCAGCACAACCACTCCAGCTGCACATAAAGCAGCACTTGACAAGAAATGTGCTAGTTTCTTCTCGGACGGCATGGTTTCTGTGTAACGGTGGTCTTTTTAAAAAATGTTTAGGTCCTTGGCTGAGAAGTTTTTGAGCTTCTCGAGCAGACCAGACCTTTTGATTCCTGTGGCTTTTTGGCTGGAAAATGGGAGATCTTGGGAGGAGGTGAGGTGTTGGTGGCTGCTGGGGTAATAAATGGTGCTGTATAGGTTGTACTTTGTCACTGATCTGAAACCAGTAGCTGCTGTTGCCCTGCAATGGCATAGGTTTGGTCTTGGGTGGGGAAAACTGATCGCAGATAGGCTCATGAGGAAACTCATCACCAGGAGGGCAATAAAGTCATAAAGTAATCGTCTGTACAGTCACGGACGGCTGCTTGTGTTGTCATGGCATTTATATTGGCGTTCACAACATCATAAAGAGAGTGACATGGGTTTGATCAGAAAGAGAAGAATAAGAAATCATCCTTTGACGGGACAGAAGTCCTGCTTTACTGCTGAGGTGTAAGAAGAGACGGCGTTATAGGAGCCATTTCCCAGGCCCTTATAATTTTATCACAGGGCACGTGAATGATGGCCTTGGGCGGAACATTTATGATCCTTGCAGTCATAATTAATATGACAATAGCTGTAATGTTCATAAATCTAAAAGAGGATCTTAGTTTTTTAATGAATATATCATTTACATTTGTTTCAGAATTTATTTAAAGATGATTTCATAGGCTGTTAGGCTTGTAGTGATGAAAATAAAAAGAACTGAAAAAAATGCAAAAGACAAGGAAAAAAGCTGATTAAATCAAAAATATGTTGCATTTAGCTCATTAGATAACTTTAAACATTTTAAAGAACATCTACATTGGTTACAAAGACATTAAAAACTGATCATAGGTCAGAAAACATGTTTATATTACATAAACCTGAATGCTGTTTATTTTTAGTGCGATGCTTTAAAAGATGTCCAAAGTCCATTTTCCAGTGATAAGGTATCACCACTGATATCACAACACACCCACAAATAAAATCACTTACAAACAGAGATAACAGGATCAAAACCTTTGCGTTTTACAAATATATCCTTCCAGAACAATACAAAACTGTAAAATAAAATAATTTAAAAAATAATTTTAAAAATATTCTATTTTTACCAGCAGATGGCGGCTCTTGTATTTCATTCAGTCTGAGAGAACAGCATTGTGACGTTACTACTGAAGTATAGACTAAAAATGAATCGGAGATTAGATTAGATTAACCATTAAACTGATTTATATCTTTAATCATTTTATTCTTTTTACTTAATTATTTCTACTTGGGCTATAATTTTACATAAATATTTTTTTTCAGAATTTTCAGTTTGTATTGTTGTTTCTGGTAATGACAATTTAATTGCGTTTAATGCATTTACAAAAACCTTTTCTTTATATCTGCTGTGCTGAACAGACGCTGTAAAACTAATAAAAACACAGTAAAGGTGTAGAAAGGTACATAGCATTAAAGTGGGAGTAAAAATCGGGCGGAGCTTATCGGAAGTTGGTGGGTTTAAATAATAATTATTTTATTTCTGTTCATTCTACTCATCACTAATTAGTTTCAATTAAATAATAACATTTTTAGTGTATTTACTCAAGTATAAATTATCGTTCAGACCTCTGCTGAAGAAACGCTGGTGCTGATCACGTGGTACCTGTTATTTTTCTTTGCGCTGACCAGGATGGACCAATCACAGGCGTCTGTGATTACTGGATCAGGCGTTCGTCTTCCAGTTTGTTTGTCAAATCCTTCGAAGTAATAGAAACACAACACAAAGACAGAACTATAAACAAGCAGGCATAAATTCATATCAAAGCTAGAAGCTAGATGCAGAGCTAAAACTAGAACTATACAGTATTAGTAGCTACCCGAAGAACCGGCAGACCTTGAGACAATTAAACCCAGAACTTGAACTAAAGTTGGAGACAGAACTAGAAGAGAACCAGAATCAGAGGCGGAACTAAAATAATAATTAAGCAATATATAAATAATAATTTATTTTCTCACACGCAAAGCGTTTTACCAAACTAGAGACTGTATTAGAACCAACCAAAGGTTGGAGACAGTATTACATCCAGACCTAGAGACCGACAGAACTAGAACCATAGCTACATGACATTTCCTTGTAAATATTATCAATAAAACAAAACATTCCTGCGATTATAATAGATTTCAATGAAGCAAGCCAGCATTTTGAGCCACTTCGCGCCCCCTGGAGGAAGAGCATCGTTTCTGTCATAAAAACAGCATTAGGTTTAGGCTGTGCTTTGGACACACACTTGTTCGTATAATTTCAGAAATGGTCGACAGGCGGCTCCGAACACACGGAAAACGCTGGAGAAGCGGGTGAGCCCCTGACAGAGGAGTAAATCTGCAGATCAACACAAATCCTCCTGTTTCCTCCTCCTCCAGCAGCAGCGGTCAGCTTTCACCAGCCGCCCGGCGCGCTCTGCGCTCCCGACTACAGGATCATACTCATCCGTGCGCTTCAAAAAACTGCCTTCGTGTTGGACTTTACGGTAAGAGAATGATGTGGGTGTTCAATCTGAATCCAAACTGCAGTATTCAGTGTGGCACATGTGTAGGAATGTTGTTTTTTTCAGTGCGCCGGAGCGCGTAACGGAGCTGTGCGCTCCTGTGCGTTTGATACACCCATATATACTCGCATGCAATCAGCACTTGAAATTGGTTTGTTTTTCCTAACGTGTTCTGTTCATCTTTATAGAAGCATTTGTATTTGCACGCGCCTGATAAACAGTGTATCTCGGGTTTTGATGGAGCGCACTGGCTGCGTTGGTAACCCGGGTGATCTGTAGGTTTCTTCGTAATGTGGGTTAGTGGAATGAGCTGTAGGCAAGGAATGAGACGGGAGTTTGGGGAAAGGCTCATTGGGAGTCGCTGTTCACTCTCATCCCTGCAGATCTGCAAAGTGAGTACGCGGAGGAGAGGAATGTCATGCATGCGGTCCTCAGGAGCGTAGGTGTCTTTCACAGCGGAGACAGAATTAGAACCAGTACGAGAGACTGACCTAAAACCGAGGTTAGACACAGAATTAGAATCCAGAACCAGCAGTGCGTCTCGGTCTGCTTTACATCAGTCGTATTGTTGATATGCACGTAGTCCATGTTTTCAATAAGTTGCAGTATTCACTGACTCAGTTACATTATGAGTTTGGTTTAGAGACAGATATATTGTCTGCTCTTTAAATGAATCACTTTAATTAATAATCAGACTATGGTAACTGCAACCATGTTAGTCATAAATGAGTGCATGCTTTAAATATGCTTTTAAATGAAGTTATGTTGTGTACTTGTGCATATAACACTAACACAGCAAAATCTACTGATTTGCAAAAAAAAAAAAAAAAAAAAAATACAAATAAAAAAAATTATAATAATAATAATAATTACCTGATTTAATGGTGCTGAGTTCAAAGCAATAAAAACCTTTACGTGCATCGTTTTTTTTTTTTTTTTTTTTTTTTTACAAAATATGAATGATTTTTTTCAAATTATATGTATCAGCTTTAATGCACTTATCAAAATAACAAAAGCAGTCAAATGTCAAAAGTTTTGAGAAATCAAGATTAGGCATCAAATAATGTATTCAGAATCATATTTGTGAAAATCGGCTGATAATTGAACAAATACTTGCTCAGAGGAATATAGGAATCATGTTTCTATGGCATTTATTTCTGGTGATTAAAGGATAATACAAGACATTTCGTCTTACAAATGGTAGTCAAAAGCAAAAATGCTACAAAATACATCATATTTTGTGAGAAAGTGTGAAATCAGGCACTATTTTTGGAACCAGCACTCCAAAATTAGTAGGAAACACATATTGGATTTTATTCAGCAAATATGAAGCAATAGAAAACAGAATATCAATATGAGCAAAATAGCCATGCTATGAATGCAATTTGTAATATTTTCCTTCACGGAAGCAACCTGTGATAACACATTTATTTACATTTTCTACATTTACATTTACATTTTACATTTATCTTATCGACGATTATATTTAGATTCTTATTTAAGTTACCTCATGAAGAAAGACACTTCTGTCAACGCGTCTTTGTGTATATATTTATTCAGGAGAGGTCTTGGTCTTCCAGAAGTCGTTCATATCTCCAGGTTTTTACTTCTTCTAATGATTTTAAAGGAATATTGTGGGTTAAATACAAGTCAGGCTTTATTGACAGGAAGAGACTTAAAGGTGAAGTCTATTTTTGTTTGCTTTTGTGGACTAAATCAGATTTGTTTCCAGTGGTCATCTACAGCAAAGTTACAGATGATATCAGTAGTGTTATGTCTGCTTAACCTGAAATATAAACAGATGCATGCAGGTTTCCTTCTTTCTGTATCCCAGAATCATTTTTTTTTGGGAGTGTTTAATTTAATAATGCTGGTACGGTGCTTGCTGTGTTGTGCATTCTCACTGGTGTTATTGTGTTTAACATTCTCTTTGAAGCAGTTTTAGTGTTTTGCTCGTGGGTAACAGTGGGAGCTAATTGGTCCATAGCTGTTGCAGTTTAGTGGGCGAAACTGATTATTTGTGTGGTGCTCGTTAGATCTGTCAGGGTCAGAAGAAAGGCCTGGCGCTTTGTGGAAAGTGTGCCGAGCAAAACGATCAGGAAGCAGAGAAAAAAGCCTCATTAGCAGGACTGAAGTTTGTTTGCTTCTGTAATCGAGTGAATTAAGCTGTCTAAATGAAGTAAACGGGAATCACGTTCTCCAGCAGGAGTTGTGGCAGCTGTGTTCTCTTTGAAATTTTTAGTGTAAAAGCATGCAATTTCTTAACCCAGTGAATAAACTAAGCAAAGCAACTCAGCCGCTATCTGAAATGCGTCTTGAATTAGTTTGCTCTTTGAAGTGTTTGTGTTTCTCTTGACGCCCAGGAGAGCGCAGACGGAAGATCCAGGACATTGTTTGGGCATGTATTCATTTACTGGAACTCTCGGCTATTCTCATATGTTCAAATGCAGGAAAGTAAAGACAGACAGACAGGCAACTTCCTGTGAGGAAAACCAGAGCCTCTCCATACTCTCTCTTTCTTCCTCTCTCTCTCTCTCTCTCTCTCTCATCTGGTCCTGTCATTTGGCTTCATTTATGTACAATGATGCAAATGTCTGTTTTGGTCGCAGTGTTCCTTGTAGAGCTGTAAAATATTGACAGGATTTACAAGCCTTTTTTTTTTTTTTTTTTTTTTTACAACATTTTAGTGTAATTCATTAGTGTAATTACGTCATGAAGACTAAACATTTTCTCTTTAAAACTAAGTAGATTATTGGGTTGCCACAATAGGTGAATAGATTACCCACAAGCCTTTGCTCTTGAGTAATTTGTGTGTTTGAGCAAAGCTTGGGGACTTTTGTTTAGAATTAATACATGTTTTGGTTTTGACTTTTATTGTGCGATGAATAATAAAGTGTATATCATAAATCCAATATTTATTTTTTACTCTGTGATTATATTTTGTTTTATCTAAAATATTATACGTGATTATTATAAAATGATTTATTTATAATAAATAATTATAAATAAATGATTTTAGTAAATTAAAAATATATATTTCCAAAAACATTTGACACAAATGATTCATACCAATTTGCAACTGTACAATGGGGTTATTTTAGTATGATTTATATACAGTATTTATACTATTTTGAATGAGCTTTTATTTTTATATTTTCAGTTTTCATTTTAATTATGGTTCAGGTTCTAGTGATTTTGTTATCTGTTGTTTTCATCATGATCATTATTATTTTGATTATTTAAGCTACGATCAATAATAATAAGACAACTAGTAGTGGTAACTGTGAATTTACAGTCAAGGATGAAGTAGAAGAACACTAAATCAGCCTCTTCTGATGGACACATCTGGTGGCCATCCGCTCCTGTGTCAGTAAGAGCTTCAGGAAGTGGTAGGAGTTGTAATGGCTTTATGGAGGAGGGTGAGGACTGTGTGTTTGACAGGGTGTGGCAGCATTTGGGCCGCGTTCAACACGTGCTCGCCTCTGAGATTCCTGTTACTCAGCTGTGCAAACACGGATCTACCTGCTGCTCGCTTGCGTTTCTCCACGCGTCCCTCACACCGAGGCCTGCCGCGACTCGCCCGCAGATAAGACGCACACGCACACTTCCCAGATGATCCTGGGGACACACACGGATTCTTGGAATATTTGAGGTGTGGAATCAGCAAGTGGTTAGTGGGTGACTATGTAAACGATGTAAATCTGTGTGCGGTTGTTTGTCTTTGTACTGTCATGATGGGACGCTGCAACCTGTCTGTCTGAAGTCTTTGAGAGGAAACGATGTTTGGCTGTGAACGCATGTGGGACATCCCAGAGGACAGGTTTATTGCTCAAAGGTTGCTTTTTCATTGCTTGCTCTGCTGACTTAATGGATGGTTCATTCATGGAGTTTCAGTTATACAATCAGCTTTGTCTCAATTTTTTTTCCTGTAAATGCTTATGAGAAATAATTATTTTAAATGTTTTAAATCATTTTAAATGTTTTAAATATTTAAATTTAATTATTTTAATCTTTAATTAAGTTATAATTGATTCAAGTATAATAATTACATTCATTTTAAATCAAAATTATATGCAAATAATACCATTTTTGACATACATTAGGTGTAGAGCTCTAAAAATTAATGTGGATAACAGCTCAGATCATTTGATCCTGAAAATTGATCCAAATCAGTCAAGCAGCACAATGCAAGTAGTTATTTTTATTCTCTCTCTCTCTTTTAAATCAAAATGTTTTATATATTACTGTAAATAACCTTGTAGTGTTGCTTTATCTCATTTGATTATTTTCGGATTTTGTTTGGAACTTGATGAATGCAAAACCAAAAAATACAAGTATTTACACCATACTGTTTAAAATTTCTTGTAAAAAAGATTTTTTTTAATAATTATTATAATTTTGAATCAAAATTATATGCAAATAAGACAATGCTCTAGGGAATGCATGAGATTATTGTTGTCTTTTTCTGAAGCAAAAGTCTCCATTTGCTCTCCATGTAATCTCATTAAGAAACAATCGAGATTAAAGAGATCTCATGTCTCTCTTATGGCTTTGAAGATCAGCATTGTTTCAGAGTTGAACAGGAAGAGACGTGTGCGATTCCCTTGGGTTGCGTCTGCTGGAATGGACAGGAAGCAGATCTGGATTGAATTTGACCTGTCAGGGGAAGAGCCAATGATGTCATATCATTACCAGCTGCCCAGAAATATTAGGGGCGATACGCATTTCCCAGCACATATCTTGACCCTTTTATTGTTTTGTACTCCATTACCTTGTGCACCCCAGCTAAAAAAAGCTTGAGTTCATTGATGCGCTTTTAATAGTTGAGCACATCCCAAAAATTTGTCTAAATCAGAAATCTCAGCATGATATGAGTAATTTTACTGCACTTGTTTTTTTTTTTTTTTTTTTTGCTATTTTTAAAGCAGAAATGGTTTATATGTTAAGCTAAATAACTGTATGGTATTGCTTCATCTCGTTTGATTCTTTTCTGATTTTATTTGGAACTTGATGGATGAAAACCATTGGGATCACCAATATTTTTTAAATGTTATCTCTTATGCTCACCAAGGATTCATTTATTTGATTAAAAATACAATAAAAAAACTGTAATATTGTAAAATATTATTTAAATAATATTGAAATATTTTTTAATTTAAAACGAGAGTTTTGTATGTGAATATATTTTATAATATAATTTATTTCTGTGATGTAAATCTGAATTTTCAGCATCATTACTCCAGTCCTCAGTGTCACATGATCCTTCAGAAATCATTCTAATATGCTGATTTGCTGCTCAAGAATTATTTATAATTGTTCTTAATGATGAAAACAGTTGTCCTGCTTAATATTTTTGTGAAAACGGAATGATACGTGATTTTTTTAGGATTTTTCGATAACTGTAAAGTTTAAAAGAACAGCATTCATTTGAAATAGGAATCTTCTGTAACATTATAAATGTCTTTATGATCACTATTGATCATTTTAATGCATCCTTGATGAAAAAAAAAATTAATTTCTTTCCCAAAAAAATATCTTACTTGCCCCAAACATTAACTGCTATAGCAATTTGGTTCACGTTTCTACCATTGCATGGTATATAGCATCATTGATATTTTGATGAATACAAGCATTATCTCAGGCCTGAGACATGTAACGTGTGTTTGTGAGTACACAGAGTCTTACTGTGACAATCAAGCCATGATGACCTCTCTCTGAAGCCAAAGACAGAGACAGAGCTGCAGGCTAGTTCACCTTTGAAATGTGATCGCAGGATGATCTCATGGCTTTGAAGAAGCTGCTTCTTCATTCGTCTGTGTGTCTGGCTCTACATATTTGCCCCAGTTCCTCTGTGAGGATATTTGGACGAAGGACTGTGTGTGTGTGTGTGTGTGTGTGTGTGTGTGTGCTTGTGCAGGGTGGAGTGCACTATGACATCTTCTCTCTGGTTATGTTTTTACACCCTGAGAACTGAAAGCCAATGTCACACACCACTCCTAGAGAGGCTGTTCTTTTGGCGCTCACCCCCACAGTTCACACCAGCCTGTATGTACACACACATGCACACATACACACAGACAGACTGTCAGGCTTCAAGTTTGTGTGAATATGCATGAGATTCCAGAACAATAACACAATCTTGAGATACCGCGATCAAGATGTTTAAACAGATTTTAAAGGAATGTTTGTGTGTAAATTCTCGTTTTTGGGTAAACCATTTCTATTAATGCTTATTTGCACTATAAAATTTTGGTTTTATAATCAGATTAAATGAGCCACACATGAAGCTGATGTAAAATAGGGGATATATGCATATGCATATGTAACTGTATTACTTGCCAGAAGTCTTTTATCTGATAAGAGTCACTTAAGGCTGTGAATTACAGTGGATATACCATGTTAAATGTTCTCATATTTACAGTATGTCAGTAAAAATGGGATAGGTACATTTTTTAATGTCTCTTATGCTCACCAAGGCTGCATTTATTTGATCAAAAATACAGTAAAATCAGTAATATTGTGAAATTATCACAATTTAAAATAACACTTTTCCATTTGAATATATTTTAAAATGTAATTTATTCATGTGATGCAAAGCTGAATTTCCAGCATCATTACTCCAGTCTTCAGTGTCACATGATCCTTCAGAAATTATTCTAATATGCTGATTTGCTGCTCAAGAAACATTTCTGATTATTATTATGAATGTTGAAAGCAGTTTAAGAAAGTTCAAAAGAATAGCATTTATTTTCAAAAAAAAGTATTTTACGACTTGATAAATGTCTTCACTCTCACTTTTCCCGGTTTAAATCATCCTTGCTGAGTAAAACCATTCATTTTAGTTTAAAAAAAATACTCACCCAAAGCTTAAAACTTAAAATATATATTAACTGACATAAATATGAACTTATGAGCATTTACCATGGTAATTCTTCTGGCACCAACAGACTTTAAAAATACATCTTCACTTTTACCTTTACATCTCTTTTATATCCACCAGAAAAGCGTTCTTTGAAGGTGATCCGTTTGGAGGCAGCGCCTTTGATTTCCTGCTGTCAGTAAATTCTGGATTAATCCGCTCTCTGTAAGAGAAATCATCCACCCCCTGCGCCTCCGAGCCATAAAGAGACAGTTCAGTGCTGCTAAACATAAAGATTTGATGTCTTATTATAAATCATTTACATGTGGAATATTTCTGTGCCGTACTTTGATGTGATTTCATTGCACTTTAACATCTAGCCTCGTGCACTAATGCAGCATGGGCTGGATTTGAATGTCACGGTCCTGCTTTTCCCATGGCGTAAGAGAGCGGTGGCTTAAATTAGAGCATTCGTTGTCTTTTTGCAGATTAGTCATGTACGTCAAGGTAGATAGCCACAGACAACGAGATGTTCAAAGTAAAGGCAGCTCTCCTGAGCAGTTTAATTCCAGCCTCCTGGGACTGAAATGATGGAACAAGCTTTTCTGCTCTCAGAGGCAACGGGTTAGATGCACCGCCACGGCTCTAGCGTGTTATCACACAAGCGCTGGGCTTCTGAAGCGCTGCAGCTTTCAGTGATACAAAGTGGTTTTGTTCTAGAGCATTGAGGGATGCACTCAACAAAGTCTTTGCAGAGACTCCAGTTTTTGCATCTGACTGCGTGTTCTGAGTGTGTTCATTCAGATGTAGAGGGAGGGAGATTGAGAGCCGTGCATCCTAAATACTCGCAGATCAGCGCCGTTGCCCTGAGGCGGTTTTAATGTGATGTATTACACTGACTGTGTTCATATCTACTCTAATAACTCATAGTTCAAAGGACAACTCTTTCAGTGTTTCGCACTGTCAAAACCACTAAGAGCCAAAAGCCTCCTTACTGACCTCAAGGCGAGTAAAAAGCATCTCACATTTAACTCCTTTTTGAAGTCAACATATATCATAATCGACCCTGTTTGCTTTCTAAATAAGTGTTTCTGGTCTGTTCGTGCATGGTATCCCCAAAGGAGTTGTTTGATGACTTTTTCATCTGACGTAGTCCATGCTATTTGGTAAATTTAAGAATAGGCAAATAGATGTTTAGTTATTGTTGTAGACTACAGCCATCCTATTTGTAGAAGAGTTTGTTTCTTCATGGGAATAGATTTGGAGAAATTTAGCATTTCATCACTTGCTCAACCAATGGATCTTCTGCAGTGAATGGGTGCCGTCAGAATGAGAGTCCAAACAGCTGATAAAAAACATCACAATAATCTACAAGTAATCCACACCACTTCAGTCCATCAATTAATCTTTTCAACTCCAAACTGTTGTTTCCAGCTAAAAGATGAGTCCTCAATCCATAATATTACTTTCTCCAGTGAAAAAGTCATCTTGTCTGAATCAGGAGAAAAATATGCACAGATTAAGCACTGTTTACAAGCCAAATGAGGCCAAAACAGTTCTAAACAAATATGTGTGTGGATTTTGATATGAGAGGACAACAGGGGATGAACTGGAGGAAGCATTATTTATATTTTGGCCAGAAGCAACGGTTTAAAGTTAAAACATCTTAATGATCGATTTGTTTATTACAAACCTGCAGTTTTTCACTCCACAAGATGTTAATTGATGGACTGGAGTGGTGTGGATTACTTTTGGATTATTAGGGGGTTTCGCACCGCATAGTTCTAGGAACTTAGTTCTGGGAACTAGCCAGCAGGGTAGTTCCTAGAGAACTAATTTCTTCCTCGGGCTGTTTTCCTGGTTGCGTTCGCACCGGCAGCAGGAACTCTGAAGCGGCCAACAGCGATGTCTTTTTTGCGTGGCATTAACAAACGTCAACAGCCGGTGAATGGAGGACGCCACGATCAGAGCTGTTTTTGCTGTGTGTCGTGGGTTTCGTGATAATGGAGATGGAATGTAAATGCACAATTTACGCGATTTCAAGAGAAAAAAGTTGGGCTAAGAGGCTACATTTTTTTTATGACTCATCGAAGCTGTGAAAAGAAAACAACACTGCAGACAACAGGTAAATGCCCTTATCCTTGTTTTCCATGTTCGTGGTGTAAATATGTTTACACAGCTTTTAAAATGCCGGGTAGCCGGTGTTTCGCGTGCGTTTGGCCAATCAGCGTACACTTGCGTTACTGATAGTTCCTGTAGAACTGTTTTAGACCCTACTCTGAAGGAGGAACTAATTTAGTTCCTCTAAACAGAGTTCCTAACTAAAACCGTTCCTAGTTGCTGCAGTGCGAACATGGCAAAAAACTGGGTAGTTCCACAATTAGTTCAGGTACTATGAAAAGGTTCCCACGGTGCGAAAGGCCCTAATGTGATGTTTTTATGTGCTGTTTGGACTCTCATTCTGACGGCACCCATTCACTGCAGCGGATCCATTGGTGAGCAAGTGATGTAATGCTACATTTCTCCAAATCTGTTCTGATGAGGAAACAAACTCATCTACAGTTTGGATGGCATGAGGGTGAGTACATTTTCAGCAGTTCCATTTTTGTGTAATTTACTAATGACAGAAAAATGTAACATTGCCAACACACCCTCATGGCAATTCTTAACTCTTTATCATTTTGGCAAATTGGTGACTGACTAATTCCTATGAATTCTTGCAATCCATTTGTACGTTTTTGTGCAATATGCTTAGGCCCCACTGACATTATGATTAGGAGTGGATCTTCATGTCAAATATTTTTTCTAAAAATGAGAAAAAGTTGGAAAATAAAAGTTTCCATAAATTAGTTATGTTTTCTCGTGAGGTCAGGTTGGATGTAACCCCCTTTCCATGGATAACTTGGTAATCTAATGGATAAATCTAGTCCTTCTCTGCATTTTGTTATATTCTGTTTTAAGTGGAAAATTGTTGTTATGAATGTAAAATGGGTTTTACACTAATACACTAATATTACTGTCTTGCAATTCATTTGGTGTTCACAAATATAGACGTACCTACAAGACTAATGCTCTGAGCCATAATGGATTGGCACTGACCTGAACAGCTTGCTTTCTCTGTTTGTCTATGAAGTCAAGCTGTGTGTGCATTCTGGCTTGCCATTTCAGCCTTTAAACACTCACTCATTTACATAGTTGTCTGATATTAGCAACTCTGTGTCCTCCCTGAAGTGCTGTTTGTCTTCTCTATTATGCTTCTTATTATCATAATGGTTTCAGGCTCAGAAAAACAACTTGTAAAAGAGCAATTTGTTGAATTGGGCTGTTACATGGCGATCAGACCATTATGTTAATCAGTTTAGGTTCTGCAGAATAGTTTAGTAGTTATTTTGGATTTAGTTATTGGCTTGTGTGTTTCACTAGGTTTATGATACTGACACAATAACTGATCGTGCAGCTCACTGAGCGAATTCAGGTTAATATTTTTGCTTGACTGGTGATAAAACGGGTGAAATACTTTTCTTGACATATTTACAGTGATATCTAGTGACCCAGGGCATCCTAGAAATAGTCTTGAAACCACACAGAACTGCTTAGATGTCTTACCATTTTCAAATGTACATTTGGGTACTAATAAGTTGCTATTTTTGTATATATAACCTCAGTATTCAGCCTTCCTAAAAAGATCCTCAAATGCGGTCAGAAAATGTGTTGTGTACGTGTAAAATATAATGCATGCTTACCACATGTAGGTTAGACAGACAATGAGTGGTGCAATGAAGCACAAATCCCAAAGGCTTCAGGCTCAGTTCTTCTGATTGTCTGCACACTTTTTTTTGCATGATGTGAAATACGGCTGTGCGATATGGCCAAAAAAAATGATCACGATTGAAAAATTATCATTGAAAGCTGTAGAAACCAGACCATTAACAAAAACCTTAACAAACAAATAAATATCTAAATAGAAAAATTTATTTCTTAGTTTCTGCATGTTCTAATGAGTGATATTGTTTCAAATCAAGAAACAGGTTTGGGTTGCCTGATGATGATAATAATAATAATAATAATAATAATAATAATAATAATAATAATAATAATATCACTTTTTTGTCTCTTAGAAATGCACATTTGATAGTAGCTTGAGTTAGGATGCAGAGGTAAATTTTTGTTCATTTTTAAAATCAGTAACATCTGTAAAAATTGTAGCAACCTCAGTTTTATATGGTAAAATTTATTCTGACCAAGGTATTTTATTTTATTTTTTATTTTTATATAATTAAGCATTGGTCTCCCATAGTAGCATACATTTAAATCATGATAAACACAGTTAAAACTACACATATAGCACCTCAATCCCATGGTAAAAATATAACTATATGGTTTTTAGGTAGCCTATTTGTATGAAAAATAGTAGTCTAAAAACATTCAGTATAAATGCACACATGCTATAGTTTAATCACAAATACATACACTATAATTATATAACTTACCATTACTCCTGTAATAAAATTCATTGTGAATATCCCACATTTCTGCCACAATACCATGGTGCAGTGAGTGTTACTACAGTAAATCCATGGTAAATCATGGCGATGTGTAGATTGAAAAGCCTTTTGACTGTCTCGTTGCACACAGTGTTTCTCCTGTTTGGCTTTAAACTAGTTTAAATCACGGAGTCATTTGCGTTCATCGCTGAATTCAAGCGCTTCACACTGGATCTCACAGCGCTGTTTAGCGCTCGCGTGACTGAGTAATAAACGCATCTGTTCTAGTGAGCTCGCGCTGTGCGGCCGTTTTGAACATTGATCCGAGCGAATAAACGATTCGTGTGGTGCGATTCAAACGAGTCGCGCTGTTTCGTTCCGCTTTTGGCGCATAAACATTATAACGAACATTTATCGAACTCTTCATATCGTTTTATCGAGGAAAATTATATCGCGATAATTATCGTTATCGAATTATCGCCCAGCCCTAATGTGAAACATGTTATTCTCTGATGTGCGAAGTGCTAAAACAAGCCCATCCCTCATCACCCGTTCCTCAGTGCGCCATGGGGAAAATATAATCATAATAATGATAATGTGTTCAGTCTGTCTGTAGGCTGGGAGGGGACGTCCAGTCATCTGAAAGAATACTTTTCTGTTTAAATGAACTAGCATTTGTTCAAGACGTCTTCACTAAGGCCCCAGTACACAAGCATAAAAGGAAACACTACCATTTAAAAATTTTTTTTTTTTTTGTTTGTTTTTTTTTGTGTTTGAAAGAAGTCTCTCATGCTCACTAAGAATGCATTTGTTGTAAAACAGTAATATTGTGAAATATTATTACAGTCAAATGTATTCAGATGTTTTACATCTGAATACATTTGAAAATGTAAATTATTGCTGTGAACAAAGCTGAAATATGCATTGTTACTCCAGTCTTCAGTGTTACATGATTCTTCAGAAATCATTCTAACATATTGAATTGCTTCTCACAAAACATACTTCATGTTTTTGTGGAAACGGTGACATGTTTTTTTTTTTCATTCAGGATTCTTTGATGAACAAAAAGTTCATTATTTGAAATAAAAATCTTCTGATCTGAATAAAAGTATTATTTTCTTTAGAAGAATCACCGACCCCAAACAATAGTGTATATTTGTAAATTTGCTTCTATATTTACTTCTATGGCTAACATTAAAAATTGACAGCAGTTGAAACTGAAGCTAGTAAGATTTCTGAGCGTTGGTAACTGTATCCTTCTGTTGCTCAGCCGATATCTCTGCACATCTAAATATAAACATTTGTACAGTAAACATGATCCCTCCCTTGGTATGATAATGACATGTGATTTTTTTTTTTTTTTTTTTTTTTTTTCTGTTTTAAGTTCTGCTTTACCCTGTGAGATGGTGTTTCAAGCTTCTGAGCTGAGGAATCTGTGTGCCGCAGCATATTTTACTGAAAGTTTCATAGCAATGTCACCTTGTGCTGATTAATGATCTATCACTAGTACTGATCTTCAGTAGCTGGATTTACATCCCCATATTTTTATGAAACTTTTAGGGTATTACATTAAAAATGGATGGATGCAGATGAAATTTCTAAAATGCACATAAACGACTCTCATTTACATGTTTTTGCACCAGTTTCCCCCTGAAGTGACGATTTTGTGTTCTTCAACATAGGAATTGATTTTTTTTCTCCAATTATTGCAGTATTTATCCATTTATATTTATGCATTTGGCAGATGCTTTTATTCAAAGTGTCTTACATTGCATTCAAAATCTTTTTTCAGTTCATGCATTCTCTGGGGACTGAACCCATGAGCTTGGTGTTGCTAGCACCATGCTCTACTACATTTATGTACATGTATGCATTTGGCAGATGCTTTTATCTGAAGAAAACTCACATTGCATTCTAGGCCTTTTTACAGTTTCTGCATTCCCTAGGAGTTGAACCCATGATTTTGGTATTGCTACCACCATGCTATACTAAATATATGTATATTTATGCATTGGCAGATGCTTTTATTTAAAGCACTTTACATTGCATTAAAGGTATACATTTATCAGTTCATACATTGCCTGGGAGTTGAACCCATGACCATGGCGTTACTAGCACCACACTCTACTACATTTTTTGCATTCAGCATTTGGTAGATGCTTTTATTCGAAGTGACTTACTTTGCATTCTAAGCCATTTTTTTCCACTTCATGCATTCCTCGGGAACTGAACCCATGACCTTGGTGTTGCTAGCACCATGCTCTACTACTACATTTATTTACTTTTTTTTTGGCATTTGGCAGACACTTTTATTAAAAGCCACTTGCATTGTATTAAAGGTATGTATTTTATTAGTTCATGAATTCCCTGGGATTTGAACCCATGACCTTGGCATTGTTAGTGCCATGTTATAGCTCTTTGAGTTGTATTTTTCTAAGTATTCTCATACCTGGGAAATGCAGTGAAATCAGCTATGTTAAACTAATTCCAGACCGTCTGAAAGAGTTCAGTTGTTCCTGGAGAGCATCTGACTCAAGCGTGTTACTCATGATCATGTTGGGTTTGAGTCTAGATTTAGTGTGGGTCTAGACAGCAATATTAAGTACCACCACTGTCTCCCTCGTCCAGGGCTCTCAGGAGGGGATGACAAGCTTTTAGTTTCATGAATCCACCACATTTAGCAGATGTGGCTTAGAAGGGGATCTTAGTCACATAGTCTTATGGAAAGAAGTTCATTATTGTCCTATTCCTGCTGTTTTTCTTGAGTCATTGCGTGGTTATCCTGCTATCAACACAGGGGCTTTTCTGTCGCTTTTGGCAGCATTTGTTGTTAAACTTGACCCGTGCCCGTCATTTCCTGAAGCAAACTGGCTGGGAAAACCGTAGGGTGTTTCTCCCCAGGCCCACCGTTACTTTTAAAACAGCATGGTGCGTAATTTTCAGCTCGCAATGAGCCAAACTAAATGAGCCCACACAAGCAGAGCTCTTGCTTATTGTTCCTCGACTCAAGAGTTTAACTGATTGAAGTCACTGCTGCTGTTAATTTCAGCACAGTCTCGTTCCCCAGCGATCCTCTGCGAGATGAAATGCAGAGACCCAGGGGTGCGGCTGGCAGATCTTATTCCCATAGGATGAAGAGGAATTTTTAGACGGACTTTCATTTGCATGGGCTCGATTCGGCATTGAGTGTAGAAGACTCAATAGGCTGGCCTAGGGTTTCAGGGTATACCAAAACACAAGTATAAACTTATTTCTGTCATTCTTATCGTCTTGGTTGCCATGGAAGATGTCTTTTGAGTTTTTCACAGAGGAATCTAAGCTCAGACTCACCACAAAAGGAATTGAAACCTCATATCAATTCTGAAGAACTGAAAGTATGTTAGATAACATCTGACTGAAGAGTAGGAATTAGTACATAGATAATAAAATGCAATCATAAGGACATTTTCCTGCTCCAAAAATGCAGGTGTTCCAGAAATTTAATGGAAGGATTTGTGAAAAATGCTTGTGAAATTATTACAACATTTTATAATGTATACATTTCATAACATGTGAGGACCACATCCTTTGATGCTTTAATACCTTTATAAAGACATTGCACGGCTAAAACCAAAGTTAAATAAGTGACCAAACAACTAAAAATGGACTGTTCGCTGTCATGTTCTCACAAGACAAGACACAGTTGCTTGCTTTTGTTCAAACTTTGGTGATTCTATTCCAGTGTTGTTTTATCCGCAGCCATGCAGACAAGTTTAGTCAAGAAGCTGTTTACGAAGCGGGTATCAATCTGGTCTAAGATACACACTCTGCGTCTGAATTGGCACACAGAGTCAAAGCCGTTTTGATTTGCTCTTTCCTGGTGCAGAGGGAGAGATTCATATTTTATCTGGGGTTTTAGGAAAACACCTCAGTTGGAGGTTGTAGTGGTGTTTTAAACCCTTTCTGTGATTTCTTTCCTCTTTGCTCCAGTGATCCAGACAAGTTCAAGATCAGTGATCCATTTAACCAGACTGCACAGCCCCCTACATTTTCACAACTTGAAAGTTTTGTACAGGAAGTTTCAGAAGTGTAATCGCTTCAGCAAGTTTGACAGAATCAGACAACACTCCCTAGAGTTTATCATGCCACACATCTTTTTGCACTGAAAGTGTGCATAGTAATGATTTCTGAAGAATCATGTGACACTGAAGACTGGAGTATAATGGCTGATGAAACTTCAGCTTTGCATCACAGGAATAAATTAATATTTTAAAATATATTAACATAGTAAACCATTATTTTAAATTGCAATAATATTTCACAATATTACTGTTTTTTTTCTGTATTTTTGATCAAATAAATGCAGCCTTGATGTGCATAAGAAGCTTCTTTAAAAACATTAAAAATCTTACTTATCCCATACTTTTGAATGGCATTGTTTATACAGTAGACAAGAAATTAAATATTGCATCTACCCTGTCTGCGGTCCATTGCTGTCACTTCCGAGTGCCCATCCTTATAATAAATGTAGATGAAACATACTGAACGTTCAGAGAATTTGTTTATTTGATGACTACATGCAAAACTTCTGATCTGCATAACTGATCTGTCATTAGAAAGTGATCAACTGTACTTGCGTGGGCCTTTTTAACACCTCAGCGAAAGCGATGACCTAATGATGCATTTCATCACCTTGTCTTTCAGTCTGCTGCATTGTGAAATCAAATCAGGTTTGCAGGTGACTTATGACCTTGATTTGCATTATTTTTCATTACATTTCCAATATTTCTGATCCGGGTTGTGATGGATTCTGCTTTTAAATTTTAATTTAACGATGATGTGGGAATGTTTTTATGTTAAATATGTTCTCCTATCCTAACATGCAGAGACAGCTATAAGTGAGCCGTTCATAGGTTAATTGTCTCAAAAATTGCAAGCACTAGCTGAATTTAAAAAAGGTTATATGCTCATCAAAATTCATTACAGCAAAAATGACTCAAGTAATGACATGTGTTTGGGACGAGGCTGTTTGTTTGCCCAACCAGTGGAGGACGAGGGAGTGTTTCTAAAAACTCTCCTTATTTTTGCAATGCAAAAAAGTGGTGCAAAAAGTTATGGTAGCTTGTTTCTGCTGTGGGATAAGAAATAAAAAAGGTAATTTTAATTATTATTATACAAGTTATTTATATATATATATATTATATAAGTTCTGACTTTTTTTTTCTCACATTTCTTAGTTTATATCTCATAATTCGGACTTTTTTCAGAATTGCGAGATATAAACACAATTATATACAGTATGACTCGCAATTCTAAAGAAAATAGTAAGAAATTTGAAATCTAAATTATATAAACCTCACAGTTCTGAGGCAAAAGACGGAACTGTGAGACGTAAATTCAGAATTCTGAGATATAAACTCAGAATTGCGAGATCTAAACTTAGGAATGCGAGACAAACTCAGGATTGCGAGACGTAAACTCTCAAATATAATGCACAATTCTCATGGAAAAAAAGTCAGAATTGTGAGACCTAAGCTCAGAATTGTGAAATAAACTCATAATTACAAGACATACACACTAGAATTGTAAATTCAGAATTACATGGAAAAAAGTTGTAATTGCAAGATATACACTCTGAGTTGTGAGATACACACTTGCAATTATATATATAACTTGCATTAATAAGGGAAAAATTCTGAATTGTGAGACATAAACTCAGATATAAACTCACATTTATATATAATTCGCAATGCTGAACAATTGTAATGAAAAATAATTGTGAGGTAAAAAGTCACGATTATCTTTTTATTCCGTGGCAGAAACAATCTTCCATAAAATTGCATACATCACCTTTTAAAAATTTAATGTTGCCTTTATTTTTTATTGATAGTGTAATCAATACTCTTAAAATCCGAGCACACCATTTACCAATCAATGCTGTATCAGTGAACGCCTGTGAAACTATATGTGACCCTGGACCACAAAACCATTCTTAAGTCGCTGGGGTATGTTTGTAGCAATAGCCAAAAATACATTGTATGGGTCAAAATTATCCATTTTTATTTTATGCCAAAAATAATTAGGATAAGTAAAGATCATGTTCCATGAAGATATTTAGTGAATGTACTACTGTAAATATATCAAAACTTAACTTAATTTTTCATCAGTAATATACATAGCTAAGAACTTCATTTAGACAACTAAGGTGATTTTCTCAATATTTTGATTTTTTTACACCCTCAGATTCCAGATTTTCAAATAGTTGTATCTCGGCCAAATATTGTCCTATCCTAACATACCATACATCAATGGAAAGCTTATTTATTCAGCTTTCAGATGATGTAGAAATCTCAATTTCGAAAAATTGACACTTATGACTGGTTTTGTGGTCCATGATCACATATGTGGCCAGATGATTATCCACGTTTATCAACTCAAAGTTGATCCTTCAGCAGCGGAAGTGAAATAGTATCCGTGTTTTATTCCATTGACCCTGAACATCAGAAATCGTCTGTAAATCTTCATGAACTCCTCACAGACTCTAGATAGAGAGAAGATTTTTCTGCTTCTGCTCTCGGAAGAATTCACTTACAGCAACATTCAACTTGTGACCTTTTGAAGCTCGATGGATTTGAAATGATTTTCTGTCATCTTGGCACAGGCCGCTAGATCAGTTGGCCCTGGGGACTGGAAGTGGTTGATGCTCTGTCGGCCCCTTCTTAAACGTATACACACACATAATAACAGCTCTGCAGTGTGTGTCACTATTTGTTTACATCCGGACTACGAAGCAGGAAAAGAGTGTGGTCCAAAAAGGGTGGATCCATGCTTACTATCACATTACATCAGAGTCTGTTTCTCATAACGAACGGCCTAAAGGGCAAGAAATCTGATAAGAGCGCCATCTGCCTCCTGCCCGGGTCATTGGAAGATAACTTGCTGTGTTATTTTGTGCAATGCAATAGCGTATGTCTATTTTTCATACTGCTGGAGTCATGGCCCTGCCTTGGTAAATGACTATCAGATATTACAATTAACCAAATGACATTTCATTTTTTGCTAAATGGATTCCCTTTAACAGGCCTTAAATTGAATTTAAAGACGCTGATGTGAAACCACTTGAACTTCATTAATCATGACATGACTTTATTTGAATGGCACAACAATGAAATGTTTGTAGGGTACTGTGGTATCGATTGTACAAAGCTTTGGTGGTTGACTGTAAAAATGTGTTTGCTCTGTTGCAAAACCTAGTGAGCTGTTAATAGCCTACATAGGGAGCAGCTTTGTAAGGCAGCATCCTAACTGAGAAGCTCATAGGTGACTCATTTTAAACTCAGCAACTCTGCATGATGCACAATTAGTGACTAATAATTATAACATGATATTGACACAATGCTGTAAATTAAAAGTATTTGACAAACTCAAATAATGGGTGTTATAGTATTATATTTATTGCATTATAATATTATACAATATATTAAATATATGATTTAATATTAATAGTATTATTATTACATTTATAATATATAATTTATATGTATATTATATAATTATATAATTATATAAGTGTGTATATATATATATATATATATATATATATATATATATATATATATATATATATATATGTGTGTAAATTTATTATTTTTATGTAAATAAACAATATTGCAAAATAACATAATAACAAATAACAATTTATCTAAATAATTTATATGTATATGTGTGTGTGTGTATATATGTGTGTGTGTGTGTGTATATATATATATATATATATGTGTAATCATATTATTTACTTATAATAATAATAATAATAATAATAATAATAATAAACTTAATACTATTATATATACAGCAAATAATATTTTATATATATATATATATATAATTAGAATACATTAAAATTATAATTGTAAAAGTAATATTTAAAAATAACTTATCTAAATAAACAATGGAAGGATGGATAGATATAATATGCTGTCTAGGTAGGCAGCTCATTAGGTTTTGGAGTTACTGAGTCTGTTGTGTCTAAATAATTGTCTGTTTTCAGGTCAGTGTGGTAAGAGACAAATTGCTTCACTTCCTTTGTTGACATTTGTAATCTTACAAAACATGGAGAAACTGATTAAGGCAAGGTTTGGCTCCTAGTAGTAAGAAAAGCATTTGCATTTGTTTTTTCATTATATACTTGTGGGAACTGAGCAAGTGCACAGGAACTGAATTCCCATTATTACAATCTATCTGAATTGCCAGATTTTGCTATCCTAGCGTTGCTCTATTCTGATTAACAAATAATGATCCAATGGCAGAGAGGAGAAGTTATGAAATCAGCGTTGAGTTAATTGCATCTTGTGTTTCAGGGTGTAAGAACAGAAAGGCAGCGTGTCCTATATAATGATTTGTTTCCCGCTCTCTGAGATTAATGCTGGGAGGAGAGAACACAATTAAAATCTACTAATGAAACCTGTTCTTGCAGTATTCAACAGATCTTAATTGGCTGTGCTCATGCAGTGCTGATAAGAAAGGTCGATTTTCCTCTGAAAATTAGCTTGAAATGAAGGCTGCACATTTTCAGGTTGTAAGATGATTTAATGGATGGACAAGCAGGGAGAGAGTATGATAAACAGGCATATAGCAAGATATCCATGGAGAAAAGTCCCAGTGCTCACATTAGAATAAAATTAGCTTTGTTTCTGAATGAGATACTCTATTTACATTATTCTGTCTCAGAGGAATATTTTGCCTGCTGATGATGCAACACACACTGTACTGGTTTAGTCAGCCTTAATTCAAATAAGACTGAAACTGTGGTTTGTAAGGAAGAGAAATAGCATTAGACTGACTTTACCTGCCCCAGGCCCAGACGATGTGAGACACACATGTTTGTGGGCGTGTGTCACTGATTTATAGTTATGCAGTTGGGTTTTATTGCTGTATAATTTCCCTCTTAAACATTGTAGTCATTTCTAGCTCTGAGCCAGACATTATTGTTCTCTTTATTATAGCTAAGCCATTTGTTTGCAGAAGAAATCCTCTGTTTCTTTTCTTTTCTTTTCTTTTCTTTTCTTTTCTTTTCTTTTCTTTTCTTTTATTTAATGAAGTACCATATCTTCTAGAAGAAACCATTTTTTAAATTTATTTATTTTATTTTGTTTCTTTTATGAAGTACCATATCTTATAGAATAAATAATTCATTTTATTTTATTTTATTTTATATTATTTTAATATTTATTTTATTTTATTTTATTGTATTTGCTGAAGAAACTCTTTCAGTTATTTTATTTTATTTTATTTTATGAAGAACTATATCTTACAGAAGAAGCCATTTTATTTTATTTTATTTTATTTTATTTTATTTTATTTTACCATTATCTCTACAATTTTTGTTTTTTTAAGAAGTTAATTTTTAATTCATTGCAGTACGCCTTTATTTGGCTATGGCAATAATATTTGTTGAAAAATAAAGAAAAGAAAATTAATGTGTGTGTGTACATAGCTTTGGAATAAAGAGCCAAATTGCTACACTTCCTTTGTTTATATTTTCACCTAACAGAGCAGCTCCTGATTGGCTAATTGCTGATGTCAAAATTTGCAGAATTGCATGTGATTTGGTGGGATTGGATGGATAAATGAGCTCTCTGTGTTGCGCCCGCGTCTCCTCTAATCTCTGTTGACCCTGTCAGGAATGAGAGCTCTATTGTTTCTGGCTGCTCCTGTCAGTGCAAAGCAACAGAAATCATCATTGTTTCTGCCATTTTCCCGTAGCTGTCGTCAGAGCCGGCTCAGGATTTCCATAATTCCGCTGCTGAATTAATGAACACCTAATCCATTTCTGACCCCCACAGAAGAGCGAAGCAGACCACTGCGTTTTTTCTGATCGTTCTTGATGTAGGAGAGCTGACAGTTCATCGGGAGTCAGTCACTGAGAATATAATGTGGTCTGATTTGACTTATTCAACTGGGATTCAGCCTTCCAGCCTTTCATTTCAATTTTTATGATATTTACATCTGTAAGTTCCGCAGGCATCAGAAACTTGCATTCAGTGCGTTGAGGCCGGAGCACGTCTCTGTTTGCAGTTAGAGCTGTTGTGTGGGGCAACAAGCGTGAGACTGAAGTGAAGGAGTGTTGCACGTTTGCACAGCATGATAAACCATGAACTCTCTCTCTCTCTCTCTCACACACACACACACACACACACACACACACACACACACACACACACACACACACACACACACACTCACTCACTCACTCACTCACTCACTCACTCACTCACTCACTCGCAGATAAAGATGCACAGTGGCATGTAGGCCTGCTTTTATGTAGCAGGCCTGCTTTTATTTATTTATTTATAAATTAAAGTACTTATTGTAAATGATTTGTTAGGGCCATCAATCAATTTTAATTAAATTAATTGCATTATATAGACCTTTTTATATTAAAATTTTTTTATAATTAATTACAAGAAATTAACATAATAAATTGAACTGAGTGTATGTATGTGCATATATATGTATGTATGTATATTGCCTTTTCATTTATTAAAAATAAAAATAACAAAAAAACATGGTGCCAAGATAGGATTTTTTTTTTTTTTCTACTGAATTACAGTAATGAGAACCTAATGAGAATCATCAATAAGATTAATGAGAATTAGAAATGTAATTCAAAAACATTAAAGATTAAAACATCCTGATGCATTCCTTTAATTATTTTTGCATTTCAATGAAGATAACATCACAATGAAACAAAAATCCCATTAATGTATTTTCTTATAGAAAATAATAATAATAATAATTGTATTAATTTTATAAATTTTATATTTTATTTTATTTTTTCCCCTCACCTAGTTTGTGAGATTAACATGAATAATAGTGTGTTTGCAATAATATGTTTGTGTTTACAGCTTGCTGAAGTACATTGAATTGCATCAGTACTCCACTATATTATCATGAAGTCTAAACCTGTTTAAAAGAGAGAGAGAGATAGAGATTTCTGATCCCACATGCAAATTGCTTTCTTGGGATTATCTAGTAAAACATTCCCGACATACAACCCTCAGACTCGCTTGAGAACCTGCTGAAGAGATCTCAGTTCCTCAGGACCACAGTAGCTCTCAGGCTTTAGAGTTGATGCAAGTGTGAAACGCAATGAAATCAGCTGAATACCTCGAGCATATAATAAACATGCAGACGAGCTGCTGAAGAATGCAATTACCTCAAGTTTCGGGACTGCTTCACTGCACACGGGCCAGATCTCACACCGCTGCAGAGGAGCGTTTCAGCAGAGGAGCTGAATGGCGCTTTATCAACACCATCAGATAAACTTCTTCCTGGATCCGATGGAGGAAGTGTATTTCCAGGAAGAAGGAAATCTGAACAAAACAAAAACAAAGTAGACAACTGAAGGAAAACATTCATCCACTTAAAAGGAATAGTTCACTGAAAAGTGATAATTTGCTGAACATTTACTCACTTTCAGGCCAAACAAGATGTAGATGAGTTTGTTTCTTCCTCAGATTTGGAGGAATGTAGCATTCCATCACTTGCTCACCAATGGATCCTCTGCAGTGAATAGGTGCCGTCAGAATTAGAGCCCAACCGATATATCGTTTTGCCGATTTTATCGGCCGATATGAATCTGTTACAGATATACCGGTATCGGCGAATATGCCGCCAATATGCCACCGATATGAAATTTTTTTTACAGAACATAAAACGCAGATAAAATGCTTGTACATGGTGTAATTACATAGTTTATCCAGCAGAGCGTGCTCCATTGTTTGCTACTGGCGACCTGGATGAAACGCTTTAAAGCTTAAGTGTATGGAATATCATTGAAACTTTGAACGGCCATATCTCTGTAACAGCGTGGCGGATCCGCATCAAATTTGGGGGATCCCTTTAGCTCGAGGAACCCTCTCGAATGCTGAATCGAGTGTATGTCTCGAGGCCCCATTTCGCCGACCGATCTGGCGATCACGGGAGACTACTGAGGCGCGGAGGGTGGCGTTCGAGAGGGCTCCTCGAGCTGAACGGATCCCACGAATTTGGTGGCGATCCGCCGCTGCATTCGCAAGATGATGACATCAGCCAACACTTTAAGTAAAGAGGTCTCTTGTTCAGGCTGCAGCATTCAAGCGTTGTCTTATTCGACCGTAAGTGCCCTGCGAAGTGGACTTCACATGATATTCCGCCATGATTCCAGTTCCAAGGGAACGTACACGTTACATTCAAAGGGCATTCAAAGGGCATTAAAGTGCACGATGTAAATTTAAATTGTATTTATTTACAGTGGTATATTATGTCACACTTCACACTTCTCTAGTAAGTTTCGTCTGTGTGTGAAGACAGTAGCGCAAATCCGTGAATGAATGTTCTGAAGTGAAATAAACTTCAACGGAATAAAGTTGAATGGAATTGAATTGAAATAAAGTTAAATAAACTTCACCTTTACTTTTCAGTGCACTGATGTCAGACTCATTTTGGATAATAAAGTTTATTAAATTGTTAAATGCCCTGCCTCCATTACATATCTGTCACGTCATTATACTGTAAGTGTTTGATCACCACATTTGAGTGATCATTGCAATAAATGTGTTTATGTATGTATATATATTCTAATATCTGTATCGGTATCGGCCCCCAAAAAACCCATATCGGTCAGGCTCTAGTCAGAATGAGAGTCCAAACAGCTGGTAAAAACATCACAATAATCCACAAGTAATCCACACCACTCCAGTCCATTAGTTAACATCTTGAGAAGCCAAAAGCTGTGTGTTTAGACGAAACAAATCCATCATTAAGGCATTTTTAACTTTAAACCATTGCTCTGGCTAAAATATGAATCCTCTGTTCATAATATTGCTTTCTCCAGTGAATAAGTTGTCTCGTCTGAATCAGGAGAGAAATCTGCACAGATCAAGCACTGTTTACAAGCCAAAACAGTTCTAAACAAATATGTGGGTGAATTTTGAAATGAAAGGACAACAGAGGATGGACCAGACACACTGCTTTTCACTTCACAAGATGTTAATTGATGAACTGGACTCCTGGAGTGATATGGATTACTTGTGGATTATTGTGATGTTTTTACCAGCTGTTTGGACTCTCATTCTGACGGCACCCATTCACTGCAGAGGATCCATTGGTGAGCGAGTGATGGAATGCTTCATTTCTCCAAATCTGATGAAGAAACAAACTCATCTACATCTTGGATGGCTTGTTCAGCAAATTATCATTTTTCATTGAACTATTCCTTTAAAGTGGATGAACGTTTTTCTAAAGTCGCCAAGTTTGTTCATTCTGACGGCACCCATTCACTGCAGAGGATTCATTGGTGAGCAAGTGATGGAATGCTACATTTGCTCACCTTCATTTTATGATGAATGATAAAAACAGGCAAAAAAAAAAAAACCTTTAGACTTGCTTCAAGCATTGACTTGGTTAAAAATAAGATATCAGAGGGCAGTAATTGTACAGCGTTGCGGTCTGACATTTGTGTCGCTGTGCTGTGAGTGAACGCGGTTGGGTCAGGACCCGTGTTGGGAAGAGTATACAGGTCTGTTCCCAGGGGAGACGGTCTCCATGCCAACCAGCTGACCACGAGATTAGCTGTGAATAATCACAGACCCCAGATCAGATCAGACGAGGAGACAGAGAGGTGTGAGTGTGCAGAGAGAGAGAGAGAGAGATGATGATGAAGAGATGCAGCCATGCACAGAGATGAAGTGTGAATGGTGGTGATGGGGCGTGTTTGCAGAGACATGTGTGCACACGCATGTTTTGTGTCCTAGCGTACACCCTTGAGGAACACCTTTTTTATGAACAAGTGGCAAGGGGAAATTTGAGAACTCCTACAATTAAAGCAACAGCTCATCTAAAGAGGTCATCTATCTATCTATCTATCTATCTATCTATCTATCTATCTATCTATCTATCTATCTATCTATCTATCTATCTATCTATCTATCTATCTATCTATCTATCTATCTATCTATCTATCTATCTATCTATCTATCTATCTATCTATATAGATGTAGATATATTAAGCCTTGGAGACCTGAACACCAAGATTTTGATAAGCCTTGGAGACCTGCACACCAAGATTTTAATAAAGCATCAAATAAATTTTATGAAAATTAAACAAGCAATAATACAGGTGAGGTGGGTAAATGATTTATTTTTCAGTATTTGTGCAGAATGATCATTTTTGGCGAACTATTGCTTTAATATACACTGTTCTCATCTCTGGCAGTTGATCTTTGTGCTGTGTTGAGCTTCAAGGCTGCATTGTGTCTTGTTTTGGCAGGTTGGATTCACTCTTCTGCTGTCTTACTCTTTTCTGGCAGCAAACACTTCCAGCTGCACCAGCAAAAACTGTTTTTTTTTAGATAGAGAATAAGAAAATCCCCAGAACAAAACAGTTCATGTAGTTTATCTGAGCATCTTCACACTCACAGTATCACACTACTGGTGTGATGGTGCTGTGTATAAATGGTGCAAATATATGTAAACACATATATATAAAACTGATCTTGTTCATCTTCAGATACATCAAATATGGCACTTGAAGATGTGTTGTGGCAGGTTTGGTGCCAAAGACGTCTACATGTTACTTGCTGTATTTTTCATGTACTGCATGTAAACGTGAACAAAAATAAAAACTATGGATTGCAACAACCTTATTCACTTTCAGTGTAGGAAAAAATCGTATTCATTATTTAGTGATGTCTATTTAATAATTATTTAATAATGTCTTAATTATTTAAGACATTATATGTATGTATGTATGTATGTGTATATATATATATATATATATATATATATATATATATATATATATATATATATATATATATACACATACATACATACATACATATAATGTCTTAAATAATTAAGACATTATTAAATAATTATTAAATAGACATCACTAAATAATGAATAAGATAGATAGATAGATATATATATATATATATATATATATATATATATATATATATATATATATATATATATATATATATATAATATTAATAAAGTGTAAGTTTGTAAAACTGGGTTTTGCAGCATCAAATGTCATGTTACAGTAAAGGCAAAGTATGCAATGCAATTATTTCAGAGACTGCGAATTAATTTACATATTTACAATGCATAAATTTACATATTTACTTATTATTTGTTGACCTATTTATTTGTTTTTATTAATATTTTGTGCATGTACTTCCTTCTTTTGCTCCAAACTTTTTTTGGATGAACTGAGCAGAACACTTTGCATTTACAGTTTGTTTTCTCATTGAAGCTGTGGATGTTCGTGTTTTTCGTGTTGTAAGTGTGTTTAACTGTGTGTGTCATAAACACGCCTTGGAGCAAATCACACCACAGAGTCACAATCATCATTGCAGGATCCAGACGCAGTTGTGGCGTCTTTGACGTGATTATGTGAAGCGCACGGCTGCTATTATTTCTGAGAGCTGGAGATGACACACTCTCATTTGAGGGAGCAGGAAACAGACCCACATTCTGGAGCTGTTTAAACTCTAGTCTACTTTTCTTCTGCTTCTTGATTCATCTGCTTTTGCTGTCTGAATGTTCAATGCATGTGTCTGAGAGTTGTGGCTATATAACATTTTCCCACTGCAGCTAATTTTATATTCTCTTCTGTTTGACCACAAATTCTCACTTGCTCACAGGACGTGATGTCACAAGTCTTGTTTCCTTCCGTTTTTGAGCTCGGCGTATTCTGAGTCAGCTTTAAACAATGACTGAGTGTGAAAGACTAAGAACGAGAGGAAGTTCCTCCGGCCTGCTGATCCGAGGAAAGGCTTTTGCCCTGTCCTGTAATGATCGCAGATGTAGGTTGTAGTGTCAGGACTGTTCTCTAGTCAGTGTTTGTTGGCCATTTTACCCTCAGACAGACATTCTGGGCCTGTCTCACTGTCTACATAGACATCATGGACCCTCAAGTGACTGATTTGAAATGCTCTACATGAAGTTCACTCACATGAAGACTAAAACATTTCAAGTGTCTGGCATTAGCACATGTTGCTAAGGTATCATGATACTCTAATTCCTGTGCTTTTAACCAGGATTAAATGAAAAATCAATTTTGATATTGAGGGTCACTTAGAGTTCACTGGATGGGGAGTTTGTAAAGGTTAAAAACTTTTACTTATTAATATGATATAAATTTTATATTTATAATAGTATGTTGTTTAATTTATGTATACAATGTATATAATTGTATTTTATATATGATAAATTAATCATATGTATATGTATATGTATACGTATGTATGTGTGTGTGTGTTTATGTATATGTATATGTATGTATGTATGTATATATACACACACACAAACACAATTTTATTAACTAAGTACAAACAATAAACTTGCACACACAAATTAAATAAATACATGAAAATAAAAATTCATGCATGTATTTACATATTTATTTATTTACTGATTTATTCATTTATGTATTTGTTTTATGCATTTATTAATATGTAATTTATTTATTTACTTGCTTTATTTACTTATTTCTGCATTTGTTTTACATATTTATTAATAAGTTAATTATATATTTATTTGCACATTTATTTACTTATTTATTTACGTATTTGTTTTATGTATTTAATAAAACAATTTATTTAATTATTTACTTATTTACACATTGCACATTTAGGTTTTTAGCTATTTACATATAAATTTACGTATTTGCTTATTTGTTTTAAATTTATTTACTTATTTAGTCATATTGTTATTTATTTATATTTTGTATTTATATGTTTTTATTTTAAATGAAATGTAAATATTATTATTCATATTTCTTTCAGCCATCTAGGTTGAATTTTTTTTTCTCAGAAATAACTGCATTGCTTGTTAGGTTTGCCTTTATGGTAACATTACATGTGATGATGGTCTATTTTACATTTCAGCATAATGTACTTCCTTCAGACTTTGCACTTTGCATTGCAAGTGTGCATCTTAAACCTTAACACGTTGTTTAAGTATAGCTCACTAGCTTTGAAGTTTTTATGCTGCGTTTTACTCTTGTCACGATGTCCATGCAGTTGTTAATTATAAAATGGTGATGAGGAAGTGAAGAGTGAAATCAGCATGTGGGTTTTGTGGTGTACAAACAGCAAACGTTTCTGATGAGGTTTCTGAGCGGCAGATGTGGGTTCCTGCTCTTGTCAAGCGCTGTGTCTTGTTGGACCGATTTTTAGTGCAAGTTCCTAAAACAGTCCAAAAACAGTTCTTTATTATCTACATGCTATCTGCAGCTTCTGCTATTTATTTCATTTTCCGCACACTAACTTAAAACGATAGCGATGCCTAATATCAAACATACTGGATGTTTTGTGAGAGTTTGCGGCGGTTTTTAACTCTTATGCAAAATATGTCAAGTTTATTACTAAATGAAGCGGATAACTTAACATTGGCTAACGGGATGCTGACTTTACAGTGTGAGTTTGTAATCTCTCAGTCATGCAGCACATTAAAGCATCGGTTTGCTTTTAAAACAGGCCGCTGAAGGCGTGTCGGCGTTTGAGGTGCCTTTGTGTCTCAAACACACAAATGTCTCAGCCACCTGTACTCCGTGCTTTCTTTTCTGTCCATCTTTCAGTTTTTCCCTTTCAGAGACTGACTCCGTTTCCTTTATGCAGTTCTTTCTATTCATCATTGTTTTCATGGCTGTCAAAACAAGATCAGACTGTGAAGCGAAGGCCTGCGGATCAGGTCTAACTCTCAAAGAAATGCAGGGATGAGAGAAATAAACTCAACATATCCTGCTTATGATGGCCATATGCCAGTAATAGTAAGCTGTTTTTGTGCTAGTCAAGAAACAGACAGTCCGAGAGAACAGAAAGTGAAAGATTTATAGATGGCGAGAGAGACTGTGTGTCACAGTATGTCTCTGTTATTATGAGAAATATTATTGTGCCTCACATAAATCTGCTGTAACAGCCAACTAGTCAATCAGTAACCACTATTTATTCATTTGTTTATTTGTTTGTATTGTATTGTAATGTTGTTTCATTTTTACATTATCCCTTTTAATAAATTTTTCTGTTCCTGTAATCATGGAAAACCTTGAAATATCAGAAAGTTATGCAGTTTTGGAAAAGTTAAATAAATTAATACTTTTAATAATTAATTTTAGTCATTTAAAACACATCTATAATGAATATACATTTTTCTATTTATGCTGTAAATTTAATTTAGTTTATTATTATTATTTATTTTTTACTGTTCCTATGATAATGGAAAAGCTTGAAATATCAGGAAATTATACAGTTTTGGATATTAATACATTTAATAATTAATTTTATCCTTTTCAATCATTTTATTATTTTATTTTATTTTTCACTTTTTTATTTTATGATGGTAGAAGGGCAGACTAAGAAATGGTCAGACTAATATCTAAATAACAATATCTAAATATCTCTTCATTTTGTCTGTCATTTATTTTTTATTTTATTTCATTTAATTTCATTTCATTATTTTACTGAAGGCAGACCAAGAATAATCAGACTAATGTAAATATCTATTCATTTTGAGGTTAATTAAAACATTTATATAATGGACATACTTTATGCTCTAGTATTATTTTATTTTAATTGATTATTTTATTTTATTTAAAGAAGGCAGACAAAGAAATAATCAGACTAATGCAAATATCTATTCACTCTGTCTGAGGTCATTTAAAACATTTATATAATGAACATACCTTTTTATGTTATGCTCTTTATTTTATTTTATTTTTGGCAGATTAAGAAATGGTCAGGCTCATGTAAATAATTTCTTCACTCTGCCTGAGGTTGTTTACCGTCTCGTCGAGTCTCAGTGTCTCTTACAGAAAGTAATCTGGAGTGGCTCGTTATCACACCTGTGCTCTCCTCCATCAGACAGACTTTCTGTTTTTGCTCAGCCTGGTTTCCGCTTCTCTGGAATCATACCGCCGAGTTTTAGCTTCCCAGTAAATATCATTAATCAAAATAAAACCTGTCTCACCATTTTTTTTTCTCACATCCACCTCCCCCTTTTTATCTTTTTGCTCTTCTATCACGTCAAGGTGAAAAAATCCCCTCAAAATTGTTTTTAGCTTCTGCTCACCACATTAGAGTTTGGTGTAGTTTGTCATAACAGATTTTACTAATACTGTAAACATGTTTCACATTTGTTATTACAAACTGAGGAATAAACTGAAATTATTGTGTGTTGTAAAAGCTCAGCGAATATGTCACAAAGAGCACTTTGTTACCGCCAAGGCTTGTTACTTGCAATAAGGAAGTATGCACACATATATATGCATGCTTTCAACGAAAGCCAAACATTCAAGTCTATATTTTTTGTAATTGCATAGAGTTTTCTGCCCTGAGTGTTAAACTTAAGCATGCAATGCTTTTACAAGGACCATACCAACAATATTTGCATAGGCAAGAACCTTAATTTTTCTTTTGCAACTATAAGATACGATATAGTTAAGTAATATCACAAAAGCAAGTGTGTCGTTCCTGAATATTAGCGCTTGAGTGTGATCGTATAACGGCGTTTTAGTGCCATGTTAAAAAATAAAAACATCTAAGATTACGAGATTAAAATATTTTGAGAATAAAGTCAAAATTATGAGAATAAAGTCAAAATATTATGTTTAATCTCGTAATTGATATGACTTTATTCATGAAATATTTTGACTTTATTCTTGTAGTTTTGACTTTATTCTCATAATTTAGACTTTATTCTTCTAATTGACTTTATTCTCAAAATATTTTGACTTTATTCTCGTATTGCTATGACTTTATTCTCGCAATTTTTACTTTATTCTCAAAATATTTCGTCTTTATTCTCAAAATATTTCAACTTTAGTCTTGTAATTTCTACTTTATTCTCGAAATATTTTGACTTTATTCTCATAATTATGACTTTATTCTCAAATTTTGACTTTAATCTCGTATTGCTACGACTTTATTCTTGTAATTTTTACTTTTTTCTAAAATTATTACAACTTTAATCTCATACTCTTATTTTTTTATTTTTATTTTTTATTTAGTGGCACTAAAACACCGTCGTATGATTGCGAATTTGATATTAACTTTATACAACACTTCAAAAAACATGAAGGTAATATTGAGTGAGTTACATTTTAGACAGTAGACATTGTTTTTATTTATTAATGGATGACGTTAATAAATAACAAATTTGTGCATTTCAGAGCAAACACCGAAATATGTGTTGGAACAGTGTTTTGTTCCTGAATGAATCTGTTTTTGAATGAATCATTTGAGTCAATGATTCAGTGATCCTGATCCATTCATAAAGACATCCGCTTACTTTGTTTCTAAATGAATCAGCCATTTCGAAAGAATCGTCTCAATGAATGATTCAGTGAATCACTCATTTAGACAGGGACTTGCTGCCACCTACTGGCAGTTTTAGTGTCATATTTATTTATCCATGACAGGCCGAAACCAGCCAAGGTACCAGCATAAAACACAGCAAGCAAAATATTGTTTAATTATCGTTATCGAAAAAAAAAAAATCACAAAAATCAGCTGATAACATCATCTGAAGTGTTCAGAGGAAAAAATATTTTTTCCCTCTTCCTTACTTGATAACAGTAGATGTCAGTGAAACCCAGCCAGCAAGTGTGTGTGTGTGTGTGTGTGTGTGTGTGTGTGTGTGTGTGTTTGCGACTGCCTATAAAACCCTTCAGCTGGAGCATGTTTGACACGACTGAACAGGATTGACTGATAAAGGCAGAGAATGGAGAGGAGAGGAGGAGATGCTGTGAGGAAAACCAGAGCTTTATGTTCTCAGGTGGTTTTGTGTGTTTCCTGTTCTGTGGTTTATGACACATGCACAGCAGAGCAGTGCAGGTTTATTTTGGCGCCTGTATTAACAGGTTACAGTGTTCATCCATGTGAGCAGAGCAGTACTGTATTACAGAAACAGCTTTAAATAATGTACTGAACTGAAAGTGGAGTGAAAATACTGTCTGTTGAGTGAATGTGTGACTCAACTCAGATATTACTTCATTTTGTATATATATTTCAGTGTTATTTACGCATTTTTTTAAATATATTACTGTAGAATTTATTAATATTTTGAATGATCTTTTTGTTATATTTATATTTTTATATCTATACTTATTTTTATATTGTCAGTTTTCATTTGAAGTTTTAGTAATTTAATGGTTTTTTTTTTTTACATTTTTATTATTATTATTATTATTATTATTTTTTTAATCTATGTAGCTTTTTTATGTTTGAGTACTTCAACATATTTTATAACAGTTTGTTGCCAACAGGGTTTATAGTTTATTATTATTACTATTATTATTATTATTATTATTAATAGTATTATTAATAGTATTATTATTATTATTTTAATAAAATTTTTGATTCATTTTCTGCTGTTTTCAGTTTATTTAAAGTTTTAGTAGTTTTGTTGTGCGTTAGTCATTATTAGTTTTTTTATATCTAAAAATATCTATATTTTAGTCTTAGTTATAGTTATTTTAGTAAAGCAAGATAAACTAAATGAAAATGAGAAATGTTGTTTGGCAATTAACTGAAATAAAATAAAATAAAAAAAAATGAAATTTATTTTATTTTGTTTATTTATTTAAGTTTATTTTATTTAAAGTAACACAATTTGTTTTATGGTTTTAGTTTTAATTGACTATAATAACCTTGGTTTGTGTCTAATTTTCATTTGTGTCTCATTTTTTTTAAATTTAAGTTTTTCTAATATTTATATTTTATTTTATTATTTCAGTGAACAAAAATATTTGTAATAGTTTTTGTTTTAGTTTATAATAACACTAATGTATGTTTAGATTTTGTTAGTTTATGTAGCGGAAATATCATCAGCAGTCATTGAGCTTGATTGTTGTTGTCAGTTGGATTTTGTTTTCTCACATTGCTTCAGTTGGAGAAAGAAAAACCCATCCAGAGTCAGACTGTTGTTCTTATATTGCGATTTAAACCATGCATTATTTTCTAATCCTAAAAAAGGTTCTGGCCAGCTGGTGTCATTTACTCATCAAAGCCAATTTTTATTTACATTTGCCATTTGGCAAAGGTCCATTTTGGCCTTGTATGTTTGTGAGAAGGAGTGTGTGTGTGTTTGTTTGTGTTTGTACCTTCGCAAATGAATCACAGGTGACAGGTGTGTGTGTTCTCTCACAATTTGCCAAGGATATCTATTTTTAGCTTCACCTAAAATACAAAACTGTGCTCGGCAGAAGGCAGGCGGCAGAGCGCAGGTGATTAATGAGAGCCTGCGGTTTTACCTCGCTCACCTCGGTTTCACTCTCATGCACTGCAGCACAGCCTACAAGAAATCAGATGCACGCTTCTCCCTATTAAAGGGACAGTTCACTCAAAAATGAGAATTGTCTTCATTTATTCACCCTCATGTCGTTCCAAAATTGTATGACTTTTTTTCTTTCTGATTTGATTTAAGTGGAAGGCAGACCAAGAAATGGTCAGACTAATGTACATATCTTATGCACTTTGCCCGAGGTGGTTTACTATCTCATACTATCTCTGTTTGTTTGTTTGTGTATATATTAATTTAATTAAATTTAATTTAATTTAATTTGAGTGAAATGCAGACCAAGAAATGCTCAGACTAATGTTATTATATATTCACAATTTCACTTTGCCTAAAGGCTGTTTACCATGTCATAGTGTCTCACTGATTTTATTTTATTTTATTTTATTTTATTTTATTTTATTTTATTTTATTTTATTTTATGTTTCGTTTAAATAAATTTTATGTTTCGTTCTAAAAGCATTTAAATGTATTTTTATTTTTTATTTATTTATTTTCATTTTGGAGCTTGACAACCACCACTCAGTTTAACACTTAAACTAAACTATTAAAAATCTTTTTTGAAATAAAATACACACATTATATGCAACTAACTGAAATAAAATAAGTGTAAATTAATGTAGTAGAATGACTAAAACCAAAATAAAAATAAAGCTAAATAAATTTAAAAGAAAATAAAAAAACTAATAAAAATGACAAAAGCACATAATAAAATTACTAAAACTTAAACTAAATTGAAAACTAAATATAAAAATAAAATCTAAACATAATAATAAATATTAGATAATTTAAATACATATTAAAGAAATATATTAGTACACAAATAATATTAAAATAATTTGGTCTCAAATAAAGGAAAAGAACATCTTGTGTTTTCTACAGAGGAAATAAAGTCATACAGGTTTGGAATGACATGACACTGAGTAAATGATGACTGAATATTCATATTTTTTTGCCTGAACCATTCCTTTAATCAGAAAACATCCTGGCTTTCGGCACAGATGTGGGATGCTCTCTCAAAGAGAATGGGCTTTTAGCTCGGCGTCGCTCTGACTCAGAGATTGGACCGGACCCAGAGTCCAGAACCCCCACGTGGACCACTATAGTCCAGGTGCAGCGGACACAATGCAGGCCTTTCTTCCACTGGGGCTGTTTATGTGCAGCACGAGCAGCCAGCATCTGAGAGGAAGAGCGCAGAGGAAGAGACGGATCGCTGCTAAATGAGGGACAGGAAGTGTTCAGGGACTGTGGAGTCCACTGCAGCATTGACCAGCTATAGATGGATGTCTGAAGGGTTTTTTTAATCAGTGGTTTACTAACATAGAGACTTTTCTTTGATTGCAGCGGTGTAGGGCCAAAATGAACTTTTTGCCACATCTGCCCATGCCAGATGAAGTGAGAAAATTTACCAGATATTAGATAGATAGATAAATAGATACATAGATAGATAGATAGATAGATAGATAGATAGATAGATAGATAGATAGATAGATTGATCGATCAAAAATTATAAATATATAAATAAATATATTAATGTAAAATGATAATTGTATAAACAATTTTAAATATTAAATGATTAGAAATAATTTGTATAAAATATATGAATTTATTTATTAAAATGAAATAATAATGGTATAAATATTTTATTTTATTATAATATTATTTTATTTATTATATAATATAATATTATATAAAATATAATATTTCTATTTGTTCTAATTGGACTTTCATGAAGATATTGTATGACAAGTAATTAATAAATCATATTAATATAGAATTTTAGATATTACTGTATTGTTTATTATAGATTATAGATATTGCATTATTATATAAATACATTTAAATTTTATGAATAATTGATACTCAAACAAGTAATATTAAACTATTATTTATATTAATTCATAACAACAACAATAATAATAATAATAATAATAATATAATTTTATGTACTTAAATATTTAATATATATAATATTTTCAAAGTTGCAGTTGGACTTCTATGAAGATATTTATTCAGATATATATTTATTCATATTAATGTCTATACAACAAATATGTAATACTATATATATATATTATGTATGTATATATTACAGTATAAAAATATTTTTGTTTATTAGTCATACTTTCATGAAGATATTGTGCTGTATTTTGTACTGCATTATTTTAATGCATATGTAGCAAATAATATATATTACAGTATGAAAGAGATACTTTTTAAAATATTTTCAGTTTAATTTTATATAAATTTATGTACCGTTACATTTTATTTAATATATTTTTTATATCGTTAAACATATATATCACATAAATAACACATATTTAAACATATTTCATATATATTTCTTCAGTCTTTAATAATGAAGTTCCAATTGGACTTTGGATGACTTCTAGACTGTTTTGTTTAGATTTAAAGGCTCATCTCGCATCAGATCCGTGTCTCTTTCCCAGCCGTCCCGATTCTGTGTTGCCAAATATCATTTCGCTGTCACATAATATTCACTAATACCCGCATCTGCCTCTCGATGGCGAACGCTGAATCCCGGCTTTGTCTGTCCTGCTGTCGTCCATCTATGATACATGATCAGAACACAGGCATATCATCAGCACACGCTGCCATTCAGAGATATGCTTTCATAACTTGATATTCCACTGACAGGAAACAGATGCACACTCAGGGAGGGAAAGAAAATACGGTCAAATGGAAAGAAAACAATGAACGGCGCTGCGCAGAGATAGAGAAGATGACTCTATGATTTGTGTTTGAGCGCTAGTTTATTCTGCTTGCTTTGTGTTGATTTGGTAAGCACATAGCATGCTATTGAAAGTGGGAAATCAGGCTCTTAGTATTAATGATTGAAGTTCTGCCCTCGTTTGTGACAGTTGAAATCAGGGCGCTGAATCCAGGCCGTCATTAGTTTCTTTGGGCCTGGAAATGACACACGATTAGAAGTGATATTTCGAGCCTCCCAACAGGGATCTGATCAGCCTGGTGTTGGCAGCTTCCTGTCTGCTGCTTTGAATTGCCACATTTCCCCTCAGTGAAGCTGTTTCATGTGCTGTCCATTACTACAGACAATCATTTTGACTCGCTGCTCAGTTTGTACAGGTTTTACAGTAATGCACTGACCGAAGTCTATACAGGCAAGTGTTCTGGAGGCTTTAGGAGTAGAAACCTTTAGTTTTAGTATTTATGTGAAACACCACAGGAGATTTTAAATTGTATTTTATTTTATTTTGTTGTTATTTATTTTAAATTAGATTTTTATTTTAAATATTCTTTTAATAATTTTTTTAATATTTTAAATATTAGTTTAATATTATTTAATATTTTATTTTATTAAATATTATTTGATTTTATTTAATACATTTTTATCTTATTTTGTCTTTTAGTTATTGTAGTTGTCTTTTTTATTTTATATTGTTTACTTTATTTTACTGTTTATTTGCATTTTTATTTGATTTGATTTCATTGCTTTTCTTTCTTTTATATATTATACTTTTATTGTATTGTTTTTTTGTTGTTATTTTTTAATATTGTAAAATTTTGTTTAATATTTTTACATTTAATTTTGTTGTTTATATTTTCTTTTTATTTTATTTCTATTTGATTGTTATTCATAAAAGCGTTTACTTTTTTGTCTTTTTTGTCTTTTTATAAAACTTGTCAGCCACTACTCACCATCTGCCTTCGCTTTCCAGAAAACAGCATCTCATTTTGTAAAAGAATATCTCTTTGAAATTGAAAGCAGAAATGCAGAGCACTTACATATAATTCCTCTGTACAAAAATGTGCAATCTGAGCTGTAAAGTTGTCCTTTTGATGATGGACAACTTTTCTAGGCCTTCTGGTTATGTGTTTTAACAATGTAATTGCTGTAGGAAATGCCTGGCATGTTTTTTTTTTGCTTTTATCTATAATGCACCATGCAAGTTCAATTAAGTTCAACAAAATATGATATTGCCATCCATTATGTACTGAATTATAACAAATGTCGTGAAATACATCTTATCATGAGGTAATTGGCTATACTCAGGCCTTTATTGTTTTTTAGTTTGTGTGTAAAAACAAGTGAACTTCTTTGTTAGTCGGCTTAGAGCGAAAGCTAAATTATCTGGTAAGTAATTGTTGCATTTATCATCCATTTAGTTGATTTAATAGTTCTAATAAGCAAGTCAATCATTAAAGGAACAGTTCGAATGAGAATAGTCAACCAATGGATCCTCTGCAGTGAATGCAGTAATCCACACAAGTAATCCACACCACTCCAGTCCATCAATTAACGTCTTGAGAAGAGAAAATCTGTGTTTGTAAGAAACAAATCCATCATTAAGACATTTTAAATTTCAAAACTTTGCTTCTGGCCAAAATATTAGTCCATAATCCATAATAACACTTGCTCCAGTGATGAAGTTGTGAATCGGGAGAGAAATATGCACAGATCAAGAAACATTTAACAGTTCAATAATCGATTACTTGTGGATTATTGTGATGTTTTTATCAGCTGTTTGGCTCTCATTCTGACGGCACCCATTCACTGCAGAGCATCCATTGGTGAGACAGTGATGTAAAGCTACATTTCTCCAAATCTGTTCTGATGAAGAGGAAACTCATCTACACCTTGAATGGCCTGAGGGTGAGTAAACTGTCTGCAAATGTTCATTTTTGGGTGAACTGTTCCTTTAAGAATAGTTAGTTTCATCTCTGCAAGACTTGAGTTGATATTGTATATAGTTTTTGACTGGATATAGTTTTGCAAGGCAAGGTTAGAGAGATTTTATCATTCTAGTCTCAACATGCAGAGCCGATTTGAAGAGGGTAAAACCTTGAATGGTTTAATTAAAAAGCATTATAAAGAAGTTTTTAGCTCTTGTGAGTGTGGGTGAGTCTCATAAGGAGCGGCTATTGATAAATCCATCCTGAATCACCAGGTCAAACGCACATGTGCACATTACACAACTATATTTTCACTCAAAGAGGCTTTGTAGAGTATTTACAGGACCGTTGCTGTAATCCCGGTAAATTCCAGCCTTGTTTCGCTCAGATATATGGCATGCTAATGGAGGTTTTAAATATAAACCCTGATCTCCAGTGCTAGAAGACTGTCTACTGGCAGAACAAACGCTGCTAATTGGTGAGATTAGCCCAGGGACGCACACACATCCAGATACGGACGCGAAACCACGCTGGTTCGTGTATTTCTCTGCTTTTTCTGAAAAACAGCAGTTGTTGGTCTTTGATTCAGGGATGTTTAGTGTCTCAGGAGAGGCTGAAGGTGATTGGATGAGATAGGACATGTAGAGCACTGTGGGTCTCAGCAGTATTATACATTCATGAAGTAGCAATGGAAATGGCCTTTGCACATTTAATAGCACTGTTCAAATCTTTCTGACTGTATAATTTATTAGTAGTGCTTGCAGAGGTAGGGATCACTAGTATTATTGCTCGTACTTTGCATTGGGGATTTGAAGAAACCCCTGACCCATCAACTCGTTTGTGCTCCACACATGAATGATTCCTCAAATCATCTGTTTTGTAAAGTTGCGGTGTGATATTACTGTTCAAAGTTACCAGATATAGGATTTCCTTTTGTGAAACAAATGCATCGACTTAAAGGTGGACTCTTCACTTTTATTATTATTTTATGATGTTATTATTTTGTTTTATTATTACTTTTTTATTTTATTGTTTTTTTTAATTCTAGATCATTTTTATTGTTTTTATTCTGTTGTTTTTAATTTTATAAGAACATTTTAATTTGTTTAAATAAAAATAGTCTTTTTTTTTGAAAAGCATAGACTTGAGGGTGGACTCTTTGCTTTTATTATTCTTATTTTTTTATTATACTTTTGTTTTTTTATTTTTAGATCATTTTTATTTAATTTTTTGTTGTTTTTATTTTTATTTTATAATTTTTCTTATTGTTATTTTTTATTCAAATATTTTTTTTCCATATGTTTAAATAAAAATAATATTTACTATTTAATATTTTATTATTTCATATTTTAAATAAAATTTTATTTTTATTTATTTTTATTATTTTCTGAAAAAAAAAAAAAAGCGTGGACTTGAGGGTTGACTCTCTTCCCTTTCACATTGTTTTAAGACATTGCAAAAATGTAGTCTTTATTTTTTGTTTAACATACACTGTATTTTATTTTTTTTCATGTACATAAAACAGTTTAGTAGGGTTAGTTCTCAAGAAAATATTATTTTAGTCTTAAAAATTTTATTAAAATACATTGAATGATAAATGAAGTAGAAAGACTGAAATAGTATTTTCTTGTAATCCAATAATCTTCAGTTTTATTTACAACTTGGAAAAATATTTTATTTGTATAGTGTAAAGATTATCTGCTTCATTCATTCAGTATGCTTCTGTGCTGCGCTCAGTGCTCAGTTCATTAGACCTATTTTGCTGTCATATCCGGAGAACGAAAGTCCGTTATCATGCGATTGAAGCTGAAATCAGTGTCGCAGAAGCTCAGCATGAGATACTCTGACTGTGGAGAGCATGAGAGGAGACCTGGAGGAGGAGATCAGGGGTTATTCGCTGATCATCAAGAGCCACATCCAGAGTTCACGGGCAGGCCATCACCCGTCTGAGATCTGCTGCTTTCATCTGCTCTTTAAAGGTTACACAGAAACCTTTCTGCTCACCCGGGACGACACAAACACACAGAGAGGCTCAGAGACCAGCGTTTATTGATGTTACACCTCATACATTTCCATGGAATATTTTTGACAGCGTTATATTAGTATTGCCCTTTTTGAGTCATTATATGAAAGATGTGTTTCTTTTTGCTTAGAGGAAGGAAAAAAAAACAGTAATCTTGCAAAATGTTATTATAGTATAAAATAATAGTTTCTATTTTAATATACCTTAAAGTATAATTTATTTCTGTGATGCAAAGCTGAATTTCCATCAGCCATTACTCCAGTCTGAAGGATCATGTGACACTTTAGACTGGAGTAATGGCTGATGGAAATTCAGCTTTTGCATTTTTGATCAAATAAATGTAGCCTTGATGAGCATAAGAGACTTCTTCAAAAAAACATTACAAGTCATACTGATCTAAAACTTTTGAACAGTAGTGTGTTTATATATATATATATATATATATATATATATATATATATATATATATATATATATATATATATATATATATATATGTATATGTGTGTATGTGTGTGTGTGTGTGTGAGTGTGTGTGTATATATATATATATATATATATATATATATATATATATATATATATATATATATATATATATATATATATAATAAGAAAATAAATAATAAAATGAATAAGTAAAATAATGTAAAATAAAAAAATAAAATTACAAAATGATTTTACATTTTTCTAATCTGGCGGAAAACATGGTTAGCATGGTCATTTTTTGTAAATTTTGAAATATAAATACATGACATATTAGCCTATCATGTTAAAGTTGGAGAATCATTTATAATATACAAAATATTCTATAAAAATTAAGATTGGCCAATTTTACAGACATTCTAATGAAATGTGGACACTTTACCAACGATTCCATGCATGTGTGAACAAAAAACTTGGTAACCCGCATTGTAACCCCACTCAGTCTGGTTGCTAGACTAGATGCTCACCATAGCAACAGCTTGAAATGCACAAGCGTGTGGATTCTGTACCCTTGCAGCTTTTCCCAGGTGGATAAATTGTACTTTGTCACTCCTGACTGTTTCTCCTCCTCCTCCTGCTCGTGTCTATCCAGTGTGTTTCCTTTTCTCAGTCTTTATCCAAACCCTCCTCCCACTCCATCCCATCTCTGGCGCTCATCTAAATTCATGTACGGCGTCCCCTGGAGGGGCTGCTGGGATTATATCACACACAGAAATCATCTCTGCCATGTGGGGCGATGCCGAGAGCTCTTTAAATTTTAAAACGGCCTCTGAATCTGATGGACAGACGGCTGGTGAATATGAAGCGAATGCTGGATGGTGGCTGTTAAATATATTCAGTCTCATTACAAACGACAACAGTGAGCTCAATAGAAATGAGGCGTGAAGTCAATTTCCTGTGTAATTTGTGTGTTTGAAGCAGTTGTGTTTAACAGGACTCGTTCTGAGAGAGCCATTAAGAGGAAATGTCATTAGTGGCACTTGCTATTAGTGATGCTGTTGCTAATACTTGAACAAACCTGTAACTCTACACACTTCATTTACATTTATGCATTTAGCAGACGCTTTTATCCAAAGCGACTTACATTGCATTCAAGTTACAGTTTTTACATTTTATCAGCTCTTGCTTTCCCTGGGAATCGAACCCATGATCTTGGCATTGCTAGCCCCATGCTCTACTATTTGAGCTACAGGAAAGCTACTTCAGCGTGTGACTGTCCTGCATTGTTTGTGTTCTGGACATGAATGAAACCTCAAATCCTGCTTGATTTTGGCCTGCCAGACAATAAAATGGACGAAATGTAGACTCTTATTAACGGTAGAATATCATAGAAACTTGCTGTTGGATTTTTGTAAATTAGTTTGAACTTTGAAGTTAATGGGATATAATAAAATCTGACATCTTGGGAAAATATAGAGCATGACTTGAATCAGATTAGTAAATGGATTGAAATTATATATTAAATGCACAAATAAATAAATGCATAAATAAAAGCATAAATAAATAAATGCATAATTAAGTGCATAAATAAATTCATAAATGCCTACCGTAATTGCATAATTAAATGCACAAATAAATAAAAGCATGAACAAATAAATGCAAAAATACATAATTAAATGCACAAATAAATAAATGCATAAATAAAATCATGAACAAATAAATGCATAATTAAATGCACACATAAATAAATGCACAAATATAAGCTTAAATAAATAAATAAATAGTGGTTAATCATGAACTAAATCACATTTAATTCATTTATTCATTACTTTCTGAATAAATCCTTCATATTAATGTCAGTTTTTTCAGCAAACTGAGACATTCATATAAAGCATTTATTCACAGATAAATGAATGAATAAATGAAATGTGATTTAGTTCACGAATGAACATCTTTATTACCATGTACAGTTTTTTCCCTCAAGCATGTGAGTGGAAATCTAGAAAACTGGATCGTAAGACTCTCTGTTCATTGTCCTCATTCTTATTGTATAAAGATCATTATTGACCGGCTCTCTGGAATGCTTGATTCTGATTGGTCAGTTGTGTCATTCTGCAGTCAAATATTTGTATATAATAACACTAAACTATATAATTGACCATTGTCCCTGGTAATTTCCTGTTGTAGCTGTTGTAGCAAATTTAGCTCAAAAGGGAATTGTATATAAATAATTACAATTAATTATGATTAATTACAATTATTTATATCGGCTGACAGTAATAACTCTAGCAGAATTAAATTGCCATCAGCTGATCTGTTCGTCCAGCGAACATTCAGTGTATGTTCATATCAATTCTAAGAAAGGATATTTTCGTGGCCACAGAAAATACTTTCATAAATATTAATGCATTAGAGCATGTAGTAAGGATCAAAATCGTAAAGGGACATTAATATGCAAGGCAGAATCAGAAACTCATGTAATTTGTGCACAAGAATTTTATTAACTAAACGCTAACACACATAACTAATCTAAACAAACAATGAATAACATACACTCACGCATACATACAAAGTGGAGCTAAAGTGAATGAATGAAGCCATTAGAGAAAACAGAGAATGCAGTTATGGAAACCACCTGAGTAAAACCATCAGTGCTGTTTATAACGGGGTCTATAACTTATACTAAACCTCTGTTTCGTTTAGTTAAATGTACTATACTTGCACTTCCTTTGTGTCCGGAATGTGGTCTCGGATGAAAAGTCTTGATGGTTTCAAGGTTTTTGGACTCGCGATTACGTTCTTCCGGGTTGAAGAGTGATGAATTCCAAAGATGTTCTGAGGTAGAAATGTTCTTCCAGGTAGAGAGTGGAAAAAGAGCTAAGAAAGAGATCTGCTGAGGTCCGAGGAGCTTTGGTTGAATGGAAAGACAAGGCCGTAAAGCCTGGCACAAAAACTTAATGGTCCAGAAGAGTTCTAGCTCACATCTTCCTCATCCTCTTAGGATCTAACAGAACCACAGACTGGGTCTTTGTGGTCAAGAGTCATCTCCCAGGCTGGGGAGATCACCTACGGCTCTATGTTGGGGGCCTGCCGGGCGCGCCCGCACCGGTTCAGGCTCTCCGTGAGTCCCTCACGGAGCAATCAGAAGATAGCAGAAGAGCTTTTTGCAGAAGAAGTTTTTGCAGAAGAGAGGTTTTTTTTAGAAGAGAGCAGGACCTGTGTGTGAGAGCTTTATCTGGTATAGAGGTCACATCTCTGGGGAGTCAAAGAGCCAATGGGCTCCAGTCTCTTTGGAGGGAAGGTTTTACGACTCTTTGTCTCTGAGCATGGTAATTTGCATGGGGTTGGATTAATAGTTGATATACAAACTATTAAAGATTCTTAGAACACTTATATGTTGCATAGGTAGCAACATATAATATACACTCTCAATTAGATCATCCGAAGACAAATTGATTGAGATCAAACATGTTATAAGTGAGGTAATATTAACTAGTGATCTATCATAAGCATGCATAAAACAGGATACAGTACAAAAGACAATATACAAGAACAGTAACAATATACACAATGACCTGAGGATATGTGTGTTCATTCAAAGAAAGGTTTTTCAATGAATTAATTAGTGAAGAGTCCATTCTTATGTGCCTTAATGTCTCTTTCCTAAGGGAAAATGAGGTGAATGTTGCTCGGCCCGCATTCCTTAGAGCAATAAAACTAGTGTTATCAGGTTGGTTGCTATGGAACCGGGGGCCTGGAGTCATCACAGACATACCGGCACCCAGAATGTGTGTTGGGTGTGGGGTCTGTGATTATTTGTTAATCTAATAACTAATTTGATTTGTTAAATCTGATGAACAAATGTGTGTCTGATTGGTCCAAATGCTACACTGTACTAGTTTAATCCTTATTCTTAAATCACTTTATAGTCTCTCTTTTCAAAATAATACAATTATTTAAACAAAATTAATTAATTAATCTATACATTTACTTATGCATTTATTTATTTGTGCATTTAATTATGCATTTATGCATTTATTTAGGCATTTAATTTATGCATTTATTTATTTGTGCATGTAATTATGCATTTTTTATGTGTTTAATTATTTGTGCATTTGTGCATTGTGCATTAATTTATTGATGTATTGTAATATGTTGCCATTTAATTAAAGCTTCATGTCGGGGCCTTATCGCCCTGTTATGGTTTGTTTTGCGATAACAACTGGCTTACATAATTACCTGAATAAACATCTAACCTGAGTCTCTGTCTGTCTTGTTCTTCTCCAGGTCTCGCTGTGCTGCTGCATTGAGCTCCTGGATTTCTGCTGCACCTTTTCATTCTGTGGATCTGTAGAATAGATAGAGAGATAGAGAGATAGATAGAGTCTTACAGAGAAGGAGAGTGTGAGACAGAAGGGTTTAAGGCTGAAGGAGCGATGTGACGGTTGGTTTCCTCCTACAGCTCATCGGCTACAATGGACCAAATCATACACTGAAACATCACTGCTCAAGGTAAGGTCAACATTTCCTCAGTCAATGTAGCTGGAAAAGTCAGAAAGGTTTTTTGTTGTTATTGCATGATATTTTTTCCTTGAAGGTTAGTCGAGGTTTTTTTTTTTTTTCAATAGGTATAATATAGTTTAAATGAGCATTTTCCAGCCTCTCCCTCTCACTTGACAACCGGCAGTTTTTGCTACTGTACCTTTAAGACTTCATCTGTAAATGAGCTCTGTTATGTTTACCTACAGTTTGTGTAGTTGCTGAATACAAAGTACATGTTGATATGTAAATAAGGAGGGATTTTTGAGTATTTTGACATAATTCTTCAAACTCTTATTTCAAAAGAACAAGAAAAAAAGGAAAGTACACAGATGAGCTTAAAGGAATTTTCACCCAAAAATGAGAGTTTGCTGAAAATGTCCTTACCCTCAGGCCATCCAAGATGTAAATGAGTTTGTTTCTTCATCAGTACAGATTTGTAGAAATGTAGCATTGGATCACTTGTTCACAAATTGATCCTCTGCAGTCAATGGGTGCCGTCAGAATGAGAGTCCAAACCGCTGATAAAAACATCTCAGTAATCCTCCAGTAATCCACACCACTCCAGTCCATCAGTTAACGTCCTTTGAAGCAAAAACATGTTTGTAAGAGAAAAAAAACAGCGTTTCATAATAATGTTCATAATAATGCTTCCTCCAGTGATAAAGTCCATCTCCTGTTGTCTCTCACATCAAAATCCACCCACATATTTGTGTAGAACTGTTTTTGACTGTTTTCACTTGTAAACAGTGCTTGATCTGTGCAGATTCGTCTCCTGATTCAGACAAGATTACTTTTTTTCACTAGAGGAAGCATGGATTGGATTATAGACTCATATTTTAGTCAGAAGCAACAGTTTAAAGTTAAAGTCTTAATGATAGATTTGTTTCTCATAAACATGCAGGTTTTGCTTTAAAAGATGTTAAGTGATGGACTGGAGTGGTGTGGATTACTTGTGGATTACTGTAATGTTTTTATCAGCTGTTTGGACTCTCATTCTGACGGCACCCATTCACTGCAGAGGATCCATTTGTGAACAAGTGATGCAATGCTAAGTTTCTCCAAATCTGATGAAGAAACAAACTCATCTACATCTTTGGATGGCCTGAGAGTCAGTATATGTTCAGAAAATTTCCGTTTCTGGATGAACTACTCCTTTAAATATACTTGCCTCTAAATGTTAAAACGATAACTTAATACAGACAACCAAATGGTCTAATTTATGTTTTAAGAGCCAATTTCATTCAAACTCTCCAAGCATGAAAAGTCTGGCCTGTCGGGTTCATTTCACACATTTCTTGATTATTCATCATATTGTGTGTGGTTATGAAAGCTGCATGTTCAGCACAGTCCCACTCTCTGATCCTCTCAGCGTCTGCAGGAATATTCAAAGGATTTTTCTGCTTCTTTTTTGTTTTCTCATTGTTCCTGTTATTGCTGCTTCACTGGCACAGCATCTCACATTATCAGTGCTGTTACCGAACGCTCCACAGAGGCCTGAAAACATGGAGATATTCCAATGGGTTTTGTGTAAGCGTGTCTGTGGATAGACAATGCATGTGTGAGTCTGTGTGTGTGTGTAGCATCCAGAACTTGTTTAAGGAGCGTGTGTGGGTGTATATATCTTATCCAGAGATTAAGAAGTGTGTGTCAAACTCAAGCAGGAAACCTGGCTGCACAGGAAAGGAAGTAACCTATCAACCGGCAGATGGGGGACAGCATGTGCTTACACTGCACAAACACACACACACACACACACACACACACACACTTGTTTCACTATCCTTGTGGGGATTTCCATAGGCGTAATGGTTTTTCTACTATACAGACTGTATATTCTATTGCCCTACACCAACCCTACACCTAAACTTAGCCCTCACAGGAGACTTTTTGCATTTTTAGATTTTCAAAAAACTTCTTTCTGTGTGATTTATAAGCTTCTTTACCCGTGGGGACCTCAATTTAGGTCCCCACCGTGACACGAGTCCCCACGAGTCTGTGTGTATTCAGGTTTAAGTCCCCCCCTAATAGAAAAACAGGTACACACACACACACACACACACACACACACACACACACACACACTCGCTCTCTCTCCTTGTTCAGTGTCTGTGTCTCTCGTCCACACTAGGGATGCATGACATTTTCTGGCCTTTATTCATAGACTACTGTTCAAAAGTTTGGGTACTATTTCTTTAATGTTTTTGAAAGAAGTGTTTTGTGCTCAGCAAGGCTGCATTTATTTGATTAAAAATGCAATAAAATCAGTAATATTGTGGAATATTATTACAATTTAAAATAACTGTTTTCAATTTGACTATATTTTAAAATGTAATTTATTCCTATGATCAAAGCTGAATTTTCAGCATCATTACTGCAGTCTTCAGTGTCACATGATCCTTCAGAAATCATTCTAATATGCTGATTTGCTGCTAAAAAAAAAAACAACAAAAAAAAAACATTTATTATTATTATTTTCAGTGTTGAAAACAGTTAAATTGCTTTATTTGTTTGTGGAAACCATGATTCTTTAATGAATGTAATGTTCAAAAGTACAGAATTTATTTGAAACAGAAATCTTTTGCATTATAAATGTCTTTACTGTCACCTTTGATCAAATTAATGCACCCCTGTTGAATGAAGGTGGTATATTCTTTTTAAAAAATTGACCAAAACTTTTGAACGGTAGTGTATGTTTGATATGAAATAGCTTATAGAGGTGATTGTTGCCAATTAGACATTTTAACATTTTACAGAGTTGCTTGATTTTATATTGTGAGCAAAATCATTACAAATCACCAACGCATTCATGAACTCTCATACACACATACGTAGGCTCACAATTGCTCATTAGAAACCCTGTTTATGTGGCCCGGACTGTCCACTTCAAATGCCAAGCGGAAGGGTCTGGAGTGTCATTCATCTATCAGGCTGGAGATTGTTGTTCTGATTGGCCTTTTCATTCATTGCATTGATATTTACAAGAGCTTTGCTGCTCTCTTCTGTCATAGCATTTTTAAAATTAAAATTAATTCACTCACCCTCATGTCGTTCCAAACCTGTGTGACAGTCTTTCATCAGTGGGACACAAAAGGACAATGACCTGGCTGAATGGGGGGGGAAAAAATGAGTAAAATGCATTATAAAAGTTGTCAAGAAGTCATGTGATAACTTTATGTGGTGAACAGACACCGATTTAGATTGTAGTCCACATATATTCATACACTATTGTTCAAAGTTTGAGATTTTTCACCAAGGCTGCATTTATTTGATCAAAAATCCAATAAAATCAGTAATATTGTGAAATATTTTTACAATTTAGATTAACTGTTTTCTATTGTAATATATTTTAAAATGTAATTTATTCCTGTGATACAAAGCTGAATTTGCAAAATCATTACTCCAGTCTTCAGTGTCACATGATCTTACAGAAATCATTCTAATATGCAGATTTGCTGCTCAGAAACATTTATTATTATCAATGTTGGAAATAGTTGTGCTGCTTCGTATTTTTGTGGAAACCAGGATTTGTTGATGAATAAAAAGTTCAACAGAACAAGTTTTATTTGAAACAGAAATCTTTTGTAACATTATAAATATATTTACTGTCACTTGATTAATTTATTGTATTCTTGCGGAATAAAATTAATTTCCTTAGAAGAATAAATATTACTGACAGCAAACTTGTAAATGGTTTTTCCATAATACTAAATGGGAATCAACCTACATATTGCTTGTCTCAACATATTGATCTGGGATAGAAGAAATATTAACATAACTTACTGTAATGAATAGCCAATCAGAGTCCAGCGTTCACTATAAGCTCCACCTACCCCAGACTGATTGGTTTAGAAGAATGTCAGTCTCCAAACAGGACAGGACAATCACACAGTGATGTAAACGGGTGGGAGCCGTGACATGATGACACTTTCTGTTGAATCAGATGCCCATTGTGAGAGAGAAAGAGTGTGTGTGTGTGTGTGTGTGTGTGTGTGTGTGTGTGTGTGTGTGTGTGTGTGTGTGTGCGCTGACATTTTATTAATGAAACATGAAATCCATGCAGGAAACCAGGGGAGGCAATCCCAGCTTTGATTGGTCCTGAGTCGAGACACTGCAGGAATTGAAAAGACTCAAACGTTTGCAGAGAGACATGAGAGATTGAGCAGAGTGAGGGGGAGAGACGTCTTGTGTGTTTTACCATCATTAAAGATATTGAAACAACGTCTGCCTGCAATCAGCAGGTTAATGGAAAAGTTCAATCATGTTCCAAACCCATATTACATACTTTCTTTTGTGGGACGTTCAGAGAATATTTACTCTGAAAAGTGAATGTGAATGAAAGTGAATGAGGATAGACAGTTACGCTACAAAAATGATTATAAAAATAAAATAAATAAATAGTAAAACACCTTAAAAGTATTATAAATGTCAGAGGCAACATTTTTCATTTTCATTTTATTTAATTTAGTTTTTATGTTTAAAAATTTCATCATCATGTAATTAATTATCATCATTTAATAAATCATTATCATTTAATGGTAGAAGTAAAATGAGTTGCACATACAGCTTCAACTTTAACTTTTTTCTAATTTTTGTGTACATTTTAAGTAAATCTTTTTTCATCTACTATTTATATTTTATTTCAGTAAATGAAAACAATTTTAATAGCTTTAGTTTAATAACAACACTTTCATTAATCGATTCCATGTGGATAAAATATAATTTTTTTTTAAAGATTTTTACAGTATCCTGTTTCATTCAGGAATATGTCAGATTTTAGAAGTAAAATGGGTTGCAAATGAACTCCAACTTTTTTCTATTTTTTTAAAATAAATTAAAATAAATTTTTCATCTAATATATGTATTTTATTTCAGCTTTATTTCAGTAAATGAAAATCACTAGTTTAATAACAACACTTTCATTAATCAATTCCACATGGATAAAATCTACCTTTTTTTCATTATCCTGTTTCATTCAGAAATGTGTCAGATTTTAGAAGGAAAATGGGTTGCAAACTTTATTAGTTAGTTTAAATGAGTTACATTTGAAGTAATATTTTCAAGTGATTTATATTTTAATTTATTTCAACTTTATACAGTCAATAAAAATGATTTTTAATAGTTTTAGTTTAACCACACTGTTGCATTAAAATCAAGTCCTAGCATACATTTTTTTACTCTCGTTCCAAATCCTGTTTCATTCTGAAATGCGTCCAATTTTTAAGTAAAAATGGGTTGCAGTTGCAGCTTCTTCTTGACTTTAAACTGAGATTGTCAAAGATTTTGTTACAGGTTGTTGCAGCTGTGTGCAGGTGTATCAGAATGTTTACCTCTTTGTCTCTGATTGGTCAGACTGTTAACAGTGCCATGCCCCTCAGTATGATGCCACCCCTCATGTGACCCGGCCTGCAGAGAAAGAGACACACACTCAGCCTGAAGGGGCTCAGATCAGTGGCCTCTTGTTGTGAGAGTGGGGTTTGTTTATGTGTGTGTGAACAGGACAATAGCACTCAGTGTAAATCCAGTGCGGCCCAGATTTTTATTTCATTTTTATTTCTCACAAGCCAATCCAAGCAAGAAACAGCCTTATGCAACCTTAATCAACAACATGGCACTGGCAATCTGCTCCCACACGGCACAGCAGGCTGCTAGTCTGTCAGGTTGAGAGCTGGGCATCTGGAAAGCGTCTCTGAGGAATTCTGCTCACACGCTGTGATGTGGCAGGGTGAGAATGATCTGATTCAACCTGCTGTGTTATGTCAAAATAAAAGCTTTACCGTGCTTTGAGAAGTAGTTAGGGATTAATCACAGAATAAACGGTTCAAAATAAGAATTATATCAAGAATTAAAGAGCAAAAAGCATCCTAAAAGAACATGGAATTAGTTTTTATGATTCTAAGTGCAGTAGGTTTGTGGGCGGGTTCTTAAACTGGGTTCATGAATATTAATTAGCTTGCACTGGTGTTATTCTGTATTCTATAGCAGTGTTTCCTAACCTTTTTTCTGCCGCAGCACAGTTTTGATATGTAAAAAGTCCCACGGCACACCACTAAGCATTATATATATATATATATATAAAAAAAAATAATAATAAATTTAAAAAAAAAAAAATATATATATATATATATACACACACACACACATACACACACAGAGAAAGGGGAAAAGGTTTTTTCCCCCCCAATAATTAAACATTGTGTCTTCAGAGTTGGTATTTTGGCTTTACACTGAGTGCATAATTATTAAGCACGTTGATATTTTTTTTTTCCAAGCACATTTTACCAATTCCAAACCACATCAATCTTAATAACTACTATTGATTTTGTATTTAATCATTTATAAGTGATATATAATAGTCCAGTTTTTGAGATGTCAAAAAGCAGTTTTTGAGATCTCAGGATTCCCCCATTCATTTAGATAGGACTTGGTCTTGTTTGAGCTGCCCGGAGGCATTGCAAATATGGCGGTAGAGTGAACGGACTTTCCTTAAAAGGGACTTTGGTAAAAACCACAAACAGACATAACGATGACCAATAGCACTGATTTAAAATAATAATAATGAAACTGAGATAAGGAAGTTTTTGATAATTTTCCACGGCACACCTGACAACCTGTCTGTGCCGTGGCACAGTGGTTGAGAAACACTGTTCTATAGTGACCTTGCCTAATTAATATTCATGAGGGAAACATTCATCTTGTTGCTATTTACAAATTGATTTTCTGTGTAAATGTGCATTGTAGATGTTTTAAAGTGTCAGTATCATGCCAATTTTGTGTTTGCTCAGATTTTTAACATTATTTCTAATTAAGAATATGTCCTTAGACACAGACCTTAAGGGATGTCAAAACTGAAATTTCAGCATCAGAATAAGGTTAGAAATAAAACACAAAAAATCAGTTAAACAGTTAAAACTGACTGACCATTTCTCAGCATAATTAATTTCTCCTGAAATAACAGTCAGTTGTTTATTATTTTCACTCAATTCATAAGCACAAATGATCATGTGACTTAATTTATTTGGTAACTTTTTTTTTTTTTTTTCTGCATAGCGTAATAAAGTTTTCTCATCTGTACGATCTTCAGAGATTTGACATTTTATTCCATTTGAAGGTTTGGTGGTGTTGGAGTTCTCCAAGTTCTTCCGGGTTGAAAAGTGATGAATTCCAAAGATGTCCTGACTCGATGGTGATTGGGAGTTTCTTCCCGGGTAGAAAGTGAAAAAGAGCTAAGAAAGAGATCTGCTGATATCCGAGGATCGTTGGTTGAATGGAAAGTCAAGGCCACAAGGCCTGGCGCAAAACTTAAGGGGTTGCTGAGGAGCTCACATCCTCCTCATCCTCTTAGGATCTAAAAGAACCGCAGACTGGTTGTGCTGAGGCTTGCCAGACGCGGTAGCGCCAGCCCTGGGACCTAGCAACCAGAAGCTGGAGAGGGGATGGGAGACGAGTGAAGAGACTAACAGACTAAAACAAAAAAAAAATCCCAGGCCGGTCACTGAAGTGAGGTCTTTTAAACCCTATGGAGGTCACACCCCTGGGTGTGACATCCATTAATCCTTCGTTCATTAATTTCATGAATTAATGAACGAAGTCATTTCCTATAGCAGTATGTGTCGGTTTTAGAGAGAATTGCTTAGGGAGGAAGATTCTCTCTACATACTTTTAGGTCGTAAAGCTTATCAGATCTGGTGTCCTGGCCAGGAGATCGTTCACAGACATATAGGCACAGAGTCTGGTGTTGGGTGAGGGGTCTGTGACTGTTTGTTAATCTAATGAATAATTGATTTATTAAATGTAATGAACAAATGTGTGTCTGATTGGTCCAAATGCTACAGTGCAGATTTTCATAAAATGTGCATCACTCAGCGGAAGTATAAACTCTACAGTTAATCTGCTAATGTTGGTCTGCTCAAGATTCATTTGTTTTCATTGAACTGGCCCTTTGTTTCATGTGCATTGGCTGTGAAGATCAGCTGTTGAATTTTATAGTGTAAAATCCCAGCTGGCACAGTCAACACACTCATTTTCAAAGAAAGCTACAGTAAAGTTTGCCAGATGTACATTTTAAAACTGTAGTTGGGTGTTTAACTGGGTGTCTGTTTGAAATGTACTTGTGCTCATGGAACAGTTCAATATTGTTCCATGTTATTTGCCTTGGCCAGGTGCTGTGCCTCTTTCTGTGAACATGGGGTGTTTTATTGGAAAATAAAGTGTTCTGGAAAACATAACAAGAAGAGAGAAAAAATATATATGTTTACAACAGTGTACTTTTATTACCTTATGTACAATATGGAGGTCTTTGGTAATGTGTGCTTCATAAGCAAATGTTTGATTTTGTTCTTATGAATATATCAGTGTTATTTTTGTATTATTTTTATATTATTTATAAGCCTACTATTAGAGTATTTATTCATATTTTAATTAATCTTCAGTTTTCATTTTAATTTTGTGCTTTTGCCATTTTAATTGTTATGGTTAGCTTTATATCAATTAAAATATATATATATATATATATATATATATATATATATATATATATATATATATATATATATATATATATATATATATTTTTTTTTTATCATTTAATATTCATATTTCATTATAATTCCAATTAACAAAAAACTATTTTTATAGTTTTACTTTTAATTAACAATAACAATATTGGTGCTTATTTTCGTTAGTTGTCAAGGCAACATATTTTTTTTTTATCATAATTAAAAAAAAAAAAAAAACGTATAGGTTTTTTAAGTTTATCATGTAATACTCATATTTCATATTATTCCAGCATTATTTCAATTAACAGAATTTTTTAAAATTAACAATAACAACATTGATTCATATAATGTTTAATGCAGATTTTGTATGTTTAGAAATACTAAGAGATTCAAAAAATACTATTTAAGTTAGTGTTTAATTGACCTTTTTCCTATGTTTTTAGACTCCTGTGCTTAAAGAGACAGTTACATATTGACAAAATTCCCATTTTTGACAGAAATGTTTCCTTTAAGATATAGAAAAAGAAGACAATAGATTTGTTTAAAAAAAAAAAAAAAACAGACAGAAAATCGTTCATTCCCAAATCACTATAACTCTGGAACAAGATGACACTTTTGGCTGACCGACAAAACCAAATTGACGGTTTGGCTTAAGCAGTACTCAGAGAAAACCGGGTTGATTTATTCAGTCGAGATCTGGCAACCAATCTTATTCGTTGTGTGAGATGTCTATATGACAGATGCAATATACTTGTTTAAAGCCATAACCAGCATTAGCTTATCATTCAATCTGCAGACGGCTGGAGCAGAATTGATTTGTGTGTCAGTTTGTGCTTCTCCAGGAAAGATTTCAGCAAGCGCCAGACTGAAATGAGCAATTTCTGAACTAAAAATACCCTTTGTAAATGAATTTCATGGTCAATATGTTCGATAGATACTAGACCTCTTTTTTTAGAGGTCTAGTATGTTTTGTGATTGTCATGCAGAACCCAAGGCCACAATGTTTGTTTATCAAACCACATGGATTGTCACGTTTCCATGGCAACCCTCAGGAAGATGATGAGATGGCTGTCTGGCATCGTTCTGGCTGCTGCGTCTCTGATTTGACCTCTGGTTCACGGCCTGCATTAATGCAAGGTTGCACTGTGCCGAAGTTCAAACACGGCATTATTGGAAGCAGGTTGGACGGTTAGCTTGCTGGTCGAGACTCACTTTGAGCAGTTAATGCGCTGTTGTTGTTTGGTGGTCACTGTGGGTTTGTGTAATGTGATTGGGTGAGTCAATGAGGTTTCTTTCTCTTAAATGGGTCAGCGTGTAAAACCCACATGGCAGATGGACCATCCCAAGAAAAGAGAGCATAATGAACGGAAGGATGAGGCGAGATATTAATGAAAACCCAAAGAAGGAACAAGCAACTTAAATGTGATGGTTAAAGGCAGAGAAAATGAAAAGGCTCTTGTTCTCTGTTGATTTAATGTGTCCTCCAGGGTTGACTTTGCTTGAGATTTGTCTGAATTAGACGATCAACTCCCGCCAGGACAAATATCTCTCGCTTAGTTTCCTAGAGACCCGTTCGTCTGATTCACAGAGACAGCTGTAGAAAGCAGCGGGGAAAAACGCTCAGCAAGTCCAACAAAGTTCAGACTCAGTTTAATAGATGATTTGGCTGAAAACTTGTCTAGGACATGTCTGAGTCATATTTCATACAGATAAGAAAAGAAATGAGAAATAAATTGCATTTTGCCTGAAGGAAATGAAGCCTGTTTTCAGGACTGTTAAGATTTTAACACTTTACAATAAGGTTTCATTTGTTAACTTAAGTTGCTACATTAGTTAACATGAACTAACAGTGAATAAAGCATCTACAGCATTTATTAATCTTAGTTAATGTTAATATATTAATTTATTATGGCATTTTTAAGATTAAAAGTTGCATGTTAACATTAGTTAATTAGTTTCCAACATTGATAATAAATAAGCATATTTGAATGATTTCTGAAGAATCATGTGACATTGAAGACTGGAATAATGGGTGATGAAAATTCAGCACTGCGTCACAGAAATAAATTATATTTTAAATTATATTAAAATAGGAAACCAATATTAGAAATTGCAATAATATTTCACAATATTACTGTTTTTTTCTGGATTTTTGATCAAATAAATACAGCCTTGATGAGCATAAGAGACTCCATTAAAAACACACAAAAAATCATACTGATGTTGAGGTGTGGTGTATGTGGGCATTGTGTGTTTGAATCCAGACGTTTCATAATCCTTCCCCCGCAATCATTTTCTGTCGGATCTCTACTGTAAACAGAAACAGCAAACTGTTTTTAAGTTGACATGCAGTTCAGAAGTGCTTTTCAGGTAGCTAAAGACAGACACACGTCACCTGATTATAAGTGTGACTGAGTGTGTTATGGGATGGTAACAGTATTTTTCTGTAGTTAGCAGCTCCTGGAATCTGTAAAATCACTTTATAGTCAGCGGTCTGCATGGAGAGAGAGAGAGAGAGAGAGAGAGAGAGAATACTATATTTTACTTCACACATATTAAAAACATTATTTCAAGACTTGTACTAAAGCTATGAGACTATTTGTATTTATTATATATTTTATATAAATATTGGCTTTATTTTGTTTAAATATTACTGAAATAATACAAGAATAAGCATAAGTTAAGAAATATAAAAATACACAGCTATTGGGTAAAAAACACATATATTGAATCAAATAGTTTTTATTGTAATAAAAATGAAAAATAAAATATTAAAATGCAAAACAAATAATAATCATCACCATCATCATCATCACATCATTATTTTTAATACTGTATTTGTTATTTGTAATATAATATTAGTGTTTTATTTATATATATATATATATATATATATTACACTATATATAACTTAGTATATATATATATATAAAACACTATATATAACTTAATATATATATATATATATATATATATATATATATATATATATATATATATATATATAAATATATATATATTCTTATAGATCATTCAATTTGAGTATTGAATGATCTATAAGAATATTCTACATTGTTACACACATGTATCTATATAATGACAATTTGAGTATTGAATGATCTATAAGAATAAGAATATTCTACATTGTTGTTTTGAATTTTAATAATTATTTCTTTAAATTATTTAAAGCTTAGTATGCACTGTTTCACCCAATATATTTGTGTGTTTTGTATTTTTATGCTTATCAACATATCATATTGTATTATTGCCAAATTCAGTTGGAAGCAAGTTGTCTCCTATAGTTTTCCATTAGGAGAGCTTAATTATTTCTTATGTAGAAATTAAGTCTACATTAGCTACTTCTTTTTGACTTTCATTTCTATTTCAGTTTGGATGCTGCCTAGATAGTGATGCAGATCACTAGTTTTTGGAGCAGAGAAATACTGTATGTACATTAGATTCAGGTGCACTGAGAATTTGGTCTGACACATTCAACCCACACAAGTACATATTTGCACACTTCATGTACAAGAATACATATACTTTCCTTCTTGCTTTCACTGATTGCATAAGGAAATGATACGAGGAGCGTTCTTCATTTATAGAGCGAGCAGTCGCTGGGAGTTTTTGTGTGGGCTGAAAAACCCCACGGCAGAGCGTCATTAATTCATGGTTAGCAACACACACAAACAGAGATAGTCTCACTTACCATTTAATACAGCGAGTGCATCCCAGGCTGTTTCCGGCACATGTCGGAGATGGGTTAAGGCCTCACCCGAGGCTATCTGCAAATGTCTTTCATATGAAAGGAGCCTGTCTGCTAGCTTTACCCCATGACCTGTTTACAATAATGAGTCTCAGAAGTGCCCTCTCCGCTGGGGGCAAAGACAGCAGGCCAGTCCTGAGCACAGCCAGAGCAAACACATCACATGCTCACTGACGGATGAAGGAAGGAGACTGTAATTATGTGAAGGTAAAAATGAGTTAGCATCAGTGTAGATTTTGTTTAAAGTGTCAGTTCAACTAAAATCTAAATTCTGTCATTGTTCATCTTATGCATAATACTGTATATTAGTACCTAATCCATTATTAGCTGACATAAGATTTATGGTTTTAATGTATCAATTTTCAATATGTAATTGTGCATATTTATTTTTCTTATTTTTACAATTAGATCACTGTACCTTTGCCATAATTTTAACGCTCAAAGATTTTTTTTAAAACACTAAAAATATTACAATTTTGTAATTGTAAAATGTAATCTAATACATAATCTTTATCAAAGGTTAAGTCAAAAATTTGTATTTTTACTGTGAATTATAATGATATCTACATTCAACTGTAACATTGAAAACAACTGATCTTAGTCTATATATATATATATATATATATATATATATATATATATATATATATATATATATCAGCAAAATATGGATACTGTTAAAAAAATTGGATACAGAAAGATTTTGTTTTTGAAAAACGTCTTTCGTGCTCACCAAGGCTGCATATATTTGATCCAAACACAGTAAAATAAATAAATAAATAGAATGCATAAATAATATTAAAAAAAAAAAAAAATACAAGTTAATTGTAAATAATGTTGTAAATAAAAACTGAAATATTGTGAAATTATTACAATTTAAAATAACAATTTTCTATTTGAATATATGTTAAAATGTATTTTATTCCTGTGATCAAATTTGGATTTTCAGCATCATTACTCCAGTTTTCAGTGTCACATGATCCTTCAGAAATCTAAATCTAAATCTAATATGCTGATTTGCTGCTCAAGGAACATTTATTACAATGAAAAAAAAAAAAAGACTTTTTTTTTTTTTTTTTTTTTTTTTTGGTGTATCTGTCACTTTTGACCAGTTTTATGCATCCTTGCTATAGGACACAAATCATATGGATTCATTTTACAATATATTTGTTGTTTTTGGAGTTTGACAGCCCCAGCCTTCATTCGCTATCATTGTATGGAAAAGAGACTCCATACATCATTTCTTGTAGTATTTCATGAAAGAAATATGAGTGAATAATGACAGAATTTACACTTTTTGAGGTGAACTCTATCTTTAAAGCAACGGGATGTGGAGGAAGCAGCTCACAGTCTATTAACACACGAGTCTGAGTGACAGATTCATCAGACTCATTTGGGAGTCCGTTTGCTGCTCTAAAGTGTGGCTACACAAGATTTATGTGTGTCACTGATTTGCCCCACTTACTTTAACAGTTCCCCACTGTGTCCCAGCAAAAACACACCAATGTGCAGGTGGTGTGTGTGTGTGTGTGTGAGAGAGAAAGCGTTGTCACTGAGGAAAACTGTGCCCTTGAACAATGCATCTCACCCCAGGAATCTCCACAGAGATTCAGAAGTCCCTCTGGACAGAAAGAGTATGCTAAATTGCGAGATGCCGTTCATTTATTTGCATGCACTTGGATGCAATCCATGCAGGTGTTTTGGAATACATTCATGCTTACCTTTGCACTTGTTTTCTCAGGCTCTGCTATTGGCCTCAAACCACATGATACAGGGAGGGTCATTTCTTCTCATTAAAATTCTGCCATCAGTCTTTCTGCCGCTGAAGGCAGCTCTCGCGTCTTTATTAATTGCTATGGGATACTGTATTGACTCAAATACTCTGCCGCTGTCCGGACTCCAGCATGCTCTGGGATACTATCGAAAAATGCGGCATTTGATCACGCTTTATCACAGCGGCTAATGCAGAAAGCACTTTATTCACACCACGCCTGATGAATGATGCAGCCTGAGAGGTTACCAGGGAGAAAGACTGGTGTACGATGATAATGCAACACAAAGTAGTTGTTTTTTAGCATCAGGGATTTGGGTCACATATATATATATATATATATATATATATATATATATATATATATATATATATATGTATATATATATATATATATATATATATATATATGTATATATATATGTATGTGTGTGTGTGTGTGTGTGTGTGTGTGTGTGTGTGTGTGTGTGTGTGTGTGTGTAAAGTGTATGTTTTGGGTGCTGTAACTCTCCATTATTTTATTTTTTAAAATGAGGTTTAAGCTTTTTTGCAGTTCACCCATGGTGTGATGAACAAATTTTTGTGCCTTGTTTTGTGGTTTTGGCTTTATTAAAGTTTAAAAAAGTGAGGTCAGTAAGATTTTTCTTTCTTTCTTTCTTTCTTTCTTTCTTTCTTTCTTTCTTTCTTTCTTTTTTTTTCTTTCTTTCTTTCTTTCTTTCTTTCTTTCTTTCTTTCTTTGTGTTGTTTTTTAAAGAAAATAATACTTTTAATCAGGAAGGTTGCATTAAAGTGACAGTAAAGACATTAATAATTTTACAAAACATTTCTGTTTCAAATAAGTGCTGTTATTTTGAACTTTACTTTCATCAAATAGTCCTGGGGAAAAAATGATTTCCACAAAAACATGAAGCAACACAACTGTTTTCAACAATGATGATAAGAAATGTTTCTTGAGCAGCAAATCAGCATGTTAGAATGATTTCTGAAGGATCATGTGACATTGAAGACTGGAGTAATGATGCTGAAAATTCAGATTTGTATCACAGGAATAAATTGAAATATATATTAAAATACAAAAAGTTTTGGTGAACAAATCTTACAGACCCCAAACTTTTGGATATTCTTGGAATAATCTGCACTAACAAATTATGCATATTATGACCAGGAATGTGTGTTAAAATCAATGTGAAATCCTTTTTTTTACTTCCTTAATACATATTCTTGGTCTTAGCAAATTATCTGTATGTAACAAATCATTTCCAATGCATAGAATCCCCTTCCCTTTTTTATCATTGCATATCCAGTTTCATTTATAAATATGTCAAATTACAGAAGTAAAAATGTTTGCTAATGCAGTTTCTTGTTGACTTCTTGTTGAGAACCTAAATGGATCAAATTGTGATTTCATGCTGCAAATACTCCATGTAAATGCAAATTTAGATTAAAAGTTTATACATAGCCTATTTATGCAAAATTGTCTGAAATAGTTTTAGATTGAACTTCATATGAACTACCCAAGTTTATTCCTGATATTTTGGCAGTGTTGGTGTTTGAACACCTACGGGATTTTCTCTAGCGTTGAGTGGTGTGCATTGCAGGACCGCAGGGCTCTGTCTGTTATATATGCATTGTGCTGGTTTAGCGAATTAGCAGCAGCACCCACTTCATTTTCTCAATGAAGAGCATCAGTGGCTGTGCGTGGGTGTTTTGTGGAGTATCTTATCTCACTGGAGCAGCGCTGATAGAAGAGCTGAGACTGAATGAATCCTCATGGCTTTTCCTGTCCAGAAGTAGCCCACGACATCTGCCCTCCAGATAGAGATACAGACTGGCCTGCATTCAAAAGCTTGCTCTGAATATCTGATGATTTACTATCAAGCATCACTTTTAGTATTAGTTTGGTTAAAAGCATGATGCATAACTTATTTTGCACCATTTGTGTAATAAGCATGAGATCTAGTCTTGACCTCTGCTAAATGTGTCAGTCACATAATAAATAATCAGCTTTTCCCAAAAATACCCATTCACATTTAATCATGCACATTATATCTTTTAACACCTCAAAATTCACAGATTAATTCAGATGTGAGGATGTTTTATCTGTTTAACCTGCTTGATAGTTTGCATAACACTTAAAATACCCAAACTTAATAAAATTAAAGTAAATAATCATATCTAATCTGTGTGAAAGTGAGGTTTATGAGTTTGCATCTCGCTCTGTTTTAAATGTCAGTACAGAGATGCTCTTGGGTATAAAGCATTTGCGCTGGAACTGTTTTTGAATGGCTTTGGTGACATCTAGTGGAGAAGTAATGAAACATTTTTCCGTCCAGTGACACTGTTTTTCTGCTCTGTTGTATTTGAATAGACATTTGAATGTAATGTAAAGTCGCATTTAATTAAGGAAATGACACTTAATCATGTGAATATTTCTAAATAACCTGCTGACATGTTCTCTTCCTCTCTTGCAGACACAATGGTCCTTGTTTTTTTCCTGACAGTAGCAACTCTAGAACCAAACACATCCATTTCAACAACCGAAGATAACAGTGGTAAGTGCTCAGTATTTGGAGTTAACATAATAATAGTATTAATAATAAATGAGCGTTGCTGTTTTCCTTTCTAAATCCTTTCAGTTCTAAATGCAGAACAACACATTTATCATACATGAGTAATAAATTTATTTAGCAATTTAACCTTCATTCAAGATAAATTGATATTTGATTCTGATTGGTCAGTCACATCATTTTGCAGTCAAATAATGCTAAATTGTGTGTGTAAAGGAATTCCAGTTCAATTTTTAGGTGCATTTATTTATGTATGCATGTATACATTCATTCATTCATTCATTTTAATTAATAGGTTTAGATCTCCTACTTATCTATAAAATACTTTTTTTCAATTCCAGTTTTCCATTAATTTTGATATTTATAATTTATAATTGAAAACCAGCTTTTGTGAAAAAAAAAAAAAAAACAGCTAAAGGTGGCACTAGATTTCATACTTAAAACATTTTAAATATATGTTTAAATATATATTATTATAACATATTTATAACATTATAACATTACACTATATTATAACATATTTAAATATATATTCTTTCTTTTGTCTACAAAATGAGATAAAATGTATTTTATATATATATATATATATATATATATATATATATATATATATATATATATATATATATATACATTTATTTATATATATATATATATATATATATATATATATATATATATATATACATACATACATATACATATATACACACACACATATATATATATATGTGGCATTACTCACAAATGACTGAAATAGTCATGGAAGCTCAGTGGCCAAAACCTGCACAGTAACCAGCTTTTGATTTTTGAGATGATTTTTGAATCCTCCCTGGTTGTTTTCAGCATTTCTACATCACATAACCATCAGCGTGGCCGTGTGGATTTGTGTTAAATCTGCGGTGGATTACTGTGATTTTGGGCTGCAGTAAAGTGCTGATCTCAGGGTTAAGCGGGTGATTCATGTTAAACCTTCTGTTAAATGAATGAGCGATGCTTATCCCGCAGTCAAAACAGCACCGGGCTCTGTATTAAATCACTAATAATGCCTTAGCTTGACTGGCTGCCATACCTCACTGAAACGCTCAGCACCGGAGCAGCTAAGTGTGGCCGTTCCGGCTCCAGCGGCTCTGTTCGCGGGCCAGTTTCCTGTTCTTTTGTTCGCTGTGGGTTTAACTGCCTCTCCTTCTTCCTTTAGAGGGCTCAGGGCAGTCCAGCGAACGCATCCTGCCCATACTGCTGAGTCTGTGCGTCTTGGTGTTTTTTCTGGGGTTGCTGACCTGGTTTTGCCTCAGGTACAACACACAAATACACACACACAAAGGCTGTGAGTCAAAAACTGAGTCTGTCATGCTTACAAGCTCTGCCTCTTTCTGATTAAGGGCGGGTCCAGGAACTGAGACATGTTGTCACACACATACACATATTTATTCATACACAGCCTCACTGAGGTAAACCCACAGATTTTTATATGGTAGAGAGTGTGCCATATAGCGTGTGCTTGTGGAGAAACAGCGCCTCTGATGAAAAAGAGCTCGAGTTTTCGTTGGTGAGGCAGATTTGACGTTGGGATATCATCTCATGTGTTGTCTTCATGTTTAAACTTTATGTCCTTCATATCTTTTAGGTTGAAAAACCAGAGGAAAGCTGTCATCACAGCCGTCGACAAGAAAGCACCAAATGGCATCCTGGAAGAGCAAGGTAAGCGGTTGCTTTATTTGCTTCAAACCTGTTTAGTTATTTGATAAAGGCAACTTGTGGTTTATAGAGCAAGACGTCTTGGCAAGTTTCACTTTACCAAATGTGCTATATTCCGCTTCCTGTTGTCTCAAGATGTTTTGAGAGCAGGACGTGAGCGTTTTTGTGAGCTACACGTGCTGTTCTATATCGAACGATTCCATAATTGCACTAAAAATTCACTTTGGCTGAGGTTTATGGGTCATATTATGGTTTTTATGGTGATTTTTGAGGATTTTGCTCATCATACGCAATGTTTGAATGAATGACCAAACCTTTGATAAAAATAACACATTTTTATTTCACAAATTGTAGTTTTTATGGTATAATCTTTACTAAATCTCTAACCAACCCTTAAAGTACAGTAAATTCAGGTGGCACTTTCTGCCATTGAGATACAAATGGCCCAATTATCCTAAAAAAGGCTTTTAAATGGTTACACTTTACAATAAGTTTCCATTAGTTAACTGCATTACTTAACATGAACTACTGTAACAATGAAAAATACTTCCAAAGCATTTATTAATCTTAGTTATAGTTAATTATTGTATTTATTAACCTAAATGTTGTGTTTGTTAATGTTACTTAATGGACTTGAGCTAACTTGAACTAACAATAAACAGTTTTAACTAAAGATGAAGAAATACTGTAACAAATGTGTTGTTTGTTGTTAGTAAGTGTTAGTTAATGCATTCATTTATGTTAACTATTGGGACCTTTTTGTAAAGTGTTACCTTTTAAACTCTACTTTTCGACAAGGGTTTTCTTGTTTAATAATAGTGAAAAATAATCAATATTACGAATCACTAAATGTTGTTTATATTGGCTAAACTGCATGTACTGATTTATTTATTGCTTTGTTTCGTAGATACAGAGGTGTAACTAGGGGAAATGTAAAGCTATTTGTAGCTTGATTGTCAATATTTCCTCAAAAATATTCAAATTTGACTAAAACCATGTGAAAGAGGAAGAAGGTTCATTTTTAAACAGTTGTTCCTGTTTGCTTTTATTAGAGTGTGCTTGTTTGACACAAAAACTGTGGCTTATGGTTAGCCATGAGTAAGAAAAATCACAAAAGAGCTCAGTTTAAGACTAGAATTGGGTTTCTTAGATAGCATTGAGATTAAATGGAGATCAAACTGAGACTTGGTATTTAGTCTCCAGAATCTCAGATTGTATCCTTATAATGTCCTCAAGATGTTCGCATCTGATCTTATTCGCTCAAATTTCAGTTTTTGTATTATATGCTTATCTAGAGTCCGATTGTCGCCACAGATTGTGTGTCTTGTAGATTTATGTAATAAACTTCCTCTGCACTCTTTCTCCTACTGTCCTGACGGAAATCTCTCTCAAGGAATATTCCGTGAGCCAAGATGAGAAACGATACGCTCTAAACACGCAGGAAACATTAGTGTTAAATGACATTTACTGTGTTGAATCCAGTTGGCATTTCAGTCTGAGAGACGTTTCAGTGTTCAGAAGTGAACGTCACACCTGTGTAAGGGAAGTGGTTTACCGACTTTCTCCAGCTTGCTATGCCACCATTTGTTTGCCTCTTTGATGTACACTAACTTTCAAAAAATTAAAGTAAAATACAGGAATATTGTGAAATATTATTTCAATTTCAAATAACTGCTTTCTATTTGAATATATGTTAAAATGTAATGTATTCCTGTGATCAAAGCTGAATTTTCAGCATCATTACTCCAGTCTTCAGTGTCACATGATCCTTCAGAAATCATTCTAATATGCTGATTTGCTGCTCAAGAATAATTTATTATTATTAATAATGTTGAAAACAGTTGTGCCCCTTTGTGTTTTTGCTTAAACCCTGATACTTTATTTTTCAGGAGTATTTGATGAATAAAAAACAGCATTTATTTGATGGAGAATACTTTTGTAACATTATAAATGTCTTTACTCTCACTTTTGATCAATAAAATGAACCACTGCTGAATAAAAGTATTAATTTCTTAAAAAAAAAAACAAAAACAAAAAAAACTTACTGACCGCAAACCTTTGAACAGTAGTCTTTTTATGCAGAATAACAAATGGTTTTATTTCTTTAAGTCTAAGCGCTGATGTAACACCGCTCACTGTGTGTGTTTGTGTGTGCTGTATGTTGTATAGAGGAATATATAGATGTGGATAAAGATGAGGATGATGATGAGGATGATCTTGGCTGGCCATCAGAAGGTCAGGTATATGTGGTGTCTCATGAACGGGCATGAAGTTTATAGTCTAAACTCTATAATGTCTAACATCTCACCCTCTCTAACCTCTAACCTAATGGTTGTGGGTTTCTTTCGGTGCTATGAGGGTCACTGGTGGTTCCCCTTTCAGTCGGTCACTCCGAGTCACGTCGGATGACCGACGAAATTGGGATCTCGCCAGAGAGACCAATCCACTTCGAGTGTAACTAAACGAGCCAATGGACATTGGCATGCGATTATTGCATCCAGCTGCCGCTGATCACAGCGTGAGCATAAGAGGCAGCTGATGCACCGCATCAATTATCCTTTCGCTTCGGAGCCGAGCGGTAGTGGTTAAAGCTACTGCTATCCCTTCCAAGAGAGTGTTCTGCGAGCGAGTGCGGGCGTTACGGCGCGGCAGCGGTGGTCACGGTGTCCGGGAGAGAAAGATCGTCTTCCTGCTGACAGCCACACTAGGAGTGTGCGGTGGCCAGCTCCCCTGCGTGCTTCAGCACTAAAAGAGCATTTCTCTGAAAGAGCAATTTCTCTAAAAGAGCAACACGGGTGATCGCGTCTTTTTAAAGATGTCTTTTCACCCGTGCGTTTCTGGGTGTGGTCAGCACGCTGAGGTGGCTTTCGTGGATGGTTCATGTTCTTCTTGCGGGGACATGACCATCTCGGAGTGCGACTCTGCTATGTCAAACATGGCAGAGTCCCTCTGCCTGCCGTGATCCGGCGTGCACACTGGATCCGGTGGAGTTAGAGGTGATTTGAGGATTACGGCGAGGGCTTCCCCAAGTGGAGCTCCTCACCCCTCAAGCACTCCGCAGCCGGTGGAGCTGCCGAAGGAGCGCGCTGGCCACGCGTTTCCTTCGGTGCCCCCTCTGACGACCAGATGTCGATCACCGCATCGGAGGGCGGGCCCTCTCTCTCCGGGGATGACGACCCGGCTGCGTTGCCCCCTTCGGGTGTGGTAGCGTTGTCCGTGCCAGACCCAGAGATGACGGCTATGCTTTCCCGGGCCGCCGAGAATGTCGGGCTCGTGTGGAATCCTAAAAAGCCACCGTGTCCCGATCCTTCGAGGCTGGGCGAGTGGTTCCTCGGTGGGGGTGGCGCTGGTTCTCAGCGCCCCCCTCCGGTGCCATTCTTTCCGGAAGTGCATGAGGAGCTGACAAGATTGTGGAGGGCACCTTTCACTGCCCGAAACACATCTTGTAGTTCTTCCGCTCTCACCACCCTCGTTGGTGGAGCCGCTTTGGGGTATGCGGGCATCCCCTCGGTGGAGCGGTCTGTGGCCATGCAACTGTGTCCAACAGCCGCTTCCACCCTGCGGGGTGATCCGTGTCTCCCCTCACGGGCCTCTAAGTATTCGTCAGGTCTAACTGGCAGTGCTTGTAGAGCCTGTGGGGAGGCGGCTTCCGCCCTCCACGCTATGGCGTTGCTGCAGGTCCACCAGGCCAAAGCACTGAAAGACCTGCACGAGGGTGGTCACGACCTGGCGGTTCTACATGAGCTGCGTGCTGCGACGGACCTCGCGCTACGAGTGACGAAGGTGACCGCACAGTCTCTGGGTTGTGCGATGTCCAGGAGCGCCATCTCTGGCTGTGTCTCGCTGACATGACGGGGCAGGAGAAGGTACTCCCGTGTCACAGACCGGCCCTTTCGGCGACGCTGTCGAGAGCTTTGCCCAGCAGTTCTCGGCAGCCCAGAAGCAGACTGAGGCAAACACATCATGCGCCGGAGGAAACCTGCTGCTTCCACCCCGGCTGCAGCCACTCAGCCTGCTCGTCGCCGTGGGCGCCCCCTGCGGCCGTCCCCGCTCCCGCGCAGCCGCAGCAGCCTTCACCAGGCAGCGTCGTGGAGCCGGTCGCAGGCAGGACGCCCAGCCCGTCCAGGCCCCCGCCAAACCTGGCGGCAAGCGCAAGTGCAAGAGGCCCTGAGACGGGCGACCCAGAGATGGAGGAGACCGCTCATCGGGAGATGGTGACTGCACCACTCCCTCCCCCGGAGGAGGGCCGGGTGGAGTATCTTTTGTTCATTTTGTTCCGCCGCTGGCCCAGCAGCCAGCGGTACCCAAAACATCAGTAAGAGCGGTCTCCTCAATCTCCGGGTCTCAAGAGGAGGAGAGTGGTGATCCGTGCATCACAGGATCACTTCCCTCCTCCTCTCTCGCCAGCAGGCAGCGGGTGGTTGCCCAAGAGCACCCCTCCTGCCCATTCGTGGAACCAGGTAAGGGCAGTAGCACTCCAGTCCCCGCTTCAAGTCGTCAAACGCAGGGCTGTCACAAGCCTCAAGCCGGGTTCCTGTGTCTCCTCCCATGCGAGGAGAAATCAGGTGAGTGCTACACTACACACCCAGACCCCGCCCCCTGCCGTCACAGGCCAGGCCGTCACAGGCCCTGGGGCCGGTCCCTGTGTTCCACCTCGCTGCCCCACCGCGGGCATGTCGGTGGGCCCGTTGGCCCCGCTGGTGCGGTCTCTCGGAGCCTGGTTAGCGCTCCCCAGCCCGTCCCGGTGGCTCCTGCGGACCATCAGACTCGGCTATGCGATTCAGTTCGCCCGGCGTCCCCCCCAAGTTCAGGGGCATCCGGTACACTTCAGTCAAAGCCGTCGATGCCCCTGTCTTGCTCGCGGAGATTGCAGTCCTACTGGCGAAGGATGCAATAGAGCCGGTCCCTCCAGCCGATATGAGGTCGGGGTTTTACAGCCCTTACTTCATTGTGCCCAAGAAAAGCGGTGGGTTACGACCGATCTTGGATCTGCGAGTTTTGAACCGTGCACTTCACAAGATGCCGTTCAAGATGTTGACGCAGAAACGCATTCTTGGATGCGTCCGTCCCCTAGATTGGTTTGCAGCAATCGACCTGAAGGACGCGTACTTTCATGTTTCGATTCTCCCGCGAGACAGGCCATTCCTGCGATTCGCGTTCGATGGTCGGGCATATCAGTACAAGGTCCTGCCCTTCCGGCTGTCCCTTTTCGCCTCGTGTCTTCACCAAAGTCGCAGAGGCGGCCCCTTGTTCCCCTGAGACAACGGGGTGTGCGCATTCTCAACTACCTCTACGACTGGCTCATACTTGCACAGTCTCGAGAGCTGTTGTGCGCACACAGGGACCTGGTGCTCAGGCACCTCAGCCAGTTGGGCCTTCGGGTCAATTGGGAAAAGAGCAAACTCGTGCCAACGCAGAGGATCTCTTTTCTCGGCATGGAGTTGGATTCGGTCAACCAGACAGCACGCCTCACCCAGGAACGTGCTCAGTCGGTGCTGAACTGCCTCAAGACTTTATCAGGCAGGACAGCGGTCCCACTGAAACTCTTTCAGAGGCTCCTGGGGCATATGGCTGCAGCTGCGGCCATAGTTCCGCTCGGTCTGCTCCATATGAGACCGCTTCAGCACTGGCTCCATGATCGAATCCCGAGGTGGGCGTGGAAACGCGGTACTCACCGGGTTCAGATTACACCGGCCTGCCGCAAGACCTTCAGCCCGTGGTCAGATCCTTCGTTCCTTCGGGCAGGAGTGCCCCTGGAGCAGGTATCCAGGCATGCTGTGGTTTTCACGGATGCCTCGGCCACCGGCTGGGGTGCCACGTACAACGGGCACGCAGTATCAGGGGTTGGACGGGCCCCCTTCTGCGTTGGCATATCAATTGCCTCGAGTTGCTGGCAGTACGCCTTGCCCTGTGCCGCCTCAGAGGGCGCCTTCGGGGCAGGGACGTTCTGGTCCGTACGGACAACACTGCGACCGTTGCCTATATCAACCGGCAAGGCGGTTTGCGCTCCCGTCGCATGTCGCAACTCGCCCGCCACCTCCTCCTCTGGAGTCAGAAGCATCTGAGGTCCCTTCGTGCCATCCACATCCCAGGAGTGTTCAATCAGGCGGCCGACGAGCTGTCTCGAGCGGCACTTCCTGGGGAGTGGAGACTCCATCCCCAGGCGGTCCAGCTGATTTGGAGTCGGTTCGGAGTTGCTCAGGTAGACCTGTTTGCATCTCCAGAAACCACCCACTGCCAGTGGTTCTACTCCCTGTCCGAGGCAACGCTCGGCACGGATGCACTGGCACACAGCTGGCCCCAGGGCTTGCGCAAGTATGCGTTTTCCCCAGTGAGCCTGCTAGCACAGACATTGTGCAAGATCAGGGAGGACGAGGAGCAGGTCCTGTTAGTGGCTCCATATTGGCCCAACAGGACCTGGTTCCCGGAACTCATGCTCCTCGCGACAGCCCCTCCCTGGCCGATTCCTCTGAGGAAGGATCTGCTTTCTCAGAGACGGGGCACCCTCTGGCACCCGCGTCCAGACTTGTGGAAACTTCATGTGTGGTCCCTGGACGGGACGCGGAGGTTCTAGGTGACCTGCCCCAGGAGGTAGCGCTCACTATCGCTTCAGCACGAGCACCGTCCACAAGACGGGCCTATGCGCTGAAGTGGAACCTGTTCGTCGAATGGTGTTCCTCTTACCAGGAGGACCCCCGGAGATGTTCGATCAGAGCCGTGCTTTCCTTTTTGCAACAAGGGTTGGAGCGTAGGCTGTCCCCCTCCACCCTTAAGGTATATGTTGCTGCTATTTCTGCCCACCACGACCCCATAGAGGGGAGGTCGGTGGGGAAGCACGATCTGGTCGTCAGGTTTCTTAGGGGGGCCAGGAGGTTAAATCCTCCGAGGCCTCCCTCCCTTCCCTCTTGGGATTTGGCTTTGGTGCTAAGAGCCCTACGAACTGCCCCCTTTGAGCCATTGCAGTCAGTCGAGTTGAAGTTTCTTTCTATGAAAACCCTACTCCTGACTGCATTGGCCTCAATCAAGAGGGTGGGGGACCTGCAGGCATTTTCGGTCGACGAATCGTGCCTTGAGTTTGGGCCGGCTGACTCCAGTGCAACACTGAGGCCCCGGCCCGGCTATGTGCCCAAGGTTCCTACCACGCCCTTCAGGGACCAGGTAGTGAGCCTGCAAGCGCTGCCCCTGGAGGAGGCAGACCCAGCCCTAGCTTTGCTCTGTCCTGTACGCGCACTGCGTCAGTACGTGGATAGAACTCAGAGCTTCAGGACCTCAGAACAGCTCTTTGTCTGTTACGGAGGACAGCAGAAGGGGAAGGCTGTCTCCAAGCAGAGGATGGCCCACTGGATAGTGGATGCCATCACCTTGGCCTACGAAGCACAAGGTGTGCCCTGCCCGCTCAGGTTGCGTGCTCACTCCACTAGGGGTGTCGCATCGTCCTGGGCGCTGGCTCGTGGTGCCTCGCTAGCAGACATCTGTAGAGCTGCGGGTTGGGCGACTCCCAACACGTTCGCTAGGTTTTATAGCCTACGTGTCGAACCGGTTTCCTCCTGTGTTCTCACCTCAAACGGGTAGTGGCACTGAGAGGGCCGGCTCAGAGTCGGCTTGCGGCGTCCTTACGCCTAATTCTCCAGAGAGTTCCTTAACCAGGCAAACCCTGTTGAGTCCTCCAGCACTCCGGCGTCCGGACACGGCGGAGCGTCCGGCGCCAGGCCTTCAGCCAATGAATTCTTGAAAACTGGTGCGAGGCTAGTGCCCATATGAGAGACCCTGTCGGGATCCCATATGTGTATTCCACGGTATTCTTATTAGAGCCGTGTTTCCCCTGGCGGACCACGTTCTGCCATCTCTAAAGATGCAGCCTGAGCCATCTCAGAGACTTCCATGTGCAAAAGGGCCCTCTGGGTTACTTCACATGTTTGAATGTCACTTAAACCCCCTTTGGGAGGAGGTGACTCCGCAGTGTGCCTCTTCCAAGTGGAAGGGCACGCTTCCCAGTGTTATCCTAGTCCTACTGTTTGGGTTGCTCAAGGAACACCAGTAGTTGACCTTCTCTGTGTAGAGCCCGGTCCTATCGTCTGCCTTATAGGAAGGGTCAGGAGCCCTACACAGGGCACTGGAAGGGGCAGCTCCTGTGGCGCTTTGGTAGGGATCCCAATTTCGTCGGTCATCCGACGTGACTCGGAGTGACCGACTGAAAGGGGAACGTCTCGGTTACGTATGTAACCCTCGTTCCCTGAAGGAGGGAACGGAGACGTCACGTCCCGTCGCCACAGTCGCTGTACCACCGCTGAGCTGCCGGGTCGCCGGCTCGGCTCCTCAGCGAAAACATAATTGATGCGGTGCATCAGCTGCCTCTTATGCTCACGCTGTGATCAGCGGCAGCTGGATGCAATAATCGCATGCCAATGTCCATTGGCTCGTTTAGTTACACTCGAAGTGGATTGGTCTCTCTGGCGAGATCCCAATTTCGTCGGTCATCCGACGTGACGTCTCCGTTCCCTCCTTCAGGGAACGAGGGTTACATACGTAACCGAGACGTTTTCTAATTAATGTTTATGAGGTATATATGTATATGCGGCGTTAAATATAAAGGTATGCTTTTATTAAATAAAAACAAAAAATGCTGGTGTGAGCAGGTTTGTTTGTTTGTTTGTTTTCCCGGGTGACAAAACCATGACCGTAAATTTGACTTGATATTCTTCAAATAAAAATGTATTTAGCAGTCTGATATTAGATATTATGTTTTTATGGGACAATTTCTTGTCTAAATTATGGAATTTAACATTCTGAATCTAATTCTCAAGATTTTTACCTTAATATGAAACCCAATCATATTGATTGATAAAACTGACCAAATGTATGTACACACCCCACACCTGGATGTGCATAACACACACACACACACCAATAATGAAAGACAATATGAAATAAAAACAGGAAATGTGTTATCCTCAAATAGTGGAACCTGTCAATCAAATTAGTAAAACGTGTGTGTGTGTGTGTGTGTGTCTCAGTTGCTGAGGTGATTGTAAATTTGCACTTAATATTCTTTATTTTTTGAGTGTTTGTTTATAACATACATGTAACGTATTCCTCCACAGAGCAACAGACGGTGGTTTTACTGCCCAGATCCCCTTCCACATCCAAAACATATCTCCCCATTCCTGTAGACAACTTGGAAGACGAGTATCGGATACGCTCGGCCGATGATGGGAAACTCTTCCGGGAAGAGTACAATGTGAGTGTTTTTGAAAGAATACTAATCATAAATAGATATCAAAAATATTTTGAAATAAGTTGATTAAACAACATTGACAAGAAAAAAAAAAACAGGAAAACAATCACAACTTCGGTAGTTTTTCAGAAGCCCTTTAGAATCAAATAAGAAATGTAAAATATAAGAATAAAAAAATATATATTCAGCTTCAATTTTACAGGCCTGCACCATCAAATCAGTTTTAATATATTATTTAATAATGATTCAGTGAAGAGAATTCCAGTTTTTTTTTTAATTGAGAAATTGAATTTCATATATATATATATATATATATATATATATATATATATATATATATATATATATATATATATATATATATATATATATATATATATATATATAAGCATGTATATATAAGCATGTTTTATAACATATTAGTTTTGCTGTGGTACACAAGCAATTTTACATGCAAGATTGCAGCTTAACAGGCTGCAATGCCATTAAATTAATTTAATATTTAATTTAGTATTTTGTTTAATATTATTTGTTTTTATAAAATCATGTTCAGTAGAATGGTTTTACTCTGGTATCAAAATTGGTACACATTTATGCAGTTAAGACGAAAAACAGCAAATTTTATTGATCTGAATCTCAACAGAATCAATCAGTTTTAATTTGTTATTTAATAATGATGCAGTGAAGACAATGCTAGTTATTTAATTGTGAAATCATTGAAGTCTAAATGCCATTCATATATATATTCAATATTTAATTTAATATTTATCTATTTATTTATTGTAGTAGCATGTTTTGTTGTTTTGCTGTGGTATCAAATTGATGGTCACACTTTATTTTAAGGTCCGATTCTCACTGTTAGCTAACTATTTATTATGGCTATTGCCTCAAACTCCTAATTTGTTGCTTATTAATAGTTACTGAGGTAGTTGTTGTGTTTATGTATAGGTTTGAATTAAATATGCTCATGCAGTGTAAGGCATCAATGTGTGCTTCATAAGTACCAATAAACAGCCAATATCTATTCTAGTTAATAGTGAGAATTGGTCCTTAAAATAAAGTGTTACCAACTTTGATTTTAAAATTCATGAAATTGCACTGTTCAATTACTAGATTTTTCATGAAAACACCAATCGTGATGATCTGAAAATTGCAAAAATAGTTCATTATTGTTGTTTACGCTGATTACATCTCTCCTACTGCTGAAAGTTCAGCAGTTTGTCTGGTTTTTCTGTGTGTTTAGTGGCACAGCTCAGTGGAGAGACTGTTATTTTGTTTGCGGCTCGTGAAGAAGCTGATGGTGCATTATGGTGCTGTTATTAACTGGCAGAAACATGCATTCATATGGATCAGCAAATATCCTTCCACATTTGCTGACAGCTCAACTGCTCTCATTTCCCACTGAGAATTACTGGAATTGAGATGTCGAGGAGTCATCAGGCATTGAGTCATTCGAGAAAGCCCCTCTCTCCTATTTTAGACACATGATTCAAGATTCGCTTCTCTCACAGGCCTGTGATTCAGGAACACACACTGAATGATCCATGTGAATTTTCTGGCCCATGGAAACCATGTTTATGCTCAACAATCTTAATGGGCACTTAAACCATTTGAGTCGGAATGGAAGCAGATCTGCTGGTTAAACAATGGCCTATACATACAGGAAGAAAGCGCCAGTAATATTCATTTAGGCAATAACAAAATGACAGGTTTGGTGGGAATTTGAACAGCATGATCGGTTTTGCTCAAATGCACAATTCTGTAAGAATTCATGTGTTAGGTAGCAATTCAAGTGCAATGAAATTAAATGAAATCAAATAAGGTGCATGATCCACAGCAATGCATTTGGACAAGAGAGTGCAATATGCACCTAAAACATATTACGCGTAGTTTGCAACGAGTTTCCATTGAATTTTATGTACAAAATGCAAACTGTACAAACTTACAGCATCTGTTATTCTCTGATAGTCTCAAATCCTAATAAAGGTCTATTCGACTTGGCATCTAAGATCAGATGTGCTTATGGAGGTATGGCGTCAGTTTGGTGTTGTTAACATGTATAATTTGTATCATTGACAGTCATTACCAGGGGGTTCGACTCAAGGAACATGTGAAGAGGCCAATAAGGAAGAAAACAAGGAGAAGAACAGATATCCAAACATCTTACCATGTAAGAATTCTCTCTCTTTGTATTTGCCTTTTCTTGAGACAATCTCTCTGTCTCACAAAAAAAATACTTAGGCCACTAGTATTTTCACCAGCTAAAAAATGGTTTTAAGTCAGTTATTTCTATCTTTTGCTGTAGTGTGTCAGTAGGAAATATCAGTTTATTACATTTCCAAACATTAGTTTTGCCATTAATTGTAATAATCCAGTGAGAATTTTGTTTACACAAGGAGTCTGACAACAGACAGTGCTCCACACATGAGATCTGATCTCATCATCAGCCAGTCTGTCTGGAATGAAACAGAACAAACTGAGACAGACTAAATCCAGAAGAACTGTGGCAACGTCTCCAAGATGCTTCAAGAAACCTACCTGCAAAGCTACAGTATTGTTAAAAGTTTCAGGCACTTGGGTAAAAATGCTGTAAAATGAGGATGCTGTCAAAATAATGTCATAAATAGATTTTCCTTATCAATTAACTTCTATTAACGAAATTAAATCAACATTTGGTGTGACCATCCTTTGCGTTTAAAGCAACTTTTGCCCTAGGTGCACTTGCGCATAGTTTCTCAGGTAGCTTTGCAGGTAGGTGTCTTGAAGCATCTTGAAGACGTTGCCACAGTTCTTCTGGTGGGGATAAAAACATCCCACGATCTCGCTCCGAGGTCCCGTTCTAACTCAAATGATTTGCGATGCGCGCTTTGAAGTCCCGTTCTGAATCAAATGATTCGCAATACACGATCCGATTGGAGCGCTTTGAAACAGTGAATCATTTTGCGACTCAATGGTTTAACTGATTCGGAGTTTCAAAAAGCTCCGTTGATGCTGTGTTCTTTGCTCGCTTTCTCTGTATAATTTATTTGTTGCTTGAATAACCGTGGAAATGAAATCATTACAATTAATAGGCCTAACTTACAATGTTTTTAATAGATTGTGATCACGTTAAATACAGTTTCCGTCGTATTAAAAACATTTCATGACATGACACCCATTATATGGTACTTGCCTAAAAAGATGGGTTTATGATGTGCGTTATTAACAGATTACTAACATTAGGTTACTTAGGCTATAGCCTTACCCTTACCTTCCACCTATGGAGAGAGAAAAAAGTTTTCAAAAGCATCCCCCCCTCTGCTTTTTTTCACAAATCGCACCCTGTATATATATTCTACGGAGCCCCTAAAGGGACATTGACAAAAAATAAAAAATGAAGACTATCGCGTGCGCATGAGAAACTATCGCGTCCTCACGAGAAACTAACGCGTGGGCACGAGAAACTTTTTTGAGCTGAGGCATTACAGTTTCTGGTTGCGTCACTTCTGCCATCTTACAAAGAAGAAAACTAGAGCATGCATGTGCATGAATTAGCCTAATTGAGATCTATTTTGGCCTTCAATACTAAAACATTGTTTCTGTTCTTGCATTCGGACACAGATAAATCATCTCTGAACAGCATAAGAACAGCTTTTTCCCTCAGGCTATATTCCACCTGGGGTGCGTTTCCCGAAACCAACTATGGTCGCAAGTTCCATCATTACCAATAGCTAACGATGCTTTTGGGAAACACACCCCTGAACAATACATAGCCTAAAATCTCAGGACTGTACATCTGTACATAACTTCTCAAAACTTTTCATCTGTAAAATAGTGCATTCATAATTCTTTCTGTTTTCTCTATATTTTGTACATAACCTCCTAAAACATTTGTACATTCATAATTCTATTTTATCTATATTTTTATTACCATATAGTTATTATTTTTTAATGCATTGTCTATTCTGTTTATTATTAGCCTTATATTTCATTCTATTACCTTAAATTATATGCATGCCTGCACTCTCTCTGTACTTTCTCCATTAGATTCTCCTGTCACAAAGACAAATTTCTTGTGTTTTTGTGTGTGTAAACACACTTGACAATAAAGCTCTTTTTGATTCTGACATAAGAATCAAAAAGATTCTGATTCTGACATCTCACTGGATTATTACAATTACAATTTTTCCTGAGGGAAAAAGCTGTTCTTATGCTGTTCAGTGGTGATTTATCTGTGTCCGAATGCAAGAACAGAAACAATGTTTTAGTATTGAAGGCCAGAATAGCTCTCAATTAGGCTAATTCGTGCACATGCATGCTCTTGTTTTCTTCTTTGTAAGATGGCAGAAGTGATACAACCGGAAACTGTAAAGCCTGAACTCAAAAAAGTATCTCGTGAGCAGGCGATAGTTTCTCGTGTATATATATAACTGTCTTATAAATATATATATATATATATATATATATATATATATATATATATATATATATATATATATATATATATATATATATATATATTTATATATTTATAAGACAGTTAATAAAGTTTGGCCATTAAGATGTCAAGAAAAGAATTGAGCACAGGAAAAAATTATTTTGAAAAAAAAAATGTTGATGTATTATTTAATATATAACCCTAATTAATCATGTAAGCAGATATTAATACAAAAAAAAATTATTTTCATTATTGTATTATTGTAATTAGGAGATTCTTTAAAGAAAATTGTGGATTTAAAAAAGGGTAGTCTTCATCTTTTTTCATGCAAAGTATAATTTTCTCTTGGTTTTGGATTGTATATGTAGTTATTTTTAAACTTGCGACTATTTCAAGGCCCCAAATGACATTTGCTTATATATATATATATATATAAGTCCCTTCATCTAAATGACATAAGACTTATTAATTATTTTCACACATACTATATCTACATATAAAAAATATAATTAGAATGAGTCACACTCAGGATGTTCGGGGTCCTGCACAGGAAATGAATGGGTGGGGTATAAACTTTTTTCTTTTTCTTTTGTTAATTTGTCAAATAAAATCACTAAATCAGCCACAATGCACAGAAGATAATTGGCAATAAAATAACCACATACACCCCAAATTGAGGCAAATAAATGTAAAAAAGAAACAAACAAACAACCACAAAAACAAACAAAACCGTACACCTAGCCCCAAGAAGCCGTGGTTTACAGTGAATTTATAACAGCTAAAACCCCCCTTAGCTGTTATAAATTCACTGTAAACCACGGCTTCACAGGGCTTATTGCTTTTATAAAACGGTTATTCCATAAATGTAGCAAGGTTTCACAAAATAAAACAAAGCAAATAAAATATAATGATATTAATAAAAACATTATTCTTCCGCCAAACTATGTAGTTCCTCAGAAACACTTGTGGTTGCAACAAATTGGTTGCCGAGCAACACACAAAGTGGTTGCCGAGCAACACACAAAGTAAACAAAGATGTATGTTTATAGAGTAATTTACAGCAGCTTCGAACACGGCTCAAGCAATCAGAATCAAGGGCCGGAACTATCCGTTTTATAAAAATAAATTTGAAATTTAAAAAACAGCAACTTTTGTAACTGATTTTGTTACAAAATCAGAATCCGAAAGAATCAGAAAGAGCTTTGTTGCCAAGTGTGTTTACACACACAAGGAATTCGTCTTGGTGTCAGGAGCTTCCAGTACAGAAAGTACAGACAATAGTGCAGACATACATATAACTTAAGGTAATAAAACACTAATAATAAAGAGAATAGTCAATAAATACAAAATAACAATATAGTAATAAAATATTAGTAGACAGAACTGGGAATGTGCATATGTGGTTCTTACAGATGAAAAGTTTTTATAAGTCACATTTTACTGTCTGACGGAGCCCCAGTGTACACCCTTAACAAACAGAGACTCACCCTTGTATAAATGATATGAATGATTTCATGATGTAAATGATTCATATGCTCTGCTGCTGTGCTGTTGTTGCCCACATGATGATTTCGGGTGATATCAAACTGAAGTTTTGCCTCAGTGCTGCTGCCACCCTCACACATTAACACAACTTCTCGAAATAAAACATTAATCACTTTCAGATCCTTACACCCACATCCATGGCATTTCACTTTTTTACTTTTATTTTTCATTTTTAAAAGCTTTTGTCTTGTAAACTTTTCCCATGAGGGCCTGAGAAGTAGCAATCAAATATTGTCTAGAAATAAACATAATTTTTGGTCTTTCCCGTTATCCAGATGACCATTCCAGAGTGATTTTAACACCGATGGATGGAGTCCCGTGTTCAGATTATATCAATGCATCATATATCGATGTAAGTGATTTGTAATGCTGTAGAAATGCATCAGTGCACTGTGAAAATTCAGTGCATCAATGTTTAAACATGTTTTCATATGTACTTATTCAAAATACAGTTCTTGAGAATGTGAATGTAAAACATATGGTTTGTTGTAATGCATTGCATCATTTAGTGAAGCAAAATATATGCACCCCTGTTTGCATTTTTAAATGTTGATTTCATAATCTAGTTCTTCTTTCTTCCCAGGGTTATACAGATAAGAATAAGTTCATTGCAGCACAAGGTGAGTGCATCTAAATGTAACAATAAGATTTAGTGAGCAGTCACATGACTGACAAGACTTTGAGTAGCTATAATTAGATTCTATAAGATGACCTCTGTGTTTCAGGTCCGAAACAGGATACGGTTGCAGACTTCTGGAGAATGATATGGGAACAGAAATCAGCTACTATTGTAATGTTAACTAATCTGAAAGAGAGAAAAGAGGTATGTGTCCTTTTTTGGATTTCTGGTCCGTTTCCTTTTGTCATGACTGCGTGTAGTGAATATTTGCACACTGAGTTTGAATTAACTACAAGTATCTTATACTTAATGTGTTTAGTAGTAGTATTTATTGCTATTTGTACTTTTTATGTCTGGTTCTCAAACCCTTGTGAGGGTAAAATAGGTTTCTCACACTTTTTCTCAGTGCTGAAATAGTCTAGTAATTGAGATCCAAAAAATTAGCAACCAAAAAACAACCTTTGACAAACTCAACAAGATAAAGGAACAGTGAATTTTCCTTGTATGATTCAGAAGATAAGTCTTATTTTCATCTTGAAAAGTTCTCAAGTATTTCATATTTTAGTGTTGACAACCTACAATAGAGATTTTTGTTTTTTTACTTGACTCTAGTTTTTTTTCAAAGTATTGATTTTTTTGGGAAATTGCATGGAAACCAGTGGGAGTCAATAAGACCCCAACACAAAAGTTTGTACCAACTTCCATACAGCCTTTAGAAAATACGTCTATATTTGGAAACTTTGCATGCACATTCATGGCATGAATGAGAAGTATGAGGGTTAAATAAATCAGATTTCTGAAAGCTGCAAATAAATAAATAAATAAATACATACATACATACATACATACATACATATATATATATATATATAAAATAATAAATTTATAATTTTAGTTTAAATAATAATTTTAAAATGTAAACAAATCCTTACTGCTTATTGTAGCAATATATTAACATTATTTTACATATATGCATTTGCTTGCTGGTTTTACGCAAAGTGTTGCCTTCGAACCAATGTGCACAACATTGCACAGCCTCTCATAGTTATTCCATATAGCTTAAAAAAGCATCTGAATGCAAATAAAATCCCCACAGACCCACTAAATTATATTTGATTTCACTTCAGTGCCTTTCTAGAAACCCGATTTGTTGATCATCTTCAGTAATAAGCCACAAGTGTCTCCGTTTCGATCGTCTCTGGTGTTCAGATGTCACAGGACTCGTCTTTCTCTCCTCTCCATCACAGCCGTGAGCGTCTCTAGAAAGACGAATCAATAAGACACAGAACGGCGAGGAGATTAAAATCAGCTTTGGGTCGGGCTTGGAATCGATGATTTTAATAATGGCTGATAAAGCTCTCTCTGGCTTTAACCTAATTAGTGGGCAAACTCTCATTAAGAGAGATTAATCCTGCACTCTCAGGCTGGATAATGCTGACTGACAGACAGACTGTTTTAAGAGCTCAGATTAGCATCATGGTGTCTTAGAAGTCACCTTTACTACTCTAATGCACTTACAGCTGTTCAGTGCCAGTGTTGGACTGATTTACTCTACAGGATTGACATGTAATGCGTTTATGTTTATCTTCAGAACGACATGTTTTGACCTTGTGTCGTGTTCTCTGCTTTATAATGATTAGCAGAAGAAGTTCATGTCACAGTTGTTTATTTTTTACAAATACAAAACATATTTATTTAAACTTTTAAATAAAATAAAATAATAGTAACAATATTAACAGCTATATTTTTTTACTACCAAAGCAATGCTGCATTTATTTATTTATTACATGTGTAAAAATATTTATTTTAATAGTAATAAAATGAAAAAAGAAAGAAATTTTGAAACTAATATAATGGTAGCTATATTATAAGTATATATATTTTTAATACAAGTACAAACATATTTGTTTTAATATTAGTAAAATTACAAAAGAAAGAAAGAAATAAAGTAATATAATGGTAATTATACTAGCAGCTATATTATGAATTTTTCATTAGCTTCAATTTATTTATTTATTTATACAAAAAAAGACAAAAAAGAAATTAAGAAATAATCTAAAATAATGTATTTAATGTATTTGTTTATAATTTACATTTATTCAATACAAGTATTAAAAAATTATTTTAATGAAATATATTTAGTGAAATATAAACTAAACTAATGCTAACTAGTAGTGTAAGTGTGCTGTGTTTTTCTCTGTAGGATAAGTGTTATCAGTATTGGCCTGATCAGGGATGCTGGACGTACGGTAACGTTCGTGTTGCTGTGGAAGACATTACAGTTCTGGTGGACTACACCATACGCAAATTCTGTGTGCAATATGTAAGTCTGAACACAAACTGGAGATAGAGTCAAACCAAAATTTATTCAGACACCTTCAACATTTCTCACATGATCACAGTTTATCCGCTATAGTTTAGAAAATGGTAATAAAATATCACAAGAACTCAAAAGTTAAACTGTGTCAGAACAAATTCATCTTGATAATGTCAGATAACTTTGAAAGAAAGCTATGTAACAAAACATGGTCAGGTCAAAGTGTCAAATCAGTTTTTTGATCCCAGATTTTACTGGTAGTCCACTGTATGAATAATTTTTGGGTATAATATCTCACAGTTTACTTTATTTTTCTATCCTCACTTGCATAAATGAACTATAGTGTCCTGCACCCACTAGTAAAAATATCAAAACTTATATCTGGTATCTGAATAATTTTTGGTTCGACTGTATAATGTCTGCTGCTGTTATATGCATATGATTCTGTCGGGGATTTTCTCTTTTTATTCTTGCTCTGAATTCTTTGTTTGTGGCTTATCAACAGTCTGCTTTGTTCGAGTGCGTGTATATGTGTTGTTTCCTGTGTCACCACACTCTCACCCGTCTCTGTGTCCACTGCAGCAGGCCAGCGATGGCACCAAAACGCCTCGTCTGGTCACACAGCTTCACTTCACCAGCTGGCCTGACTTCGGCGTTCCCTTCTCGCCCATCGGCATGCTCAAGTTCCTGAAGAAGGTGAAGCAGGTGAACCCGTCATACGCCGGGCCCATCGTGGTGCACTGCAGGTGGGTTGTGTTTCACGTGACTGCTGTACTCTTAACAGACTGTAAGCGGAATATTAGGCGAGAACTTGAGCTGTGGAGAACGACATGTCTGGTGTGAAGTCTGATCATTTAAATGTGAAGTGCGACACGTTTTGATCTGTAAGATCTTCATGTGAAGATGCACATGATGTTTCGACCTTTCATGTGTCTTGTTCTCTTTTTCTATAATGAGTAACTCAAAACTGTAGTTCAAAACTATTTTCTTCCTTTTATTTGTATTCTGAACTTCAACTATTCACATATCTTCATGTGTAAATGTACAATACTGATATGTTAATCAGTATGTAATGTTCAATTACTTGTTAATGAAAGTCAATATTAATCATTAACCTAATTATACTCATTATTGTATGATTACTAATATTACTAATATTAATATTAGTACCATTATCAATACTAGTACTCAAAACAATGCCAAATCAATAGAAATGATATAATATATAATTTAGAAATAAGTGTTTGAAAATATTGTCTGAAAAAGTATGTATTTATTAGTTATGTTATGATAATATAAAATGTTCAATTAAAAGTCAATGTAATCATTAACTTAATTATACTACTAATTATACTATTACTAATACTACTAATATTAATCTTTTTTTGTTTTTTGGACATTGAAGCTTTATCAAGAGCCCAAACTTTCTGATCAAAGTTCTTTCTTTCACCAAGTAACAGTAACTTGCAGAATGAAAGTGCACATTAGAATTGTAAACTTCAGTAAAAAGGACAAATTTTACATAACTTCCATCCACAGTAATTATTTTTGAGACCTCACAGACCCTTTTGCGTCAGTCTTTAACGCATGCATAATTTATTTTATCAGACAATGATATACATTATTCAGAGCGATTAGCATGTGATTTGAATTAGGTGAATGAAGGTCTTTTCTCGCTGTTGATATAAAGTGAATTGATGTAGGTCAGTGGCTGTGTTTGGTGACACAATAGCCGGTCTGTCCTCTCGTCATCAGTGTCTGTGTCACAGTATTGACCGTCTGCCCTCTTCCTGTGTCCTGAACAACCAAACAGAGTCAGCAATACCAAACACTTCAGTTCCTGTCAAAAGCCTTATTGAGGGTTTGTTCATTCATTCGGTTGATCACTGACTCCCTCTAGTGTTCAAAAGGAAAACGTTTGTCTGACAAAGATAATTCTAAAAAAATCTATTAGAAAAATGATTGATGCTTATCCATCAAGATAATGGATTTCTATTGTGAAAAAGTGGTTAATATAATATAATATAATATAATATTTAAATTTCTGAATATATTATAAAATAAAAACATATAAAAATATTCTACTAGAGATTTTTATCCATCAGTGTGATTGTCTCTGTATGATAACTTTAATAATTTGGTTTCCATGAGTAAACCTGAATTTATTTCATTTATTTTATCATTTTAATGTGAAATTTAATTATAATTTTAAAGTGAACATAAAATAGTAATCAAATAAACAAGCAAAGAAATAAAAATGGTTGTCTAAATATAATAATTATAAAATCTATTTCTTAAATAAATAAATAAATAAAAAATATATATATTTTATATATAATATAAATCAAGATAATTGATTTATATTGTGAGAAAGTGGTCTCTGTATGATAATTGTTTCAAAAGAGGGAGAAAAAGAGAAAAATATATATTTTTGGAAAACACTGCATTGGTAAATCATTCATAATAAGTGAGTGAATAATTGTGAATAATTGCGTCTGCTGTGTGTCTGTCAGTGCCGGCGTGGGCAGGACAGGAACGTTCATCGTCATCGATGCCATGATTGACATGATGTACACAGAAAAGAAGGTGGATGTCTTTGGTTTCGTGTCACGAATACGAGAGCAGAGATCGCAGCTCATTCAGACGGATGTGAGTAGAGCATGTCATTGGTTTTTGCATAATTTTTCATCTACTTACTTAATATATTGTCATTACAGAAAGAACAGGTGACAGAAGTAGTACCTAGAAGTCATGCACATTTAGCGATGTACTGAAAATCTGGTTTGTGTTGTAGTTGCAGTACTCCTTCGTCTATCAGGCTCTGCTGGAGTACTTCCTGTACGGAGACACGGAGCTGGACGTTTCTTCTCTGGAGGGTCACCTGCAAAAACTTCACAACACCAGTGCGCCGCTGGACCGCGTGGGCCTAGAGGAAGAGTTTAAGGTGAGTGTATTAGTGGTGTGCAATTGTTTACTGATCTGGTTTTGGCAGATTATTAATGCATTTTTAACATTGGCTTTATAGAAACTGACAAACATGCGTATAATGAAGGAAAACATGAGGATGGGCAACCTGCCTGCCAACATGAAGAAAAACAGAGTCCTTCAGATTATTCCATGTGAGTTTAAGGTCATCTGCGCTTGTGAAGATCAAAACCCTAAAAACAGACCTAAAAGTGGCTGTAAAAGATATTTAATCTCTTTTTTCCATCTAAAATGTTGTGCTGCTGGGTTTGTTTACAAGGAAGTTAATCAGAAATCTCTCTTCCTTTTCTTGTTCTGCTTGTGACTTCAGTTGTAATCGTGAGACATGCAGTTCAAAACACCAGAGGTCAATTAATGTCTGTTCTCATTCATTTGTTCAGATGATTTTAACCGAGTCATCCTTTCGATGAAGAGAGGGCAGGAGTTCACCGATTATATCAACGCATCTTTCATTGATGTGAGTTTTTTATTACTCTTATCAAGTTTCAGGGGCGGGTTGTGATAAAATATTATGAAAATTAACATTGTTTTCTTTCAGCACAAGACCACAAGATCAACACAATATACATATATATATATACATACATACACACACACACACACACACACACACACACACACACAGCAAAAGCAGTAATATTGTGAGATATTATTACAATTTAAAATAAGAGTTTTCTATTTGAATATATGTTCAAATGTAATTTATTTCTGTGATCAAAGCTGAATTTTCAGCATCATTACTCCAGTCTTCAGAGTCACATGATCTTTCAGAAATCATTCTAATATGCTGATTTGCTGCTCAAGAAACAATTTTATTATTATTATTATTACCAATGTTGAAAACATTTGTGCTGTTGAATATTTTTGTGGAAACTGTGATACATTTTTTTTTTTTTTTAGGATTCTCTGATGAATAGACAGTTCAAAAGAACAGTATTATTTGAAATCTTTTCTAACATTATAAATGTCTTTACTGTCACTTTTGATCAATTTAATGCATCCTTGCTCAATAAAAGTATGAATTTCTTTCAAGAAATAAAAAATCCTGTCTCATATGAAAGTGAATATCAGACTATTATTCTTATAATTAGATTTAAGCCATGTATTATGTTGCGGTTCCTAATAATCTGCTAATTTACTGTTTTATTTACACTCCAAAGCAAGTTTGTTTTGGTATTGTAGTGATCGTATTATCTTCATGTGCTTATGTTTTGCAGGGGTACCGGCAGAAGGACTATTTCATCGCCACACAGGGTCCTCTGGCGCACACAGTGGATGATTTCTGGAGGATGGTTTGGGAATGGAAGTGTCACTCAATCGTGATGCTGACAGAACTGCAGGAGAGAGATCAGGTACACACACACACACACACACACACACACACACACACACACACACACACACACTCCACTCTCACATGACTTCCAAGAGCAAATCCTGTCGGCTTTGTCATTTGGAGTGTTTGTTTGTGTGTGTGTGTGTGTGTGTGTTGCAGGACAAGTGTTTTCAGTACTGGCCTACTGAGGACTCGGTGACTTACGGAGACTTCACGGTGGAGATTAAAGGAGACACTCTGTGTGACACGTTCAGTCTCAGAGATCTGCTGCTCACATACGGCCCGGTGAGTGCGCATTATGAGCTGATTTGCATTAGCATTTTTTATAATACTTGCACTTTATAATAATTCCATTCAAGTTGCTTTATGAAGTTAATATGTGGAGGCCGCTTGGCTGAATTGTAATGCATGTTGGTGTTTGTGTGTCTGTGTGTGTGTTCCTAAAAGGAGAAGCAGACACGTTTGGTCCGGCACTTTCATTTCCACGGCTGGCCAGAGATCGGGATCCCAGCCGAGGGTAAAGGGATGATCGACATCATCGCAGCGGTGCAGAAACAACAGCAGCAGTCGGGCAACCACCCCATCGTCGTGCACTGCAGGTGCAGTAACACACGCTCAACTAGCTGTCTGAATGAAGTCGTGCTATAGACCAGAGATTCCCAAAACATTTACAGTACTTGAAGTACCTTTGAGATTTTAAGTTAATATTTCAGTAATTCCAAAAAAACATTTGCATGTTTATGGTTCTGTGGTCACATGACATGCAGGTAAACAAATAAAATTTAAAATTTAAATTTTCATTTTTTATTTTAAAATTATTTGTTGCATTTTTTATGGTTCAATTAATTATTAGCATTTCATCAATTTCCAAACTCCTTGAAGTTTTGTTGCGAAACACTTTGGGAGACCATGCTCTATACTAATTAGAACTGTACTAATTATAATTAATAAAGATTAACCTAAACCTTACCACAATAATAAAACATTTTCACAATGAAATTTACTTTATTAATAATTTTTCTTGTTAAAGAAATCAATGCCACAGATTTTTTTTTTTGTCCCTTTTTATCCCCACAACTCTCATTGTATTTTAGTATCATTATACAGTAGTTTTACTGTCATCATTTTTAATTACACTTAGATAATGCGTATAATTTAACCCTTTAATGTGCATTTTATTTTATTTTTTATTTTTTTTTTAATATTTGTATTTAATTTGAAACCTTTATGAAACACTTTATGATATACTTGTGTTTAATCTGTACTTTCCTGACTGGACTAACTATAAAATGTGTTTTTGTATGTTTTTGTGTGCTCTGCAGTGCCGGAGCGGGTCGGAGCGGTACGTTTATCGCTCTCAGTAATATTCTGGAGCGAGTGAAAGCCGAGGGTTTGCTGGATGTGTTTCAGACTGTGAAGAGTTTACGAATGCAGCGGCCACACATGGTGCAGACAGTGGTCAGTTCAAACCTTCATAGACCTTTAGATCCATTACACACACTTACATACACAATTCATCAAGATCATCACTAATTAATCATGGTAATCAGTAGTTTCTGCCAGAATACTACAATAAAACTAGTAACTTGCTATTGTTATTGACCATGCCAAGAAAAAAAGTGACAAAATGACAGAAGGATTCTGAAAGCATCTTACAGTCTTAATAGGCAACTTAATTTATTGATTAATTATTAACAAATGAATTTATTATATAGGTAATATGAGTAATATCAAGTAATATAAATTAATTAAATAATAATAATAATATAAATTATTAGTATAAATTAATTAATAATATTGATTAAATTAATATGATTAATATTAGATATATGATTAAATAAAATAGTTTATAATGACAATTTCATATTAATTGAATTTTAACTATTTTTATTATGATTTAAAACAAGTTATATACATTAATTACATGATAATATAAATGATTAGTGTAAATTAATTAGTAATACTTATTAAATTAATATGATTAATATTATAACCTTTATGCAGAACAATTTGAATGGCAATTTCATATGAATTTAATTTTAAATAAATAATTTTATTATGATTTAATACAAGTAATATAAATGATAAATAAATTAATTATAAATTAAAAAATAATGTAAATTATTAGTATGGATAAATTTGTAGTATTGATTAAATTAATATTATTAATATCACAACAATAATTAAAATAATTTTAATGTAATTTCTAATTAATTTACTTTAATTATTTTTTATTTAAAATTGGTTAAATTAATTTGATTCATATTAAAATATTATACAAATATATTATAAATAATATCTTATAATAAATATATTCTAAATATAAAATATTTATTTATTTTAATATTTTATAATATTGTCATATTTGACAACTATGGTTCCCATGCTAAAAGTGTAATAAATTATTCAAAATATTTCTCAATAAGGTGACCTCTAAGTAAAGTATGAATTCCTCTAAAATGATTTGTATTAATATTGTTGTTTCTTTGTGTCTGCAGGAACAGTATGATTTCTGCTACAGAGTGGTACAGGACTTTGTCGACATTTTCTCAGACTATGCCAATTTCAAATGATCTAATCTGCCTTAAATGTTTGAGTTTGATGCTTTTTTACACGTCAGTCGATCAGGATTTTACACCGCGACTGGAAGATAATTACGCTCTTTTTTGCTATGCACTTCTCTTCAATGTTACTAAAAGACCACATCTATCTGTAATATACTAAGGCTACTAAAGTTTTAAAAACTGTACATTGTTTTGTCTCCTTTATAACATATTTAAATGGGTTATTTTATTTTGGTCTTTCTCATGACGGATCATTCCAGTTGGACTTCTGTTGTTATTGTAAAATAGTGTTTTGTCTGTTTATTTGACTAATTATTTTTATTTTTTATTAAGCGACACATGTAGAATTTGTAAAGCTGTAGGTGGTTTGTATTTATGCACTGTCGCAGACAGGACGTCCTACCAGATAAAACGTGTATGTGAATGTTCCATGCCATTTTATTTATTCAGAGTTATTGTCTTACAATTTATGAAAGATATCATTGTGTCAAAAAGATGTTTTGTTCCTGTCTTTAACATTGTGCTCATCAGCCATTGCAAATGTGAACATTTTTGACTTTTTTTGGTTTCAAAGCAGTAAATATACATAATGAAAGCGAGTGAGATTATTTAGGTTTGACAGGATACGGCTAAAGTATTGTTCATAAGAAAGGCACAAACACATTTACATGGTGTAACATCAGCAAGAATTTCTATTAGATGTGATCTTGCACAGAAACAACAACTGTATGAGACTCATGACCTTTGACCTTAAACGACCTGCCTCTGTTTCCCTGAGAATGATGCTGAGAAAAACTGCACAGGTTTTTAAAGCACACACACCACTGATTGTTGCCTTGCAGAAGGCCAAGGATTTACAAATAAATGAACAAATGTATTATGAAATCACAGCGTTGTCCTGTGTCTTATTTTCAGTTGGGTTTATTGGATAAATAAAGGTTTAGTCAGATTTACAAAAGGCTCATAAATGTTTATAATGTTTAATAAAGTAAAAATATTAAATTTAAAAATGCATGAAAATGAAGAAAAAATGACTGAAAAATGACAAAATTATGGGTTAATATGCTTTCAACTGGCTAATAATAAAAAATGATAAAAAAATAAAAATGTATTTTAAATAAAAATACAATGATTATTTAAAATATTAAAAATGGCTAAATCAGGTCTATTTAAAAATAAATTTAAAAATGGCTGAATCAAATTGATTTAAAATATTGAAAATACATTTGTAATGCAAATGGATAAATAAAGGTTTAAAAAGCTTTAAAATATGATTTAATGATAAAGTAAATATATATATATATATATATATATATATATATATATATATCTTATTTTTAGTTGGGTTTATTGGATAAATAAAAGTTTAATCATGTTTACAATAGGCTAATCATAAGAAAGTGAAACTAAAATTTATAAATGCATATGAATGAATAAAAATTACTGAATAAAGGTTAAGAGTCAGTAAGTCAATAAAATAAGTGTATAGTTAAAATGACAAAATTAAGGGTTAATATGCTTTTAACTGTAAAATAAAAATAAAAATAATATAATGAAAAATAATTAATAATAATAAAATGATTATTTAAAATATTAAAAATAAATCAAATGTATCTAAAATTAAAAAACATATATATTGAAAACACATTTGTAATGCTAAATAAAGGTTTAATCAGCTTTCAAATTTTGGGTAGAGCCAAGAAGTCAACCAAATAACAAACTTTTAATCAATAAATCAATTACTACTGCTATCTAGTGGACATGTTTGATAGTTGTTATTTTTTTCTTGTTTGTTTTTGTTTTTTTACACGAAAACATGGTCTTTTATCAAGCATGTGCATATCATGCTTTTCTATTATCTTTTAAGTATTTTTCTTTTCTATTAATTTTAATGATAAATTCATTATAATTATAATTCAAAATATAAATTCAAATACATGTACAGCCCTTTGGCCAAACTTGTATTCAAATGTGTTTTATGAATAACATAATATTACACATAAATATATACGGAATGAAAAAGATGTAAAAACAACAATGGCCAAGACAGGAGACAAAAATGAGAAAACATTCAGCCCTGATACAGACTCTGCATTTCTGTACTTCAGTCAGTAGATGTCACTGTTGTGTTGACTAATCCGCTGGAGGTTGAGGCCTAATCGTACCTCGAAGAAATGGCTTCTCTCTGGTAAATAATGTTGAATTGAAATAATTTATCAGAGTTTTATTGTGCAGAAACCTTGTACAGCATCTTCACGCGCAACAGAATGTCATGAAACTAACATTTTGAAGCATTTCTGGTAAGTTCAAGTTATGCTTTGTGTTTGTTGTGAGTTTTTTTGGGTAAAAGTGTGCAGGTCAGTTTAGTTTATTCTCCCGCTCTTTTCTGTCTTGTGCAAGGTATCATCATAAGCATAGAGTTTAGAGATTGTTATGCAGTAAAAAACCTCAAAGTGACTGTTAAAACTAAGACTGTACCGAATGAGAATCACTCCTAAGCGCTTGGGTCCCTCCAGGGTCGTGTGCTCCTCACTCCCAATCCGGCTAAAGATATACCAACTTTGGCTCTTACTTTTCTCAGCATGCCTTTGTCCAAAGTGCTTTAATAAATTCTAATTTCATACAAAAGAATAAGAAACTACAGGAGGTTAGAATGAAAATGTGGATTCGTTTCTGCCAAAGCCCAGCAGAGAGACTGTGCCCTAATAGAGCTGGGCATTAGGGGCCGATCTCTGCCAGCACGGCTCACGTATGGGACCCCGCTTCACACTCACTGTGTTCAAATGCAGTTAAAAACAAATGAAGCCGTCTCTTAAGATGAGAGCCGATTTAATTTGCTAACAGAGCCAGGTAGTCTGGAGTGAACAAAATGAATTCAAGGGAATGATTCATTGCTCAGGTGTGTGTGATTATGCATATATATTGTGTCTAAATGCATGCAGTGGTGTTTCCTGACAAGCTTGTTATAATTTGTACTCTCAGAAATGTTAAGATATTGAACTAGTTGGCTCGTGCAAAACATTTTATTCCCATTTGAGACAAAACAATCAACAAACACCATTTTAAATCAATACAATACATGCAATTTGTATTTTAACCTGCTATGCAAAGGTTTATTGTAAGAAAGGAAAAGTGAACAAATGTGATTAATCATTCTGCATTTATTTTACAGATGTATATTAAAAACTAGGGTTAATATAGTTAACTAAAACCATAAAAACATTTTTGTTACTTGAAATACTATAAATGTTAACCGAAATAAAATATTCAAAAACTTATTTTATTTCAGCTGGTTTCCCAAGGCAACATTTCTTGTTTTCATTTAATTTAACTTGATGTACTAAAATAACTAAATCTAATAAATGAATAAAACAATACAGACATGTTAAATAAAAATGAGAAAAAAACACAACAAAATTACTAAAATTTTAACTAAAATTAAAATGGAAAAGATACAAATAAAAACGAATGCATGCCATCAATACTCTTTATTTGTCATATCACCAATCAATTGCAGTATGATTTTTAGACCAAACTGCGCAGACCAACATGAACTTCTGTTACCATGTTTTACTCTTCATGTTGTTCCAAACTCTTATATTTTCTTAAACACATTTTGTTGAACACATAAGGAGTTACTTTGCTATTATTTTCCAACGTGAATGAGAAGTAGGGCCGTTGAGCTTAAAAAAAAGGACAAACAGAACCACAAAAACACAAAGTAGTTCATATGATTTGTGTGCTATATTCTACATCCTCTCTGAAGCCTGTTGTTTGGATTTTGAGGACTTGGAAATATACTGCATCAATCAATGCAATGTTTTGCATAAATCAGCACAAGTTTTACTGATACTTTTTGTCCTTTTTGGAGCATGACAGTATGTAGAAAAGCACAATATGCCATATTCATCATGAGAGCAGTTGCATGCATGCATGCTTTAGAGATGAGTCTGGATGAATATTGTTGTATTTATCTTTCCTATAGCTGAAGCGGTGCATCATGAACTAGAAATGCATTTAGAAATGGGTTTATTTCCCAGTGAAAGCAAGAACTGATCAAATGTATATAGAATGCAATGGATAAAAGCATTTGCTAAATATCTAAAAGTTTTCATTTTAGAGCAAACTTTTCAGTTTGAAGGGCCAAAAATCAAACTCGAATGAGGACTGCGGGTCAAAAGTAATGTTGCATTATATCCAACTAGATTATATTAAAATTAATATATTTTTTAAAATAATTAAGGAAAAATGTAAATATTCTTTTAAAAATCATTTTTAAATCAAATACATTTTTATTGTTTTTCACATTTCAATGCAAAAAAAAAAAAAAAAGTTACATTGACATTTTTTTCCCTCCACTTGTGATATTGCAATGTGGGGCCAAATCAAAGGTCATCATGGGTCAACTTTGGCCTGCATGGGCCCTGGTTTGGGCATCTCTGTTTTAACGAAACAACTTGTAGAGGTTTGATATCAACAGTGTTGTGCTTCAGCATGTAACTTATTGTTAGGTTTTGTGACATTATTGATATGAAAATTACACTTTGTGTTTCAGGTACAATGCCCTAAACGTGCATAATTATACCGGTAACTAGTCGTTTAGACGACCCACTTGACTAGTCGGTTTTTAACATGCACGCATCCCTAGCATTCATGCACGCGTGCATCTGTGTCTTTTCCTCTCTCTCTGTGAAGTTCTCCTCTAATGTGCTCCTCAGAAGTGTGCGACTGGTTGTAGGTCGTCTGGAGTCGGAACGGCTCCCCCGACGCCAGACCTTGCTTCATTAAACCGCTTCTATAATTGCTCGACTCCAACACAAAACGCCGTGTATCTGTACATTTGCAAATTTCATTTAACCTTAGCCTCTCCTTCCGTACCCCCGGTGGATAATCACTTTGTTTACCACAAATTAAACTCGGCCTGATTGTTTACCAGCCGCAAAGTCCCACCACATTTCTAGAAGCCTCGTTTATTTATTTCAATAATCGCAGAGCAGGGAGTCGTGTATATGCCGCGCTCATCTACATGAAAATTGTACAGTTAACTTTTGATTAACCAGCTTGTTCGTTTTTTCCGTGCGCTTTCTCCCTGTGCTCTGCCGTGTAATGGCTAGTCTGAATTTTAATAAACGCCTTTAAATTGGGAGCGGCCCTTCCTTTGAGTCGCATGAATGCGAGAGCGCGTTGAACAAACGCTCGCTAGAACAATAGCGCAGGCTGCCAGTTTGTGGTGTCATCTTTAAGTATGCAAGGATGAAAGCCTCGCGATTTGTCCATCAAAACAAATAAGAAAGGAAGCCGCTAATTCAGATGGCAGGAAGTCAAGTGTTTTTGAGTGCCCGCGCCACGCGCTCCCCCCGCGCACATCGCTAATGACTGCGCCACCGAGGGAGGTGGGGGTCCTCTCTGAAATTCTCCGTCACGTAGTGTACTTATCTCAAGTCTTGAGAACAATTAGAGCGGACAATAACTATAGAATGACTTTTTGTTGTGCGCCGGCTGTCTGTAGCAGCATTGGAGCGCGATAACGCCGCCGGGAGACCGCTGGAAAGTCTCTCCAGACTCCGGTCGGGGCTGCAGACCCTCGATTTCGCTCTCCGCGGTCTCCGGTGCAGCGCGCGCCGAAAGGTTGCACTTTTATCCTGCTGAATGAACGGCATCTTGACACGTTTCTTCTGGGAAGCCTTGAATCCCTTTGAGGAGGTGAACAATAGGAGTTCATTTGGAATAGTTTTGTAAACAGGGTGGTAAACAACTGATGCAAAATCGCATTTATTTATTTATTTATTTATTTATTTTTACCAGGGTCTTAAAGAAAATCTAAAGGTCACAGATTACAAATGCTATACAGTTAACAGTTGCGCCAATGCCGTTTAATGAACTTTCGGATTTCATTGTCTTGTTGCGAATGTCAACAATAACTCTGATGAATCGCTTTTATTTGCATTTTTAATCATTTAAAATTTTACAATTACCAGCACATTGCATTATAGGATACAGTAATTAATTTAGCGTGCACTCTGCTGAAAATTTTGTGTCAGCAGGGTATTATGTGCTTACAGAAAATCTGCATACTGCAAACTGTATATTTATATACTGCACAGAGGTAGTATGCTATTCCTGATTTAGCCAATGTTTCCTAATGCAGTACTACCAAACTGCATGCTGCACAGTATTCACTGTATATTACCTAGGGCCTAGGCAATCCTACTTTTTAAAGATTGTACATTCCAAACAGTGGTATGCTACATTGGTGTCACATGATATGACGTTTATGTTGAACATTTAATTCATAGAACAACCTTCAGTTAACATATCAGAAATAACAATGGAATTTTTAATCCAACTAGTTTGATGTTACTTCTGGTTTGTTCACCACGTTGGAAATGGAAGGTCAAGTTGAATGCATTGCATTGTGGGATGCATTATTTGCTGCAGTATGTTTTGTATAAATGTTGCATGTTTTGTCAATTTTAGTAAGTAAGAAAATGTGCATACGAGCACAGTATTCTTAGTGCATATACAGCAGAAATAGTATGTATAGTATGGCTTGTGCTGTGTGAGAGAATTTTGGCCAGTTGATTTTTTGTTGTACTGTATATCCAACATGTTGTGAATTCTGATTTAAATATGTCATCAAGATCTGCCTTGATAATGAAGATTAGACTTTGAGAATGACTTGGTTGCATCAGTTGAAATAGATTGAAAATATAAACAAATCATATGTGCCGCACTCTGTTTGCAGTGAAATTGTATTTCTGAATGAACAGAGAGATGTTTTTTTCTGACACATATAAAAATGTGGTGCTAAAAACAATTATTCATGATGTTTGTGGCAGGGTCTGTGAAAATGTTGGCTAGACGAGTAACAACCTTAACTACTGGCCCAACAGAACTGGAAAAAAGTACCTTTTTAACCCCTGATGGTACAGTATAACGTATACAGTACAGAACATAACGTGTTTTTGTGCAAAAGTCATGTCACATTGCTTGCTTGCAGCAAACGTTAAAGAGTCTGAGTATATTAATGTTTAAACATAAAATGTTTAAACAGTCATATTCTGACTCTTTGTCTCACATACACCACAATCGAGCGACGTGACAGTGCGACACTATATAGACAGTTTTGCTAGAGTATAATGGGAGCGATGTGGTTCTGTTGTGTCGTGTCGCTGGCTCTGTGTAGTCTTTGTGTCTCCAACACAGCTGCTTTTGTACAGCTTCATGCAGTGTTTTCATTTGAGAGGAAAAGAAGGCAAAAAAACCTCAATAAAAACGAGAAGAATTGCGAGTTCTTAAGACATCGGCCCCGCTCCGTGGGGGAAAAGCGCAGAAAGAGAGCAAGCGGAGAGAGTACGAGAGAGGAAAACAGAGCTGTGAACGGCAGCTGAGGCGAGATAAAACGAGCTTTGTGCCTTTTTTTTTCACTTACTGATGGCTGGCAACAAGGCCGGAGTGCCAGCAGAAGCAGGAATATCTGATAGGTTATGTGTTGTATTATGAAAGAAGCCGAGACAGGGGACATGTTAGAAAGCAAGGTGATTCGCGTCCTCCCGGGACGATATTTCAGGCTCCAGACGGGCACGACAGAATCCATAGAAGATCTGCAGAGACTTTTGGGGTTGATCTATAGTTTATAAACTGACCAAAACAATTAGCATTCAAATGAGATTTGAGGAGCTCTTTTGACAGAGGAGGTGACGGCGCCAAATTCCCCTGACTGTCCCTCTGCTTCGCAGACGCCGCTCTGATGCCCCGTTTGTCTTCTCTTACCTCTCTTTTACAACTTCGAAAGAGAGAAAAAAGTGCTCGGCTGACAACACAGAGCCGCGGTTGGGCGCAGCGGAGTTGAAGAGGTGCTTTGCAAGTTTTTAGTCGCATGAATAATTCGATATCTGAGCTCGTTGTTGCACTATTGGATGTATTTTTCAGAAATCTTAGCGTGCCGGCTCTCTGTGTTTTAGGGGCTCTCTGTTGCAGCTCTGCGTCTTGTGTTCTCGGCCCACTTTGTTCCATCAAAATACACATTCAAGACGCAAATTAGGGGCCCACCAAGTTGGCGCTTCTCTAACCAAATGTAGAAGCTGTCACAAAGGGAAAAAGAGTCCAGGCGAGAGCACGAGAGAGAGAGAGAGCGAGAGAGAGAGAGACAGTCGGGCGTCAGTCCAAGGCCCGCTAAGAGGCCATTGTTCGAACACAAGAGCCGCGGGCCTGGGAGGGAGATATGGGGGATTTAACGACATGACTTGAAGCGGGGCTGCGGGAACGAGAGGATTGGGGGATGACCAGATTAACGTGTCGGCCTTGAAGCCTCGCGTCAACTTTATCTTCTTCCGCATGGCAGTTGCAACAAAGAGAACAACCTCAGTGCTTAAGGCCATGAAGCAAAACCTGTAGAGTCCTCAGCCTGAAGCACCCACTTCTCGCTCTTTAGTGCACACGCGCACACCCTGTCGCATGTAAGGCGTATCGGCTGTCAGCGCAGACAGCTCCGCTGGGATCCGGCAGGGCAGGGATGCCGGGGAAGAGAGGAACTTTGATGTAAGCTTGTAATCGTGGCGCTACAGCCTCAAATGCAGAGTCGACAAACAGCAAACAAAGCTTGTCAGTCAGAGCGCCAAACAAACAAAATAAAAACGTCTGCGGGGCGACTTCAAAAAGAATGCTGGAAAAGTTGAGGCTGGCACTACAAGAACAAAATAATTGTCTCTTTGTTCCACGCTTTTGGAGGAGAATTCAAACAAAGGGAAATTTAGTCACTGGAACATATTTGAATAAGTAGAACCTGAGAGCGCAGAGACACCGCTCTGGTTATATAAGAAGCGGTTGGATCTTATAAGAGTCTTTGAGAAATGGGTGAAGGAATGAATGTGAAAGGTTCAGGTTCCCCAAAAAGAACTGACACTTAAGTCAGACTTAAAAATGTCTGAATGCCATTGCATTAAATATTGAACCAATGTTTTCTCTTCACGTTTACCATTCCAAAAAATTGGAATTTGGAATTTAAGAATGCATTAAATTGATGATAAATTACAGTTAAGACTTTTACAATGTTACAAAAGGTTTGTTTCAAATACACACTGTCCTTTTGAACTTTCTATTCATCAGAGAATCCTGAAAAAAATAAAAATAATAATAATCACAATTTCCATAAAAATATTAAGTTACATAAGCAGCACTGTTTTCAACATTAATAAGAATTTTTTCTTGAGCAGCAAATCAGCATATTAGAATGGTTTCTGAAGGATCATGTGACACTGAAGACTGGAGTAATGATGCTGAACATTCAGCTTTGATCACAGGAATAAATTACAATTTAAAATATATTTAAATAGAAAGTAGTTATTTTAAAATTAAATATTACTATTTTTACCGCATTTTTGATCAATTAAATGGAGCCTTGATGAGCATAAGAGACTACATCTTTTGAACTGTAATAGACAGTTCTCCACAAGTTCACATTATTTTTTCAATTCCTAACAACTTTTATCAAACTTACTTTCTGTCAAGTGTTTTGCTTGGTTGGCATTTTATCTTCATTTTATATATATATGAAATTGATTGCATTGTAAAAAGTTTCTGTATATGACAAGTTGAAATAAGATGCATAGCAATGTCCCTGAACAAGACATTTATTTCAGAAATGTAGCAGGTTATTTTAATGAAAAATCACAAAAACAACCTTATTTTAAAATGCTGTGAACTGAATACTTTACAATTAACCCTGGAACATATATACAGGTGCATCTCAATAAATTAGAATGTCGTGGAAAAGTTCATTTATTTCAGTAATTCAACTCAAATTGTGAAACTCGTGTATTAAATAAATTCAGTGCACACAGACTGAAGTAGTTTAAGTCTTTGGTTCTTCTAATTGTGATGATTTTAGCTCACGTTTAACAAAAACCCACCAATTCACTATCTCAACAAATTAGAATATGGTGACATGCTAATCAACTCAAAACACCTGCAAAGGTTTCCTGAGCCTTCAAAATGGTCTCTCAGTTTGGTTCACTAGGCTACACAATCATGGGGAAGACTGCTGATCTGACAGTTGTCCAGAAGACAATCACTGACACCCTTCACAAGGAGGGTATGCCACAAACATTCATTGCCAAAGAAGCTGGCTGTTCACAGAGTGCTGTATCCAAGCATGTTAACAGGAAGTTGAGTGGAAGGAAAAAGTGCGGAAGAAAAAGATGCACAACCAACCGAGAGAACCGCAGCCTTATGAGGATTGTCAAGCAAAAACGATTCAAGAATTTGGGTGAACTTCACAAGGAATGGACTGAGGCTGGGGTCAAGGCATCAAGAGCCACCACACACAGACGTGTCAAGGAATTTGGCTACAGTTGTCGTATTCCTCTTGTGCGTCTTACCTGGGCTAAGGATAAGAAGAACTGGACTGTTGCCCAGTGGTCCAAAGTCCTCTTTTCAGATGAGAGCAAGTTTTGTATTTCATTTGGAAACCAAGGTCCTAGAGTCTGGAGGAAGGGTGGAGAAGCTCATAGCCCAAGTTGCTTGAAGTCCAGTGTTAAGTTTCCACAGTCTGTGATGATTCGGGGTGCAATGTCATCTGCTGGTGTTGGTCTCTTGTGATTTTTGAAAACCAAAGTCACTGCACCCACGTACCAAGAAATTTTGGAGCACTTCTTGCTTCCTTCTGCTGACCAGCTTTTTAAAAATGCTGATTTCATTTTCCAGCAGGATTTGGCACCTGCCCACACTGCCAAAAGCACCAAAAGTTGGTTAAATGACCATGGTGTTGGTGTGCTTGACTGGCCAGCAAACTCAGCAGACCTGAAGCCCAAAGAGAATCTATGGGGTATTGTCAAGAGGAAAATGAGAAACAAGAGAGCAAAAAATGCAGATGAGCTGAAGGCCACTGTCAAAGAAACCTGGGCTTCCATACCACCTCAGCAGTGTCACAAACTGATCACCTCCATGCCATGCCGAATTGAGGCAGTAATTTAAGCAAAAGGAGCCCCTACCAAGTATTGAGTACATATACAGTAAATTAACATACTTTCCAGAAGGCCAACAATTCACTAAAAATGTTTTTTTTTTTTTTTTTTTTTTTTTTTTAATTGGTCTTATGAAGTATTCTAATTTGTTGAGATAGTGAATTGGTGGGTTTTTGCTAAATGTGAGCCAAAATCATCACAATTAAAAGAACCAAAGACTTAAACTACTTCAGTCTGTGTGCACTGAATTCATTTAATACATGAGTTTCACAATTTGAGTTGAATTACTGAAATGAACTTTTCCACGACATTCTAATTTATTGAGATGCACCTGTGTATGTATGTATGTGTGTGTGTATATATATATATATATATATATATATATATATATATATATATATATATATATATATATATATATATATATATATATATATATTTAGAAAGTAAATAGGGTCAGTTATGAGTTCATGTTGACTTAAAAGCCACTGATTTCTTTGCTAATTGTTTTGATATGGTGTTGTCTAGTCTAGTGGAACAGCATTCATTTTATATGTGATTTACAGTAGGTGTCCATATAGTCGGGCACACTTTATTAGCATTATCTGTCTGAAAGATGGTGAGCTTCAGAATGAACAGGAAAAAAAATATTATAAATATATAAAGTGTTAAAAATATATAAAGTGTTAATATTAGGATATTTGGATAATATCCCAAATTTTTAATCAGACTTCTATCATTTTCATTTTTAATAATATTGACTCCTATTATGCCCTCTGTGCTTCTAAAAATTCATCACACTGAAAATAAATAAATGATGCCACCACAACTTGATTTATTTAAAAAAGTAGATGAATAACTCTCAATCTGGAACTTCTGACTGAATGTTTGCAAAGAGAGGTGAGATAAACAGCTCCTGAAGTGGAAACCGTTCCAATAAAAGAGTCGAGATTTTATCTGAACTCTCTGGTGGTTTTTGTTCAAATCGCTTTTCAAATCTAATTCAGAAACGCTAATAAACTGACCATTCAATCTGAACTAGATGTTTGCTGTCTCTCATAAATCACAAAATGCCTTTCGTTGGGCGCAAGAGTTCAGCTCTTTACTTGAGCTTCGGGAAACTTGCAAGTCGAGAGGTCAGAGCGGCGTTTGACCCTCATGAGACTGAAGTCCACCTGCTGTAACTGACGAATCTGCTTCAGTCTGTTGCGCTAGCTTGCTCTGAATCATTTCGACAGTCTTCAGAAGCGGCTCAGGTGGGCTTCAGTAATACGAGGTGAGGTCGGTGTCTGTCAAACTTTGATTGAGGGGCGAGTCGAACATTTCTTCTCCTCGTTTCATCTTTAATTATAGTCAGAATGTGAAATGGCCCGTCGCTCTGAACTCCAGACTGATATGTGATTATTCTCAGAGCTGACAGTCATCGGGTCCCAGACAGTGGCTTTTTTTACCCCCTCATCCCTATGAATTAAAAATGAATGTGTAATGATTCATTATTGGCATGAAATAACTTTTAATTAACTAATCGTCCAATAAAGTGTGAAAGCAGTCATGTGCTACTGAGGGAAGTTTAAATGAAATTTGTCCAAAAAAGTCTGGTGGAGAAATAAGTCAGTATGAAACATAAAAGTCAAATGTTAAACTAGATATTTTATGAGTGAGAAATAATATAGGGAGCATCTTGTTTTTATTGGATTTCAAAAACGTTTAGATTAGCATCATCTGAAATGGAAATGCACTTTTAGTAGTAAGTTGATTAAAAATCACAAAAACAAACACCTTTTCTTTTAAAGGCTGTGAACTGATCAAAAATAATGTATAACCTATTTAGAAAGTAAATTTTTGATTACATTTTGTCCTTCATGTTCACTTTTAAATGTCTGATTTTTGTGGTACTACACTGTAAAAAATATATATTTTTGAAGCTGTAAACAGGTTTTTTTTTATAGGCAACTAAAACTAAAACCATAAAACAATTATTTTATTTCAGCTAGTTGCCAAAGGAACATTTTTCACTTCTCAGAAATGTATAGACAAGAATGAATGAATGAATGAATGGATAAATAAATAAATAAACAACAGTAATCATAATAAAAATAAACAAATAAGTAAATAAATAAATACTAAAAATAAAAAATAAAAGCTAATAAGAATGACAAAAACAACAAAATTACTAAAACTTTAAAACTAAAATGAAAACATAAAATAAAAAAATAAAAAATAAAGATAAAAAAAAAATTCAAAATAAAATATAAAAACTGTAATAGTATCTTAATGATACTAAAATAACCCTGATTGTAAATAAAACTAATTATTGGAGTGCATTTTACACGCTTATAAAAATCCAAAATACTCGACAAATACTATTTCAGTTTTTTACATTTAATTGCCATTTCTTTGTAATCATTTGTGAAATTTGCTAGCAATGTCTGAGTGAAAATTGTTTCAAAGTCACTGTTTTCAGTGTAGTTTGCCCAGACAGAATTGCAAAAATAGTGCCTGAAACGATCTTAAGTAGGAAAGCGGTAAGAGGTCAGAGCTCATGTCGGTCCAAGTCTTTACTATCTCCTCTCAACCTTTTGTTCAACAATCAATAGGCTTCCGCTCCCCTGACGAGATCTCTCGCTAAACGAAGACGCTGCTAGAGAGACAGCAGTGTGTGTGTGTGTGTGTGTGTGTGAAAAACAGGGCACCTAGGGACGGAGGACACTCGGAGCGAGAGAACGCAGGTGATGAAGATATATTTCTATTTCTATCTGTCCCCGTGTCATTTGCATCAGGCATTAGCCTAAATGTATCAGAGGCGCAGAACATGGGCGAGGAATTGCATTACTTCGGTGTGAGTGATGGTAAAAGCAGCATGCTAGCTGGGTCCATGTCAAGCCCTTAAATGGCTTGCTGTTTCGACCTTCTTAAGTAGCCAAATCTTTATTGAGTGTTGGACCGCTGGGACATTTTAGCCTTTGAGAAGGTTGTTCTTGTTACTATTGCTTTAGTGGATAAAACCCACAAGGATGTTCTTTTAACTTGTTTGGACTCCAACTGTTGTGTTTTATTTGATTTGAGGCCACGAGGGGGAAAGGCTAATTTAAACAGGTCTGCTGTTGCTTTCATTTTGGACTTTTTAACTTGAGAAAGGCAGGCAGGTGATCTTTAGGTGCAGCGTGTTTCTCTCAGACACTTTAGATTTGACCCAAACAAGCTTTTGCTCAAGCCAGCATGTGACTTCAGACACCGGTCTTCTCAAGCTGCTCGTCCCGAGGGCCGTGCCGAGGAGAAAAACACTGAATGAATCTGCAGAGAAAACAATTGAAAGTGAGAATCTGAAAAAAATGTGCTGCGGTGCACATATAAACTTTAAACAAAAGCACATATAAACAAAATCAGTTTAATAGTTTTTAAAAATGTATCTAACAACTCACATATGTGTTTCACAAAATCACACATTTTTATACAGCAAATGAGACGAGCAATAATTGATGTATCCAGTATGAAGTAAACAAATATAAGAATATACATAAATATATATATTTTAATATTACCTATTATTTCATCATACTTCACTGATTATATAGTTTTGGTGTATTATTATTATTATTATTATTATTATTATTATTATTTCAATCATAGACGAAATAGACAGAAACACTTTAGAGTCATATTTTCATCAATTTTACTACTATAAAATAATGAAAGTCCTTTATTTAATATACCATATGGTAATATATGTAGTATATAATAATAATAATAATAATAATAATAATAATAATAATAATAATAATGCATCAATTATAGGCAAAATAGACAGAAACTAGAAGGTTGTGGAAAAGTATAATTTCCAAGTTTATTATTATAAAATAATTAAAATCCTTTATTTGATATACCATATAATAATATCCATAGTACATAATAATAATAATAATAATAATAATAATAATGATAATAATAATGCATCAATTATAGGCAAAATAGAGAAACTAACTAGAAGATTGTAGAAATATGTAATTTCATAAAATGTATTATTATAAAATTAAAATAAAAATCCTTTATTTGTCATACCATCATAATTTATATAGTACATAATAATAATAATAATAATAATAATAATAATAATAATAATAATAATAATAATAAAATATATCAGTTTTACAGTGTAACTTAATAAATAATTAGTAATAATAATAATCATAGTTTACATATTACATACTATACATTATACAATCTTACATATTTAAAAAAAAAATAATAGAATAATATAACCTTGATAATGAATAAATTTAACTAGAGTAAATACACCATTGTTAAACTTATTCCCTTTTTTTTTTCTTTTTGTTTTTGAGAAATAATTAAACACATTTTTCCAGCATCTGAAGATTGTTTTGCAGACTTGCTAATGGCTGATGAAACTCTGATAACACTCAATCCATGTGGTTAATCTTTCATCATTTTAAGTGTTCATTAAGGGCTGAATGATAAGCAGAAACAAAGAAAGAAAGAAAAAGAACAAACATGCCATCTGACATTAATTTAAAACAAACCGAGACGATGTCAGCCGCAGCGTCCACAGGGTGGCACTCTTAAGCTGTCAATTGAAAGGAACTCTCCTCTCTCTCTCTCTCTCTCTCTCTCTCTCTCTCTCCTCTCTCTCCTCTCTCTCTCTCCTCTCTCTCTCTTCTCTCTCTCTCTCTCTCTCTCTCTCTCTCTCTCTCTCTCTTCTTCCTCTCCCTCTCTCTCTCTCTCTTTCTCTCTCTCTCTCTCTCTCTCTCTCTCTCTTTCTTTCTCTCTCTCTCTTTCTTTCTTTCTTTCTTTCTTTCTTTCTCTCTCTCTCTCTCTCTCTCTCTCTCTCTCTCTTTCATTTCAGAAAGCCAACACACAGGATTTGTTGAACAGCTTCACAATGATTATTGCCCTGGATGTGGCCAAGAATAAATCTGGCACGTGTTAATACATAAATGCCATATGTTTGTATGAATTCCTGATAATGCTTTGACAGAGTGACAGGATGGGTATAGGGCGAGCTCTCATCAACCTTTCTGCTCTCATTAAGATCTGAAGCTCAGAAAAACCAACTTTGAAACCCGCAAGTATTTCTCCCGCTGAAATGTGAGAAACGGCTTGATTTGCTCTGGGAGGAGCAGCAGAAGATGTCGACCTTAAACTAAACCTGATCTAAAGTATTGGAAGAGGCACTAACGGGGTAAAAGCAGGTCTCGGGGTTTCGAGTGCTGCTGGATGGGGAAAATGGGAGTCGATAACATGTAGCAGATCTTCCAAACAGACAGAAGGTCAAGTACACTCGCTTAAACACTGACAAAAACCATAAACTTCTCTTTCTCTTGTTATTTTCCCCCCATTCTTCTTTCGGTTGTATCACATGGGTTTTGTCAGTATGTCTTTGTCATGCTTACATCTCGTCACTTCTGTGTTTTTAGATATTTAACAGTTTATGTTACTTATAATAACCACATTTAGCACTCTTGGCACATATGAGTTAAAGTTTGCATTTTTGCCTGCAAATGCTATATTTTTTTGTCACGTTTGCTTTCTGTGGTAAGTTCAGGACTACATGCACACTGTAATTTACAGGTTTACAACTGCCATAATTAGTTTATAATAATTATTAATTCTATATTGCTTTATGCAGTTTTAAATTGGAACTTGGACTTTTAAAAAAAACCTTTTTGAAATCAGATTCTCTATTAAGGAATTTAAGGCAGTAGGTTAATTGTGTGAAAGATATTTGTCTACACTCTTAAAAATAAAGGTGCTTCATGATGCCATAGAAGAACCTTTTTGTCTAAATGGTTCCATAAAGAACCTTTAACATCTGAAGAACCTTTCTGTTTCACAAAAGGTTCTTTGTGGTGAAAGAAGGTTCTTCAGATTATAAAAAGGTAAGAAAGAGATGGTTCTTTAAAGAACCTTTGACTGAATGGTTCTTTGTGGAACCAAAAATGGTTCTTCTATGGCATCGCTTGAAGAACCTTTTGAAGCACCTTTATTTTTAAGAGTGTATATGTTTTTTTTTTTTCTATTTTTCATATAATAAAATATCAAACCAAGTGGAATTAATTTTGAAAGTTTTTGTTTTTGAAAGAAATTAATAGTTTTATTCAGCAAGGATGCATTAAATTGTTCAAAAGTGACAGTAAAGACATTTATAATGTTACAAAAAAAATCTATTTCAAATAAATTAAATGTTGTTAAATGTTTGAATTTTCTATTCGTCAAAGAATTCTGAAAAAAAATAAATCACAATTTCCATTAAAATATTAAGCAGCACAAATGTTTTCAGCATTGCTAATAATAATAATAATAATAATAATAATAATAATAATAATAATAATAATAATAAATGTTTTTTGAACAGCAAATCAGCATATTAGAATGATTTCTGAAGGATCATGTGACACTGAAGACTTGATGCTGAAAATTCAGCTTTGCATCACAGGAATAAATTACATTTTACAATATATTCAAATAGAAAATAGCTATTTTAAATTGCAATAATTTTTTACAATATTACTGTTTTTACAGCAATTTTTTACAAAATCAAATAAATGCAGCCATGGTGAGCATAAGAGACTTATAAACATTAAAATTGTGGTTTAGGTGTCTAATATATATATATATATATATATATATATATATATATAATATATATATAATATATGTGTGTGTGTGTGTGTGTATACACACCTAATATATAAGCATAAAAGAAGCATTAAACTCTTTTTTTTTTTTTTCCAAGCTCCCATGGTGTTCCAGTGCTACATAACATGAAACGTTATAAAACAAGGTTATACGCGAGATGGACGTGCCGTTTAATCGAGACAAGACTTTAATTTTGAGGTTGGAATTTTTCTCTGAGGGTTTGAAGCCGAGCGCACCTTAAACTGCTCGCACGGATATGATGACTTTTGTCTTTAGTGATCAAAGCCTTACGCAAAAGTACTTGAAAGTACAAGTAAACGTGAAATATGGATGAGGCCGGCCGGTTTGATGATGACTGTGCTAAGTGTGTGAGTCAGAGGCATTTTAGCAGAAAAGAAATGTGATTTGTTGAGGCTCTCATTGGCTAGCTGACTTTGCCCTCGTCTCGTTTCTGCCAGGGAGCTTTTGCATATCTACATTGTTGTATGTTATATAACCATGTTTGAGGAGCAATTCTATAAGCTCGTATTTAGAAATGGGTCTTACGGAGGGTGAAAAGTTGCGCAAAGGTCTCGGAAGAATTGTCGTCACTCGGAAAAGGAGGACGGAGTGAAAACCAGGCCAGCGATCAGAGAGACAACAACAATGGAGAGATGAAGAAACGTACAGAGGAGTGTGAGAGGTGCCTGATTGTGCGTCTCTCAGGTGGTGGGCCGCAGGACTCTGGGGGGTCGGGCTGGATCTGCAGCGGGGCGTCTGGGGCCGCTCTGATCGGCCCGACCGGGTGGTTTAGGAACCAGATTAAACTCATTACAGCTGCTGAGGGAAACGCAAAGGCCGTGTACCTGGAGCCCGAGCGGCATACCTGGATCACGGCCGTCTCGAAGGAGTCGTCACCCTGGATCATCCTCCTCATCCTCCCACTGTGGCCTCACCTACAGCTGCAGTCCGTCTCAACTCGCACTCAAATACTGTACAAACTGACTGTAAAAGTCTGTTGAACTTTGTGCATTTGTGGTGTTCTGTCTTAGTAAAAATTAGGATTTATTGTAATCACTCTGCTACTTTAAGAGCTTTTATTTAAGAATGGATGGTTTCGATATAAAGCATTTTTGTCCTGATTACTGTAAATTAATTTGAAGAAATATTTTGGTCATTTTCAACTTAGTGCCCATGGACAGCATGTTTAGCCTGTTGTTGATTACAATAAATTCGTCTCATGCCTGACATGAACAAAACTACACATTTGAATTTATTTATTTAGTGATATTTCTAAATCTTTAATTTCATGTTATGAAGTAAATTGCACCTTCAAAATGATTAATTTTCCAATTTACCCTATGCCACAATTTTGCCTATTGTTGGACCTTTGTAGTTCATGTTGTTTTTTTAATATAAAAATATATATTTTTATTAATAGATTTTTATTTTTTAAATGAAGATTTTCATTTGCTTTCATAGTTGTTGTACTCCTTATTCGTAAGTCACTTTGGATAAAAGTGTCTGCTAAATTTTAAAATCAAATGCAATGTAATGTATAATAAAAGCTTGTTTATTGATTGATTGATTGATTGATTGATCTATCACCAAATGGTCCTAAAGTGAAACAAAATGAAAACCACTGATTTAAATAATTTTACAAATTTAACAAAGCTGTTTAGCAAAAATACAAGTTCTTTTTAGCTTTCCAGCTCATTTGCATCAAACACTTTTATTTTAAATATACACTACTGTTGAAATGTGAAAGAAGTCTCTTCAGCTTACCAAGGCTGTGTCAAAAATACAGTAAAAACCATAATATTATGAAATATTATTACAATTTAAAATAACTATTTTTTTATTTGAATATATTTTAAAATTTCATTTATTCCAAAGCTGAATTTTCAGCATCATTACTCCAGTTTTCAGTGTTTTTCAGGATTCTTTGATTAAAATAAATAAATACAAAACATTTTTGTGACACTGTACTGTAAATTAGTCACTTTCGATCCATTGAATGCATCCTTAATGAAAGTATTAATTTCTTTAAAAAGAAAAATCTTGCTGACCCCAAGATTTTGAACAGTAATGTATTACTGCAAGTTTTCTATTTGTTTTTATGATCTGAGGGAGCTTTTTTTTCTGTTGCAATTTCCATCATGCTGTCCATAAAGTAAATTCAGTCATCATTTAAGTATGATATTCTGATTAATTAAGAATAAAAAGTCACACCAGTTTGCAAAAACATGAGGGTGAGTAAATAATTACAGAACTTCCAGTTTTGTTCGAACTGCTCTTTTAAATGGAAAGTTTTCTGCTGTAATCCTCACTCATGACCTCACTTCCTGTCGTAACTCTCGTTACATGTCAGCTCACTGTCCTCTGTGAGTTTGTCCCCTCCTATCTCATCAGTGTAATCACATTGATGCTTGTTATTCCGGCCTCTCTCAGCAGGGCTGTCTCGTTCTTTGATGGAGGCTGCAGATATAGAGCTGGAACTCATGGTTTCGGTCATCCCTACCGACAGCCCTGACCGTGACCATCAGAGACCGACCGCGGTCAGGAACCGTGGGGCGTCAGCGCTCTCCTGCCCGGCCTGTTATCCCCCGCGCCCGCCCTCGCGAACACCCTCTCATTCGCTTTTGATCAGCCCCGACTCCGGCTGCTCCAGCGAAGCGGCCTGGGTAACGTGTGGCTGTGGAGGGGGTTAGATGGACTCCATTTGGTCATTTGGACTTCAAGGCTGGACGTACCACTGACTCTACGCTTTAATTAGAGGCTGGCATAATAATTGTTTGCTCAAGACTGTAAAAGAGCCCGTTGAGAGGTGGGCCAGCGCTGGCCGTGTGCGTCCTGCTTAAAATGCCCTGCATATAGAGGTGGTAGCGGTTAGGGAGGTCTCTAACTGCTTTATATGTATTAAAATTCAGAATAATCTAAGCAATAAGAGATAATGTACAGTCAGATGGTCATTATTGCGAAATAAACCCCGCTAGGGTGATCAGGATCCCAACCTGAAGGAGATTTTGCCGTAGTGACCGACCGGTTTGTACAAATTTGGATTATTTTGGCAGAGTCCCTGTGGTTTTCAGGTGTTGAAAGATGATGTTTTCTGTCAGGTTACACTTACTTGTAGGATAAATGGATGGAGACATAACAGGAAGTGTTTGTATACTGAAGTTGTGTACATAAGAGCTGCTTATGGTCCAATTTAATGAAATAAACCAGGGACAAAATAAACCAGATCAAATCCGTTGATTACCACTGAAAATAATTCAGACTTACACCACTTGAATTTGTAAAAACACACAAAAATCACAGTTACGGTAAATCATTTACATTGCAGGTATTGCATTTGGATTAAAGTTAAAATACACACTTTTCAGCATCATGTCATTTTCCAATGCAAAATTCCGAGAGAGCATATATTTTATATATATATATATATATATATATATATATATATATATATATATATATATATATATATATATATATATATATATATATATATATATATATATATATATATATATATATTTAATTTCACATTTAAAGTATCTTTCAATTTTTTAATTCATTTCAAACATCACTTGTCAACGTTTTATTTTTAAAATATTAAAACATTATTTATGCATTTGTAATTGCAGGTTAAAGCATTACATGTCCCTCTGAGCAGCATTAAACAGTGTGTAAAAGCATCTAAATGCCATTCAGATGCAACTTCTATGTTTCCTCTGCATTACAAAGATGAATTTTGTCAATACTGACTTAATTTGCTTGATTAATGTCTTATTGACTTTAATGTCTTATGCCCAAATGTCTTATTGACTGATTAAATGTAAAAAAAAAAAAAAAAAAAAATAACTCAAAAGGTAATGCACACTTTTAGAAAAAAAAAAAAAAGGCTTTATAAAGGTAAAAAATGCCCATACAAGGTAAAAATCAATCTAAAAAATAAAAATAATCTGCTACATGACAACAGGCTACATCAGCTGGAATACTTCAAACCAGAGCTATTTTTGTTTTATATGCTGCTAAGAAGACACCCCAGAAGATGGGTCAAGTCCATCATTGTTCAAAGTAAAAAAATTAGTTTTAATAAATAAAGAATTTGTAAAAATCAAGGGAATTTCTCTGGCATTTCTTTCTGTTTGCTGTATTGAAAACGTACTGAACCGTGACACCACTGTATCGTATCGAACCAAAGCATGAATTTTGTGAACCGTTACACCTATATTGGAATTAATAACCTAAAAAGAATATTTAAACATTAATTTTGCATATTCAAGTTACTTCATTTTTTTTTTTTTTTTTTAGAAATATTTTATATATTTTAATTTGAATAATTTTAACTTCAATTTGTTTGTGTATATGGCATCAAGTTACATGTATTTATATATGTAAATTTAGAAGTATTATACTCCTATTATTTTTTGCTATCTTCATTTCTGCTTTAGAAACCTCCAGAAAGCTTTGCCACATAGACATCCATTATAAGCACATTACTGAGTCCACAGTTTTTTTTAATCACAAATCAATCTCTAATTAGACATTAGAGCTTGTTTTTGCATTAAACCCATAATATTCCTTTAAACTGCAGAAGTAAAAGGTGAAATTTTCTATCACTTGATAAAAAAAAATAGTGGCACCAAATGGAATTGCTAAATGGAAATGACTGTTTTCAAGCAGGTTTCTCCAACACTCTCTTCTTCTGCTATTATTTATGAGAAAAATGCGATTTCCACTTCTTTTTGGGCTTGTTTTTCTCATTCAATAATAATTTTTATTGCTTCGTCGCAACCAAAAGAGCATAATATAGGACCAAAATCATATTTGTGTCTCTCACTCCGTCTCTCTTGACCCTGGAGAAAGTGTTGGATGGTTCAGAGGAGGTCAGGCTAATATCTGTGCGCTGTAATGAAATATTGATAATCAATGATGTGGCTGACAAATGGAGGGTTACCAGGACGACCGTGCAATGACACCAGCCTCGTGGCCTGGTGAAGACAAGCTCAGTTTAATCTGGATACAGCCAATGAAAATGGTGTGAAATGCTCTTAAAGGTGGCCCTCTTAATGTGGGATTATCCCATCACAGGAGTGACAGAGATTAGAATTAATTGCATTACAGGCATAATCCTAACAGCTCTGCTTTCCGAGAGAGAGAGGGAATCGGATAGACGTGTATTTTTACAGATCTGGAATAGGTCAAGGATCATAACTCACCAGAAGCCCAAACACGGGCCGTTTGACCCTGGATTGAAAGCGCAGTGATGACCCGGGCCTCATGAAAGCCTGGAGCGGAGCTGCTTGAGCTGCTGAAGGTGATTGAAGATGAGTGTGACAGAGATAAGGAGTTAAACGCTTCAGCGTGTGTGAGTGTGTCCTCAGTAATAGTCCTGATAAGTGGATGTGTACTGTGTCGGCTCTCCAGGGAGTAAACTCACTCTGATATACATCCATTAAAGAAACACAACAGTGAGAGGCGGCCGAGGCTATTGCTGCAAACTGGATTTCCATAAACTACCTGATGTGTTTTAGCACCGGTAATGGGATTTACTGCTCTATCTATCTATCTAAATATGATGTAATTATTGAAATAATATTGTAGTCACACTGTCTGTTGATTTGAACAATCTTTAGATGGTATTTATACCATTGAATTTAAAATTCAATAATAATAATATTATAATAATAATAATTTTAAATTATTGTTTTAAGGGCCAAGCACATTAGGATTGTTCATTCATTCATTCATTCATTCATTCATTCATTCATTCACTCACTCAAGATCAGTGGTTCTCCTTTTTTATTCCAGGGTCCATTATTGTCCAAAACAATGTTTGAAGACCACTAGGCTTTTATTGTAATGACAAAGCTGTTTGTTTTCAAACTTTTATTATTAGTGGCAAATATAAAAACAAATAAACAAATAAAACAATCATAAATAATTACAAATAAAATAATTAAGTTCCATAAGGCTTTTCAAGAACTTTTGACAAATGAATTTGATGTTTCTAGTAAGATAAGTTTTTTTTACTTTTTTAATTTATTATTATTATTATTATTATTATTATTATTATTATTATTATTATTATTATTAAATAAATAACAATTTGGCAATTTCTGCTTGCTAAAATATTTTAGAGCTTGACATAATTAGAAACATTTTATTCATTACAGAAATTTCCATGACTTAGCTAAGTCTTGAAATCACACTTTTAATATTCCCTTGCATATGATTTCTAAGACCATGTGAATCGTAGTTCTTAAATTGTTGGGGGAATTAATTACAATATATCTTGATCTGTTTAGCTTATTTTAAGGCTTGTTTTGTCTTATTTTAAATCATTTTAAACAATCTTGAGGCCCTTTTAGTCCCAGTCCCCTGGTTGCTGTAGATAAAACTGCTTAAATATTACTGTGTGGATGTTTTAGGGAAATTAAGTGGAATTAAGTTTAAGTAAAACAGCAACAGCAAAATCGTTGATTTGTCATACAATAATAAAATTTCATTTATTTTTCACAGAAGTTTGGCATTAGATAACATTCTTACAAAAAATATGACGGAAGTCATACAAATTTGACAGCGTTCAATGTAGGCCCTTTCTTAAATACTTTTTGTGTTGTTCATTTGTCGTAGAGTCATCTAGCATTTAATACATACTTTTCTGAGATTAAGGAGGCATCTAAACTTGTCATTGCTCGATGTTGTAAAAGTTCCCCATTACCAAGCATTTTTTCTCCTTTGAGGCATCTTTAAAGTTCTGCATCCAATATCTGACTGATAAAGCTCTGCTGCGTTTATTTTTGATGGAGACCAATTCCCCAAAGTTAGACCACGAAACTCATGTCAGATCCACACTGCTAATCTGACCTGCGATTATCACAATAAACGTTTTGCTTTCCTCAAGTTTGACTCCTCCCAAAACAGAGGAACTTGTAAAAAAGATTTATTCCACATATATATACAAGTATTTCCTCAGTGCTGCTACTTCAAGATTGGAGTTAAAAAAAAACTGGATTTATGGGGCATTTTGAAGTTCCTCTTAACAAGTTTCACACGCTGTTCTCTCCTGAGGACCATCTTCGATGTCTGTAACCCTGCAAAATACCCCAATTTGATGGCGTTAAGCACAGTTTCCTCCATGTATCAGAACTTTTAAATACAAGATGTTGCTTTTTTGCGAATGTGTATCTGGTCAATCAGTTGAGCTCCTCTCAGGAGAAGCAGAAAATGACTGGAGAAAAAAAGTCTTAGCTCAGCCAGGACATTTGGCGAAAAAAGGTGGACCGAAGGTCAGTAAAGTGCTAAATGCTGTTTCCGAGTCTCCTGACGTTCCCAGGGCACCTGTGCCGATGGGACGTTTTTCCCGTCTCTCGGCCCCCTCCTGTTCCGATGCGACGAGGTGAACTTGACTACTTTTAAGAGTAGTTTCAGAGGCTGTTAGCCTTCGGAAGATATACACGTCTGGCAAAGTGAGAGCAAATTTCTCTGCTCTTTCTCCTGGAGAACAGGAATGTCCGATATTTGATCAAGAGGCCGGCTGGAGTACCGTCCCACTCAAACGCTAAATGTTGTCAAATGAGACTGAGCGGAAAATCCGCATCCCAGAGGTCCTCTGCGCTCGCTGTTACATCTCAGAGCAAACCAAATCAGAGTCCAGTAAATGCTGAACATACCTACATTTAAGTGATGTATTGCAGCGTTTTGCCATTTTGAGGGTTTTACTGGAAATCACCAGGAGAATACTCACTTTTCTTTTCTCCTGAATGCTTTTTCCCCTCGTCACCTCTTATCTTTTCTCTTTTTGCACAAATGCAAGAGTTTAGTAGCCAGTTAAAAATGAGACAATGGAAACTTCAGTTAACACAGAACTGTATTTTTCATTAAAATCCCTCTGTAGTCACTAATTTTATCCCTTTAAACTAATCTATGGCATTTTTAACCTTTTTGAATATGCAAACTAGTCCCGGCCTCCTCTCGATCACACCAACTCAGACTACTTGCTTCACTCGGTTAACTGAAGTAGTAAATGGCAAATGGCAATATTGGATTAATATGTTTGAACTAGAAACTGATTCTGAAGAAAAAAGGAATAGTGATTTTTAAGATTTTTCAAAGGATATTTCAGACGCTAAATTCTGATTGGATGAGAGTTTAATGCAGACAAACAGACACCTGATAAACTGTGCATTATTTGAATTCTGTATTAATGTGGCAAGTTTCTACATTGCTTCGAAATCATCTACACTACACAAAAAACAAGAAAGAAAGAAAAAAAAATTACAGTAAAAAAAAGCTGTTGTTGCCAGAATATACTGTAAAAAATAGTGGCAACATTTTGTTTTATGGATTGAGCTGAAATTTATAGTAAAAAAAAAAAAAAAATACTGTGTATTTTATTAAGTGATAAAATGTTAAAATAATGTCATACACACCAGTACAAAAAAAAAACTAACATAACATACATGACACTAAAGTAACGCAATAAACATTGATTTCAAATCCTAAGATGTAACATAAAAATATGAAAGCCTATTTTTTGCCACAGAATAAAAAAAACAAAATTGCGACTTTGTGATTCTTTAATTTCACAATTCTGACTACAGTTCTGAGGGAAAAAAGTTATAACTATGAGAAGTTAACAAAATTAAAAATTGGGAGATATGAAATTGGGAGATATTTTTAATTCTGTGGTGGGAATGTATCCAAATATATGTAAGAAAAGAGAGAGAAACAGTTATTAAAATGCAAAAAAAAAAAAAAAAGCATTTACACAGAGGATCCTACCAATATCATTTTTTTAAATAAGATTACGTTTTTGTTTCCAAAATTTAATTTTACTGTAAAATTATATGAAATATCCAATTAGATGTATTACAGTTTTTTATCATATAGTAAGGGAGCTTACTGTTAACAATTAACAGGTTTTTACAGTAGCATTTTTTTTACAGTCTTTTGCCGTTGAAATGATGCATTTTTATATTGTATGGTTGTGTCCGTTTTATAAAAGCTACTAAATGTTTGCAACAACACCTATGACTTATGCTTCATCAGTATTGCTGCGCTTCATTGCAGTTCTGTGTTCTGAAAAAAAGGACTGTCTTCTAACACACTTTTTGTCACACGTGTCTGTAGATTGATTTGATTTTAGAAATTGCAGTTCTCCTGATGCTCAATTGTGTCAGTGTCTGTGACAGTATGTACCTTGTTTCTAGCGCGGCGCTAATCTTACCAGCTGTAATCTGGTTTCCAATGTGAAGATTTGTGTTCACTTTGATGTGCTCAATCCTCTTTGCTATTGCCTTCAGCATTCACACACACTTCTCTGTGTGGTCTATGAGTCTTTGAACTCAATATTTCATTAAAAAAAGATCTCCTGAGACTGGAAACCACTGTGCTTAGAAATCTATAGATCTAAATAAAACAATTAAAGTCTGAATGAGGCCCACGTGGCTCGTGTTTGATTTCTCTGAATTTCATGGAGTCTTTCATCAAGTGCCAGTCAAACAGAAGTGATATGATTTCAAGACGCTTTTCATAAGATCTTTAAAAGGGTTTCAGCTATGAAGTCATGACCCTCTGAACCTGTGGAGATAACCTTCACAAGTATGTTTATGAGTCTACTTTGCTAAATGCTAAAATCCTTTCATTTTATTAAACTTTCTGTGCCACTTGTCAGGAATAGGGACAAAATAGAGTCAGAAACCATTTTTTTTTTTTTTTGGTCATTTTCAGCAAACGATCATAGAAAGGAGGTGCTTAATCTTCAGAAAATGTTGATCATCAGTTTCTGGAGGTCAAACTACATATTAAATGAGATATGTTATATTACATGTGTTTTTCATGAGGTTTGCAGTTTTTGCAATCCTGTTACTAGAACATGGGACATATTTAAATACATCCTGGCAGGGAAAAATAAATAAATAAATATATAAATATATAAATATAAATATATAAGTGTTAAGTACAAAGACTAAAATATTATTTCATTTTAAAATGTACTCCAGTAATCTTTTTGTTTACAAAAATAATTTTTTACAGTGTAGTTGGACTGATTTGTAAAATTCTGCCAATGAAAATTAAATAAAATGTTACGTAAAACGGTATACATACAAATATATGTGTATATGTGTGTAAAATACATTTTTACAGTGTAGTTGGAATGATTTGTTTGATTTTAGCATGAAAGCATCAAAATTAAATAAAATGTTTAAGTTAAAATATGCAGTAAATGTTTATAAGTTAAAATGGTTTTCAATGGTTTACCATGCATATATATATATATATATATATATACACACACACACACACACACACACACACACACACACACACACACACATATAGTGTGTGTGCATACACAGCAGTCAAAATACATGGCACATGCACAAATCTACTTTTTTTAAGTGTAAACATAGTTTTTTTTGTACAAAAAAGTAACAGGACATCGAACTGTATGTTGTTTGTGGAAAATGCTCTATCCAGTTACCTCTTGACCCCTGTGAGGACAAAAGCAATGAGACACAGAAACTTTGTGAGTTATAGCTATCCTTGCAGTGTGAAACGGAAGTTTTCACCCCAGTAATTCCCGAATGGAGGGAAAAAAGGAAAAAGTGTAAGTGTAATTTTTCTTCTTTATGAGTTACAAAGTCATACCCACATGCATCAAATGAAATAGCTTTTCACTGGCACTCAATAATGGACACAAAATCCTTCTTGCAGCTGCTGTGGGATTGATGTTGAACTCACACTGGGACAGATGTCTTTGTCTGGCTTTGGGTGAATATATCTATTGTTTGCCATGCTGTCACATTTCAGCTTTTTCCGCTTTCAATTCTCCGTTTTTTTTTTTTTTTTGGTAAGTGTTTACTTATGTTTTGAAGCTGTTTTGATTTCATTTTTTTCCAGTCTCTGGGTGCTTTCTGATTGGTTTGGGATTTTGAGTCAGTTCCACCTAATCTGTGTTTCTGCTCGAACCCGAACGCTTGATTAGTGCCGTTCAGCTCTGCGTGGCCCTGTGGTGTTTGCGTAATTTATGGAAAGTGAAATCCTGCCCTCAAATCCACCATTTAAAACATTGTGTTGAGAATCAGCACGGTTTTAGCTGGTCGCTTGATGAGCGTTTGATTTAATGAGGGTAACTAGGGAAGGTCACTTACAGATGCGTGGCTCTTATGTGTGTTTGTAGAGAAAGTGAATGTTGCAGCTGCTTTGTACCTGACACTAATTATCACTTCAGAGCAGGTGTTTGACTGTTATTGAAATATTTAAAGGGACAGTACGTCTTGTAAATTGGGTGTGACTGGTGCAACACAACCTCCAATGCTGTTTTAATGCCATCTTGAGACATACACTGTAAAAATAATGGATGTGTGTCTGGAAATATTGAGTATAAAGGGCTTTTTGAATCTAAGATACAAAGAATTGTGAATTGCATTGAATCTGCTGAGTTTAAACAATGTTTGGAGGAATATTATAAATATAAATATTTTGAACAACACTGCTAACTTGCTAAGGGGTTTAGAGTTCCCAGCATGCACGGCAACTTAACTTTTTGTTTTACTTTTTATTGACTTTAATGCTATTTTTGTTAGTTTTCATATTCATGCACATTTTACTTAATGTTTGTTGATTGTTACTGTTACTGAGGTTTGTTTTAAATGTTGAGGTCCACATGAATAACTGTTCATTTATAATATGGTCTCACTTTTAGAAGAAAATAGTTCAAAGTTCACTTAATACACACCGTTCAAAAGTTTAGTGTGGCTAAGATTGTTTATTGTTTTAAAAGAAGTCTCTTATGCTCACTAAGACTGTATTTATTCAGTCAAAAAATACAGTAAATTTTTTGAAACAGTATTACAATTTAAAATAATTGTTTTTAATATATTTTAAATTGTATTTTGTTTCTGTAATGGCAAAGCTGAATGTTCAGTGTCACATGATCTTCAGAAATCATTCTAATATGCTGATTTTCTGCTTAAAAATGTTTCTTATGATATTATTAATGTTAAAAACTGTTGCCTAATATTTTTGTGAAAACTGTTTTTTTTTTTTTTTTTTCAGGATTCTTTGATGAATAGAAAGTTCAAAAGAACAGCCTTTATTTGAAATCGAAATCTTTTGTCACATTATAAATTTATTTAATGTTGCTTTTGATCAATTTAATGTGTCCTTGCTAAATAAAATTATGCATTTGTTTCAAAAAATGAAATAAAAATCATATTGATCCCAAACTCCTGAATGGTAGTGCAAGTCATTTACATTTTATTTTATTTGTTATTATTATTACTATTTTTAAATTAATTAATTAATTAATTTATTGGAACAATTCAAGATAAATTCCCCCCATTTTCATCAATTTCTTCATTACAGTGAAGACGCCGTCATAAACCCATGATGCTTTTCATCATGCCATATTAATCATATACTTTCATCGTACAATTAACAGCTAGGTCTTTTATACCAAACCTCACTTTAGATAGCAAAGCATGTTTAACAGCTGAGAGAGAAAAATCCAGTCCAGCTTAAGATGTGAAACATGGAAATTCCCCCTTTCTCTTACATGATAATGTTCCTTCTTTCCCGAAACAAAAAGGAGGCAGAATGAAAAAAAAAAAAAAAAAGTGGGGTTGTAGCATACATTATATGGGCTATATCATTTTTGTTACCCCCTCCACCCCTTTCCACAAATCCCTCTTTTCACATTGCATTCCTGAAACATAACTTGCAGAAACTTTCTGCTTGCGTGGTGGATTTTCATTTTAGATGTTGCCAACTCAAGGGCATTTGGACCAATCGATATCTGTCTGTCTTCTGGCACACACAAAGTTGGCCATTAGAAGTGAGCTTCTTATAGCAGGCTCAGCCAATACCATTAGCCCTAGCCTCAGGGCAGTTCTATCCAAGAGACAGGCAAGGCACCTGCCCCCCCTCCCCTCCCCCACCATTAAGCGTCTCCCATGGGACGTCATTTGGACATATCGGGCAAAGAGCAGTTCTTTATTCTTTCCCTCTTCAACACCCAGACTCTACCAAAAATCAATAAATCTGTTCTTTGCTTATTTTCAGAACTTTGCTTCAATATAAGCAGGACTTACCTTCCAGCAACAAACTCACACGCCAGTAGGTCATTTTTTCCACCCTCTCTCTCTCTCTCTCTCTTTCTCTCTCTCTCTCTCTCACACACACACACTCTCCCTCTCTCTTTTTTTGTTTTCTGTGATTCCCTCAAAGCCCCAATTTAAAAGCAAATAAACAGAGAAGCGCTTTGCTCTTCGTTTTGTTCTGCTGAGATTAAAAGGCTCCCCCTATAAGAATGGGATGCTATTATCATCGACGTCACATCCCAATCTGCGCATTTAACTAGCGGGAATTTAACGATTTGACTTCCCCGGCGTGTGAGTGCTGGATCGATCAGAATTCAGCTCTCGATAGGTCAGTGGGGTGAGAGAACGAGGGGATGATTTGAAATGAATTCAGATCTCAAAACTCATCACTGATTGACCCGGTCATGAGGCTCAAATTATATGTTTTGACCTCAACAACCTGAATATGTTTGAGTTCAGTTCTGTGACTGACAAACCACTCATACACTTCTAAGCATCCCATTTTTAGTGAGTATTGCACTACAAGTGCATTTAGCTGTCGGTCTATCTACCTATCGTTCTGTTTGTCTGTCTGTTGTTCTGTCTGTCTTTTGTTATTCAATCATTATTTGTTCAACCTAATTCGGTCTTTCTTTTATTCATTCTATCTGTCTGTCTGTCATTCTGTCTGTCGCTCTGTCGTAGGGCTGCACGATTAATCGAAATGAAATCGCAAAGGCGATAAATCGCGATTCAGAAGCTGCGATTGTCATGCGTATCTTTCATTGAAGCACGGTTCTGTGATCAGTAGTAAATCTCCATCCGAAGACCAGAGGGCGCTCTCACGCGGAAACTCCAAATACGCCCCGCAGAAGAAACCCAGGAAATGCCTATTGCTGCAGCTGAATTAAAAGAAGATTTAATTGCTTTCATTGATTCAACGTAACTAATAAACACATGACTATGACAATATATGGTTTATCTGAGTTCGTCTTATTATAATTTTTATTATAATAAAGTATATAATAATGCAGTGCTAATCAACACAGCCTTTATCACTGCTTAGAATACTAATGAAATATTACATGCCTTATTCTGTGGAAGAAGCCACATCATCTCACAGAAGGATTTATTTCAAACACTCTGCTGACGTTATGAAGTGAGTTTGGAGTAAAAACATGTTATTATATGATAACCTTCAAGTATGTTTATGAGTCTACATTGGCTTTGCTAAATGCTAAAATAATTTAATTTTACTAAACTTTCTGTGCCACTCATCAGGAATAGAGACAAAATCGAGTCAGAATATATATATATATATATATATTTTGTCATTTTCAGCAAATGGTCAATGAAGGGTGCTTAACCTTCAGAAAATGTTGATCATCAGTTTCTGGAGGTCAAACTAAATATTAAATGAGATTTTATATTACATGTTTTTCATGAAGTTTACAATTTTTGCAATCCTGTTGCTAGAACATGGGACATATTTAAATACATTCTGGCAGGAAAAAAAAAAAAATATATATATATATATATATATAAGTAAATTTCACTAATAATCACTAATAATTCTGAAGAAATGGCCAGTGACACATTGGAAAAATATGAAAGTATTAAGTACAAAGACTGAAATATTATTTCATTTTAAAATGTACTCCAGAAATCTTTGTTTTTTTTTTTTTTGTTTGTTTTTTTTTTTTACAAAAATAGAAGGTGTTTGACTGTTATTGAAATATTTAAAGGGACAGTACGTCTTGTAAATTGGGTGTGACTGGTGCAGCACAACCTCCAATGCTGTTTTAATGCCATCTTGAGACATACACTGTAAAAATAATGGATGTGTGTCTGGAAATATGGAGCATACAGGGCTATTTGAATCTAAGATACAAAGAATTGTGAATTGCATGGAATCTGCTGAGTTTAAACAATGTTTGGAGGAATATTGTTGGTCTAACTCATTAGAATAATTATTCTGAACAACACTGCTAACTTGCTAAGGGGTTTAGAGTTCCCAGCATGCACTGCAAATTAAATAACTTTTTGTTTTACTTTTTATTGACTTTGTTAATGCTATTTTTGTTAGTTAAATTCATTCACACTTTACTTAATGTTTGATTGTTACTGAGGTTTGTTTTAAATGTTGAGGTCAACATGAATTAACTGTTCATTAAATGAACTGTTAATTTATAATATGGTCTCACTTTTAGAAGAAAACAGTTCAAAGTTCACTTAACTTAACACACTGTTCAAAAGTTTAGTGTGGCTAAGATTGTTTTATTGTTTTAAAAGAGGTCTCTTATGCTCACTAAGACTGTATTTATTCAGTCAAAACATCTGACTGAATGACAGACAGAATGCTTTAACGACAGAACAACTGAATGACAGAACAATTGAACATCTTGTCAGTAAAGCCGGTTCTGTGATTAGTAGTAAATCTCCATCACCTGCTTTCAGATGGAGCAGCATTTACTACACAGAGCCATAGTTCACTGAGAAGCTATGCAAACAGCTTTCATTATCGCAGAACGATATCATCGATTTCATAATCGTGCGATTATATTGTCTGCGATTACGAATGCGATTTTGCGTAGCTTGTCAGTGGACTACAGCTCTGTGTGGTAAATGCTGCTCCATCTGAAAGCAGGTGATGGAGATTTACTACTAATCACAGAACCGGCTTTACTGACAAGATGTTCAATTGTTCTGTCATTCAGTTGTTCTGTCGTTCAAGCATTCTGTCTGTCATTCAGTCATTCTGTCTGGCATTCAGTCATTCTGTCTGTTGTTCAGTCATTCTGTCTGTTATTCATTTTGTATGTCATTCAGTTATTCTCTCTGTCTGTTGTTCAATCGTTCTGTCCATCAGTTGTTAACTTGTTCTCTGTTGTTCAGTCGTTCTGTCTGTTGTTCAATCTTTCTGTCTGTCGTTCACTCATTCTGTCAGTCGTACTGTCATTCAGTCATTCTATCTGTTTTCAATCACTGTTTGTCATTCAATCATTCTGTCTGTCTATCATTTAGTTTTTCCTTCTGCCTGTCATTCAATCGTCCTTTCTGTGTGTCATTCAGTCGCTCTGTCCATCTGAAGTGCAATCATTTTGTCTATCGTTCATTCGTTCTGTCTGTCATTCAATCGTTCTGTCTGTTGTTCAACCGTTCTGTCATTCAATCATTCTGTTTTCATTGGTGTCACTCTAACATCAGTTATTCACTCATTCTCTGTTGTTCCATCATTCTGTTTATTCAAACATTCTGTCTATCGTTCACTTGTTCTGTCTATTGTTCACTCGTTCTGTCTGTCATTCAATCATTCTCTCTGGCATTCAATCATCCTGTCTGTCATTCAATCGGTCTGTCTGTCTGCTGTACAGTCTGTCATTCAATCAATCTGTCATTCACTTGTGCTGTCTGTTTATAGTTCTGTCTGTTGTTCAGTCTTTCCATCTATTGTTCAATCATTCTATCTATCTATCTATCTATCTATCTATCTATCTATCTATCTATCTATCTATCTATCTATCTATCTATCTATCTATCTATCTATCTATCTATCTATCTCTGTTGTTCAGTCGTTCTATCTATCTGTCTGAGTATTTCTGAGTGTCTAACAGTCTATAGGGAGAACATAATAACACTGGTCTCATATGAGCCCACATCAGCATATATTTCCGTGCGTATGTGTGTGATGTGACGGCGCAATCTATCAGCGTTTGTGATAAAATTACTGTGCACCTTATTGAAAGTGACAAGAGCTTTTATTCACTGCTGCTCCATTATTTACAGGCAAGTATACTTAATATCTAAGTATTAAATCCATATCATTATGCTTTTAAGAGGAGGAAATATCACTCAGATTGATTATATTATCTAGAGTGACAAATGGACATTTTGCATTCTGTCCACATCATGCATATCTTTATAATTTCATCTCTCTCTTCCTCTCTAGAGATGGTCTAATGCATGAAGAGAGAGAGTGTGTGTGAATGTATTCAAAGCCAGTGAGCTTCATTCATCTAGTTTTTTTTCCCCAGTCTTGAATTTTACAGTTACTGCAATAAGAGCAGAACATCATGAAAAAGTGGATGAATTGAGAATAAACTAGAACAGTGAACAGAGATAGAGGAACCGTATCTATCTATCTACAGTATCTCACAAAAGTGAGTACACCCCTCTCATTTCAGCAACTATTTTAGTATATCTTCTCAAGGGACAAAATGAAACTTGGATATATTTTAGAGTAGTCAATGTGCAACTTGTATAGCAGTAAAGATGTACTGTCCTCTGAAAATAATTCAACATACAGCCATTATTGTCAAAAAAGGTGGCAACAAAAGTGAGTACACCCTAAGTGATAACAGCTTTGTTGTTTAACCATGCAAAGCCACATGTCCTATTCATCATGTTCATGTTTTTGTCTGCTTGACAGGATCATACAAATTTGTTTATCTTTTATTAGAGCAGTTAAAATTTGGTGCTTTGAGTACAATTCTCTCATATTGACCACTGGATGTTCAACATGGCACCTCATGGCAAAGAACTCTCTGAGGATTTGAGAATTAGAATTGTTGCTCTACACAAAGATGACCTAGGCTATAAGAAGTTCGGTAACACCCTGAAACTGAGTTACAGTACAGTGGCCAGGGTCATACAGAGGTTTTCCAAGACTGGTTCCGCTCGGAACAGGCCTCGCAAGGGTCGATCAAAGAAGTTAGGTTCTCACGCTGTGCGTCAGGTGCAGAAGCTGGCTTCAAAAAACAGACGCACGAGTGCTGCCAGCATTGCTTTAGAGGTTGCAGAAGGTCAGCTTGTCAGTGCTCAGACCATACGCCACACACTGCAACAAGTTGGTTTGCATGGCCATCGTTCCAGAAGGAAGCCTCTTCTGAAGCTGGCTCACAAAAAAGCCTGCAAACAGTTTGCTGAAGAAAACCTGTCCAAGAGCATGAATTACTGGAACCATGTCCTGTGGTCTGATGAGACTGATGAGAAAGTTGTGTCTTGCCTACAGTCAAGCATGGTGGTGGTAGCATCATGGTCTGGGGCTGCATGAGTGCTGCTGGTACTGGGGAGCTGCGGTTCATTGAGGGGAACATGGATTCCAACATGTACTGTGACATTCTGAAGAAGAACAAGATGCCCTCCCTTCAGAAAATGGGCCAAACGGCATTTTTCCAACCTGATAACGACCCCAAACACACTGCCAAGATGACATCTGCCTTGCTGAGGGAGCTGAAGGTGAAAGTGATGGAGTGGCCAAGTATGTCTCCAGACCTGAACACTGTTGAGCACATGTGGGGCATCCTCAAGCTGAAGGTGGAGAAGCACCGTGTGTCTAACATCCAGCAGGTCCATGATGTCATTATGGAGGAGTGGAAGAGGATGCCAGCAACAACCTGTGCAGCTCTGGTCAATTCCATGCCCAGGAGGATTAAGGCAGTGCTAGATAACAATGGTGCCCCTACAAAATATTGACACTTTGGACACAGTTTTGACACGTTCACTTAGGGTGTACTCATTTTTGTTGCCAGTTATTTGGACAATAATGGCTATATGTTTAGTTATTTTTAGAGGACAGTAAATTTGTGCTTCTATACAAGCTGCACATTGACTACTCTAAATATATCCAAGGTTCGTTTGTGTAGGATTGTCCCTTGAGAAGATATACTAAAATTGTTGCTGAAATGTGAGAGGTGTACTCACTTTTGTGAGATACTCTATCTATCTATCTATCTATCTATCTATCTATCTATCTATCTATCTATCTATCTATCTATCTATCGACAGTGTGAGCTGAGAAAGACAAATAAAGATGGATAGTGAAAGTGCCATGTTTTGGACTGGAGCAGGGAAGAAAAAGCTGCAAGAAAGAGAGAATTTCTGCTGGCTAGAAGAGGGGCAGGATGCTGAGCATAAGCGCAGTGGCCTGTATTGATCAGTTGTAATGAGCTCCAGAGGAGGAGAGGCTAATGGTGTGGCAGCTGTTGTGGACAGTGCAGGAGAGAGATCCGAGATCAGCCTCTGGGGTTCAGCTCCACTCGCCCTGGTCCCAGCCCTAAGGGCACACATGCACTTGAGACTGCATCACTGCATCAAATGAACTAGACTGACGCTTCCCTCTTTCTCTCTCCCCCCACTATCTTTTTCCCCTTTTGTCTTGTTTTTTATTCTTGAAGATGGAGCAAAAGGGTTTTTCATGTTACTGGTCAGGCTGTGAGCTGCCGTGCACCATAATTGCGTTTCTTTTGTCTTGCGTTTGGGAACAATGGAGAATTTTGTCTCAAATTTAATTCTGATTCAATTGCTCAGGGTTATTAAATTCATAAAGCATTGCAATTAATTGTAAACACATTAAAGTCTGTAACGACCACTTCTATTTTTGTAATATGACTTTTTTTTTTTTTTTTTTTTTTTAACCCGTGGGGGAAATGTAAGGCAGGACTTAATTTTATCCATTAGGGTTATTTGGATTTTGCAAAGTGGGTGTTATGTACAAGAATTTGAATGTGAGTATGTTCAATGTCTATTAATTCACATTATGTAATTATCCAAAAAAAGAGAAGCAATTTTTTATTGTTTATGTAACTGCTTATTTTCATATGATTTAACATGCACTCCATAAGACCATAAATGTGTATTAAGAAAAATAAATAGTCAAAAGTGTGTTCATGACAATTTTTAAGGAAAAGCAGAAAAAAATTCATGCAATATGTTAAAAAAAGCATTTTACATTGTTTTTTGTTTTTTTTTTGCACATTATTTGCATATTTTAGGACATTGCACATTTGTATTACCATGAATTGAAAAGCACTTTTCTATGGAAAACTTTACTTTCATGTTGACTTTAAAGTCAAAGAAAAAAAACATGCAAAAATCAATTTGAATGCCAAAAAAAAAAAAAAAAAACTAGTATCATGTGACACTAAAGACTGGAGACATTTGAATGCAAAAAACTTTTGAATGAGGTAGTGCATTGTGATGTCACATACAAAATAAAAGCAAAAGTGAATCACTAAATTTAGCGTTTTCTCATAATCAAATACTTGAGCTGCTGACCAACACAATTCTGCCGTCATTAAAACACTCCCAGTCCAGATCAATTTGCATTTTCCAAAATGACTGGTTTCAGGCTGTGACATCATCATACAGGCTCCACCTCCACACTGCTACAATTACAAAATGCTTCCCTTTCACCTTGCAGTGCTATTGTCACTGTTTTCTGGATGGCTATATTATCTCTGTCTCCCGTTCCTGAGGAGACTGTGTCCTTTAGTCGCTGTGGGGGTGATGCGTCCGACGGGACACTGTCCAGGACAGCTGGTTCAAAACCTCTGCTCCTCCTCAACAAGTGTCTGGGGATCTGTCAGACCCTGAGAGAGGGACGGGCTCGCTGTGATTTGCCCGGTGAGAACTGGCCCCGAGTCCACCTTAATTAATACGTAATTATGCACTACATACGTGTGAGAGGGGAAGTGACCCGTGTCAAACAACACCGATTACTTTGGGAACTGTGGAGACAGATGCATTGGGCTCTATATGTCCTGCGGTTAACTGCACTGTATGCTGTCAAATCGTATATACTATAGGAGTCAGTGCAGAGTCTTGAGTTGGAAGGACATTATTGTCTAAATTCTCTATTTATCTGTCCTGGGACCTGCTTTATGTTTTGTCATCATCTTTAAATATGCACTATAGGGTACATCAACAGGGCCTTAAGAAAAATACCTTCGTTTAGGGTATGTGGCTGATGTGTATGAGTTATTTTTATTGAATATTGATGTGTAAAAAACAGGTATTGATTGGGTCTTTATATACAGTAGGTATTGAGTCACTACCATTCAAAAGTCTGTAAGAAATTAATACTTTAATTAAGATGTTTGTAATGTTTTCTATTTCAAAAAATGCTGTTCTTTTAACTTTCTATTCCTCAAAGAATCCTGAAAAATAAAATGTATCAAGGTTTCTACAAAAATATGAAGAATCACAACTGTTTTCAACATTGACAATAATAATAAATGTATCTTGAGCAGCAAATCAGAATATTAGAATGATTTCTGAAGGATCATGTAACACTGAAGACTGGAGTAATGATGCTGAAAATGCAGTTTTACATCACAGGAATAAATGACATTTTACAATATATTGAAATAGAAAACAGTTATATGAATTTGTAATAATATTTCTAAATATAACTGTTTTTACCGTGCATAAGAGCCCAACCACAAACTTTTGAACAGTACAATAAGCTGCTACTGTCATAATTTAATGTTTTTCTTGTTAAACAGAGTATTGTCCAAAAAGTACTCTGACAGCATTGTCCAAAAAAGTTATATTATAATTATTTTACATGACTTTTTTTTGACCTCATATCATTTGAGAGTCTAAGTTACATACATGCACTTTAAAAAATAATTTGTCGCACTGCAGAACTATTAAGTTAACAACATACTGCAAAATGTAATGCATAAAGTTAATGAACATATTATTGGGATTAATTGGCTGCAGCGCCATATTTGTGGTTTATATTAATAGAAATATAATGAACACATAACTTCTCTCAGGACATGTTGCTGAGCATTGCATAGTTTTACTATAGCCACAAATTTAGCAGCAAGGTAAAAAATCTGCTGAAAATAGGGCACGTGTGCAGCGGAGAGAAGCTGAGCGTAAAGCTACACGAGCAGCTTTTGTTTCTCTTGGAGAAAAAGATGAAGCGGCGTGCGTCCGTTCGCTCTGCTTTTCCTCTTCACTGGCCTGTGCGGAGGACTCCGTGTTTAAGGCCTTGCTTGTTACTTCTAATTGATTTCTTTTCATGTGCTTGTCTTTCTCACCAGGGCAGTGGAGTGTTAAACGGCCCCAGCAAGAGTGGCTCCCCCACACGTGCTCGCTGCCAGCCAAACCAAATTCTACTTTAACTCCAGGAAAGATGAAATGCTGCCTCTCATGAGGGTTGCTGTCTATCCGGCATCTCGCCGACATTTATGGAGGAAGAACTCGCCGTTGCGCGGCTTCCGCACGTCTGACAAGCTCTGAAAAACGCAACGGTGAGTCTGTGTTTGGTTAACCTCACAAAACACATCTGCGTGCCCCGATGCCGTTCAGAAAGAGAGATATTTCTCTCCTAACCTCGACTGAAGTGCTGCTGCTGACTGGACAACCGTCTCAGGTTGCGTCTCGGCGTTGAGATCTGTTTTAAATTTGCTGCGTAAGGTACACGTCTGACCCTAGAGGTCACTTTCTTGTGTTTTTCACCTCTGACCTCAAACTTCTTTTGGGGTCACTGGGTCCCTCTGGAACCACTCAGTTCAACACCTCCAGACACACTGTCCCACAAATTTTTCCTTTATTTTTTTCTTAAATGCTGTTTTTGTCCACCTCTTTTTAACTACAATCTGATGTTATCTGTTATATCTATCTCTAGACGGGCCATGCCACCTGATCTGTGGCAAAAAGTGTCCATTCTCTCTGATCGGGCCGTGGGAACATATACAGTGTTGAAAACTGTCAGCGTCAATCTGATTTAACCTCTGAAACCCCAAAGCCCAACGGAGACACACTTCCGGAGTGACACCTCCCGGATGTTGATGTGAAGCCACATTTTTTCCCAGGTACAAAACAAGCAAAGGTTTACATGAGTTGAATGATTTTCTTTAATTATTAATATAAATGAATTTTTGATTGCCTTTTTTTTTTTTTTTGTATCTGCCATTAAAAAGATAAACCAGAAATGCAAAAATACCACATTACTACGTATATTTATTGTACACTGTGGCAATTTAGTATTAAACACTGATGGAATTAATAAAATAAATAATAATAATAATGAAAGGTTCTTTTACAGTGCAATGTAGATCCCTTATTACATTTTTTGTTTGTTTGTTTAAATAATGGTAATTTTTTATAAAACTACAATTCAATAATAAATAATAATAAAAATAACTAAATTATTATATTTAGCAACAATAATAATAATGATAATAATACATATTATATTTATTGTAAATTGTAGCAATTTAGTATTATCAACCAATGAAAAGTAAATAAATATATAAACAAACTATAAAAAAGATCCTGCATTAAATTGAATGAATGAATGAATGAATCTTTTTACCTTTTTTGTGCAAACTATGGTACATTTTTTTGTAAGGTTAAAACCACAAACGGCATATACAAAAAATACTGTATTGTTATTTTTATTGTAAATTCTGGCAATTTATTGTTAGAATATGTATATACACTACATAAACTTTCCAATACAGTGTGATGTAGATCCCATTTTGAATTGATATTTAAATTTTTATATATATATATAATTTATTTATTTATTTATTTTTTTTATTTTTTTTATAGAAATTATGGTAAATATTTGTAAGGGTAATTCAACAAATAAACTGCTATTTAGTATTATATAATATTAATATTAATGTCGGTAAATTTTACATTTTGTGAGATCATAATTCACTTAGGAAGGAAAGGAATGTGTTCAAATATACGGTGTTAAAAAAGAGATACTGTAGATCTACATTTATTGTGGTCTACATGTGGGGAAATGCAGTGAGATTTAGAGCGTCTTCCAAGAAAAAAAAAAGAGTCCCAGTAAGAAAAGTGTCCAAAAGCACTCCCTCAGTTAAATTTCCAGACTGTCACGTCTTTCCATCAGAATCCCAGCGGATGCTTCGGCACAAACAACACAATTCCTCTTATTCTTGTTCTTTTTTTGTTGTTTGTATATAACAGTCTATTTCAGGAGCGGCTGCTGGTTGTCGATCAGTTGAAGAGTTGAGCAGTTTGAGTTCATCGTGATTCCCACAGAAGATTCTGGACTGAGAACAGCACCCTGTGAGCTAGACCCAGATTAACTTATCACCCAGCTAAATAGGCTGTCAGGGGGAGATGGCAGGGCTTGGCAGTGCAAATTCAAATGCATGTAAATTTCCCTGGTGGCTTGCCGCAGACTATGGCGGCGCTGTCAGCGGGTGACAAGCCAAAAATGCATTAACACAGTTAAAAATATATCAGGACCGAGAATCTCATGTTTTAATAACATTTGAAAGGACAAATGATACAAGCGGCTTCCACAAATGCGGCCTTGTTATGGTCGTACTATCTTAGAGGAAGAATGAAAGAGGCAACAAAACTAGCCAGATAGAACGTCAGAAGGGTCGTGTGCGGAGCCGTTATTGTGCCAGGTTGCGCCTCTAACAATTAGCAATTATCTGTCAGTGCCACGGCGAGGTCCCGCGGGGGCCGACAGCCTAACTGCAACTTAGAGAGGCAATGTTCCGATAGCCTGGTCTGCCAAATTCACTTCATCTCAAAAACAAAGAGATTAAAAACATCTCCGAGACATGATGCACCCTTCACTGCTGCAACTTTAGGAGACGTTCAAAAGGGTGGCCCTCTAATGAAGCGTCTGTGCCGTTCGACTCGGTGCCATTATGGTATGTGAACACATCAAGACTGCGCTGTCATATGCGGCCATGCTTATGTAGCTCCTTCAATCAAAACACTTGTTTCGTTGCTTTTGAATGTTCGAGAACGACTGTGTCTAATTGCTTTGTCGTTGTCCTTTACTTTCACTTCGCATTACTAATTAATGTCAACTTTGTGACATGTGAGGAAGAAAAAAATGAGGCGTGCCACAATCCCAGCATGCAGTTCTTCACAACCTGCAGTTAATGAAACACTGCATGCACTGTATGTTAAAATAAAATAAAAAAAAAGAGATGTAATATTTTGATGTAACCGAACACATATTGAGGATTTTTTTAAAAAAGACAAAGAAATTGAATAAAAAAATAAAAAAATAAATAGGTAAATAAATAAATAAAACCTTATATGATGTAATGTGTTCACAGAAAACATATGGGGGGGGGGAGTGTTTAGAACAACATGAGTGAGTTAATTACTAAATCTGAATATGAATGAGATTCCTTTCCTCATAATATAACTATAAAATGACTTTAGAAGCATTTAGAGGATTTTTTTGTTTGATGAATTTGACTGAATAATGATGTCAACCCTATAATATAACTTTAGAAGTGTTGAGAAGAGTTGAATTAACTAGTTTTAAAGGGGTTTTTGTTGATTTCTTGAATTGTAACTGAATGGAAAACAGCTGCAGTAAGACTCTTTAAAATCTCTTATGGAAAAAAATAGCAAGTGTTTGACTGACATGAGGCTGAGTAAATAATGACAGAATTTTAATTTTTGGATGAATTACTACTTTAAAATATGATTTTAATATCCTAATTTGACCCGTCTCGCAACTAAAATGGCATGTTCCTCTGTCAGGACTTTGTCTGGTGGGTCTTCAGACATGAGAGATGTAGTTTTGAGAAGCAAACGACACTGCTTTCAATGATTTATCTTTAAACTGTCACACAGCTGTGGAAAAAAAAAGAAAAGAGGGAGAAAGAGACAGAGGGAGAGAGAGAAAGATAGCTGGGCCGATTCTCCTCCCTGTGGCATCGATGTCAAAAGTGACACTGTGAAAGCTCAGCCCATGATGTGCCTATAAAACAGATCTGTCATCTATTAATCATTCATAAACAGGAGAATGCAGACGAGTCAGACAGCATCAGTGGGGGGATGGGAAGACAGAGCGAGCCGCAGGCGTGCATGTGGGGTACGGCTTTGATGCTAAAATGAACACAACCAAGGGTAACACGTCACAGAGAGAGAGAGAGAGAGAGAGACCCTCAGTGGGACTTTAAGTCTTAAACTGTGAGGTTTTCACGCCCTTCCACCTTGACCAGATAACTACCATTACCTTTAACCATGAGCTCTTGCTGAAGTAAAACTGAAGGAAGGGTTTTTTTTACCCCGCAGGTGTGATATTACTTCTGTTGACCTAGTTAGTTTTGTAGTTAAATGTAACTGTTTTCTTGTTAGGTCTCTTTTTTTCTATAGCTTTTTTTTTTTTTTTTTGTTTAGTTTTAGGTGTCAGGGTTTTTATTTTTTTAATTCAAAGAAATTAATACTTTTATTGAGCAAGGACCCATTTAAATTGATCAAAAGTGCTAGTAAAGACATTTATAATGTTTCAAAAGATTTATATTTCACATAAATGCTGTTATTTTGAACTTTCTGTTCATCATAGAATCCTGAAAAAATGTCACGTTTTCCATAAAAATATTAAGCAGCACAACTGAATGAATTAAGAATGATTTCTGAAGGATCATGTGACTCTGACAACTGGAGTAATGGCTGTTAAAACTCAGCTTTGCATCGCAGGAATAAATTACACTTTAAAATATATTAAAGCAGAAAATAGTTATTTTAAATAGTAAATATATTTCACAGTATTACTGTTTTTACAGCATTTTTAATTAAATAAATGCAGACTTGAGCAAAATATTTTGTTTCTTATGGCTCCACGCTTTTGAACGGTAGTGTGTGTAATAGGCCACACAAATGATCATTATCAGACCAACAGCACGATTGCAGGTGTCCAATAAACAAGAAGTTAATAGTGAGAAACTTACCTTTAGAGGCAATATTTGCAGTTAATTTGTCAATTTATTCTTCGATTCTCGACAAGTTGTCGGCAGAATAAACGTTGAGCGTCTCTGAGCAATGTTCAGTAAGTGGGTGTGGTGTTCCTGAATGAATCATCAGTGTTTTTGAACAAATCGTTTGAGTGAATGATTCAATGACTTGTTCATACTGGTTTCGCTCCTGAATGAACCAGTAACTGTTTCCATCACCCTGTTTTAATGCGCATTTCTTTCGCTTGAGGCAGGTTTTGACTTGTACAAAAAAGGCTTAATGCGCATAATGGAAGATGGAAACGCATTTGCCAAATAAACTGCGCTATGGGACGGCATAACCTGACTAACCAGCGGACCGATCTCGTTCCACAGCATCTGAAATGTTGTTATAGTCATTCTGAAATGCCCGAGCAAAGTCCGTCGTCAAAGTATTTCTGTATAATTGCCTCCCAGAATCGCCAAACAGCAGGCATCCATTTCCGAAAGCATTTCCGACCGCATTTATTTTGTTTTGTCTGCTCGCTCTGAGGCGCAAGTAATTTATTATATGTGAAAATTTTTACTGTATATTCAGTGGCTTCTCCTATTTTTCTTAGTGATTTAGGGCAGTTTATCAGGAAGTGATAATTTTTTTCTCTTTGACTCGTTGGATGGAAATGGTGCTTGTTCGCAAATGTTTTATGCGATATTCCAATTTTCCGTTGTTAAATTCGCAACTTTGGATGGAAACCTGGCTAGTGTGTTTGAATAAATCGGTAATTAAATAACTCCATTAATCATTAATAAAGACAGTCATTTGCCACCACCTACTGGCGTAACGAACATTTATAAATAAATACATGTTTTTTTATTTATTTCATTTGCATTTATTATTACTGTTATTCTCACATTTATTTTCATATTAAAATTGTGGCATACTTATCCGTCTTTCCACCTGTGGAGTGTCTGAGGCGTATGTCTGTATCCAATTATTTTTAGCTGTTGTACAAAACAGCTCGTTATGCTCCGTGATATTGCAAACAAGTATTCCTTGTAATATTATAATGTATTGTCGTAATTATAAACACACTGGTTTGTAGCGCAAATAGTTTCACCATTTATTGCACTTTGTTATTCTTCTAGTTGCTATTAGTCTAGCTGCTAATCGGAAGTCTAACACATTAACAGAAAACAACTTACATCCGCATTGCAGAATAATGTGGATAGCTGGTTTGAGCTTGCCTTTTGCTTAGGAAAAGTCTCATTAGGTTTCTAATTAGACTTTGATCAAATGATAGCGTTTCTTTATTGATTTCATTCATTTTTATGCATGCCTCTCCGTACTAATCAAAAAGTTTGAGACAGACCTTTAGCACGACACTTTTGAGATCTACCTGTCACTCATGACCTAGATCCGCAGTTTGCAAGGACTTAAAATAAAGCTTAAATAATAACTTGAAGCGCTGACGTCCAGGGCCGTCTCAATCTTCCAGCGCACCGGCGACGGCCTCCCAAATTACATTATGCATGGCAGCGGAAAGTTAATTTCCACCTCATTCCCATCAACCTGTCAGAGGCCTGACAATTAAAAGCGGCTCAGCTTTAAACATTAATGAGACACGCCAATGACAATGTGCTAGAGGGGGAACCCAAAAGAACAGAGTCTCAGGCCCAGACGCCACCGCGAATCGGAGACCCGCTTGTCATTTGTACCCAAATATCAATGCTAATCATATCGTGGCATATTTTTAAATACACAGAAGAAGTATGTATAATTTACAGTTTCTTATGCCCTCAGAATGAATATTTGATGTCGCTACCTCTCTTCTTTTTTCCCCCTGAATGAAGGAGAAATCTCTGAATTCATTGTCTGGGGGTGGAACTCAGGTGTCTTTGAGTGTGTTTGTGCTTCCTTTGTCAAGCTGCCTTTGAAGAGAGTTTGTAGAGTTGGCAAAACTTTCCTGACAGAAGCCAAGACCAGACAACGTTGCGAATGTGTGTTTTCATCCCGTGTGTAAGGAAAAGGCCTTTTCACAGCGACGTAGCTTGTTGAGTACAGCGCTGAACACACTTCAAAGAGTCTGTTCTGAGGCGCTTCGACTCTGACCTGGTGTCAGCCGACGCGCTAATGGGATATATGGAGATTTCCATCACAGGAGGTGTGCGGCATAGTCTGTTTCAAATCTCATTTTAAAACAAACACATCCACCAATGCAATGGAGCCATTACGGTGAACTTTTTACTTGACCCTAGATTTTTACATTCTCTGGAAAAAAATGCTCATGGTGTTTTAAACCATTCCGTTATTTATAGTATTTAGGGCTGTCAAATTGATTGATCACAATTAATCACATCCAAAATGAAAGTTTGTGTTTACATAATGTGTATGTACTGTATATATTTATATGTATACATAAATACACACACATACGTATATATTTAAGAAATATATATAATATATACTTACTTTTCTATATAATATAAATCATACACTGCTGTTCAAAAGTTTGGGATCAGTAAGATTTTTTTTAATGTTTTTTAATCTTTCTTACACTCATCAAGGCTGTACCTATTTGATCAAAAATAAAGAAAAAAACTGTAATTTTGTTTAATATTATTGCAATTTAAAATAACTGTTTTCCATTTGAATATTTTAAAATAAAATTTATTCCTGTGATTCAAAGCTGAATTTTCAGCATCATTACTCCAGTCTTCAGTGTCACATGATACTTCAGAATATGCTGATTTATAATCAATGTTGTGGACCTGTGACACTTTTTTCAGGATTCTTTGATAAATGAAAAGTTAAAAAGAACAGTGTTTATTCAAAATAGCCTTGATGCGCATAAGAGACTCCATTAAAAAAAAAAAAAACATTAAAAACCTTAATGATCCAAAAATTTGAATGGCAGTGTATGTAAATATTTCTTAAATATGTACATTGTATTATATACAGTACACACACACACACATATATTATGTAAACACAAACTTTTATTTTGGATGCGATTTAATCAATTTGACAGCCCTAGTATTTATTAATATTTTTAATTAGCTTTTATTTTTATATTTTTAGTTACCATTTTAATTAATTAATTTTGTGCTTTTTATATTTGGATTTAAATAAATATTCCATTAATTTACTTTTATTTCAGTTTTAGTTTAGTATTTTATTTCAGTTAGTTGCCAAGTCAACATTTATCATTTTAATTTAAGGGTTTTTTGGTTTGTTTTTGTTTTGTTTTTCATCTAATATTTATATTTGATTTCAGTTAATGAAAACAATCTTTAATAGTTTTAGTTAACAATAACAACACTGGTTGCTTTGTGGTTTCTATATATCGTTCCTAGGGGACCAAATGTATAGTAATACCAGTAAATTTTAACCTTGTGGGGACATTTTTTGGTGACCATGAGGAAACAAGCTTATAAATCATACATAATGAAGATTTTTGGGATAGAAAATACAGTTTGTACAGTATAAAAACCATTACGCCTATGGAATATCCCCATAAAACATTGAAACCAGTCCTGCGTGTGTGTGTGTGTGGTCTAGTGGTTCTGGATAAATGGCAGCTGTGTTGTCAGGCCGTGAGGATGGAGGCAGAGCAGAAAACTTGATCTGGCCTGGTAAATGGAGGTTGATTGAAGAGGTGCTTCACTGCCTGCCTGACTGATGGACTTCAGGCCTGGACGCCCTGTCTTTCTCTTTCTCTCTCTCTTTCGCTCAGCTGCAGGAGAGGGTCTTTGTCAAGGCTTTGCCAGTCAAACTGATTGAGCTCTTGACCTCTGTCCTCCATGAGCATTGCAGTCTGTCTGTCAGAACTTTATACTGGCCAAAGATTCACAAAAGCAGCCAAATCCTGGTAATTACAACCTTCACTGACATGGAGCAATTTTATTGAATTCACTATTACTAATTAACATACAGAACCTCTGAACATCTTGTATATTGATGTTGACCTGTATAGGCAAACATTTGTTTAATATGATTAAAGTAACACAAGAAAGATGGTGATGAATTATTGTGATCAAAAGCAGGTGTGGAAATTTTATTTAATACATTTTCATAATATATGACATATAGGGTGCATCTCAAAAAGAAATGTCTAGTTCTATTTCACTCCAAAATCAAATGAAAAAAAACAAATGTAGTAATAATAATAATATCATAGATGTAATGCAATAAATATGATTTTAAAATTTAAATTATCTATCTATCTATCTATCTATCTATCTATCTATCTATCTATCTATCTATCTATCTATCTATCTATCTAAATGATTTAATAATATACTCTAACACAAAATGCAGTGCTTGTTGGATATTTGAGTGGAAGAATTTATAATTGCTTTTAATGAGCGTCATCTCTGAAAGATCTCAGATTGATGTGAAAGTTTTTTTCATCAGTTTACATGCGGTGTAGCAGCGATTCTGCTGAGCTCTCAATGTTACTGAGGTCGGCCAGTAATATCAGAGTGTTGAGAGGTCAATTAAAATAGATGGCAAGAGTGTGACCAGGTTAAAAATTGCCCTGCCCTTATGGAAGTAAAGGCGACAAGGCCATAAAATCCAATAACAGCACCCCGCCTACACACACACACAGACGGCTCTCCTTGTGTTCCACATGGTAAAGTCTGATTGTTTACCTCTGTTAGTTTGGCTGACGGCTGGCCTTGCTTATGGCTAAGGGCCAGTGACAGCAAGACTGCAGCCCTGTCTGAACCCCCCCACACACACACAAATCCCTGTCATTCAAGAGAGACATACTGCATAGAGTTGTAATTCTTCAAGCCTCAGCTGTACACAGTGTGTGCAGAAGAAGAAAACGCAAAAAGAATTTAAGTAGAATCAGCTTGAACTGTCTTAGAGTTTGTATTTTTGTTTGTAAGTGTATTTTTTCACTCAACTTAAGCTGTTTTTAAACAGGGCTGTGCAAAATTATGAATGTAGAATTGGCTCCCTTTCAATTTATCAGTGTGAATTTGAATTGAATTGGGCACAACCAACAGAAAGTCAATTGAGATTTGACTTACAATTATAGGAAGCTGAATTAAAATTCAGAGAATTTCAACAGGTAATATAATTCTGGGAAATTCTTCCAGCCTGGTCCATAAATATATGAAATATATACACTATCTTTCAAAAGTCTGGGTTTGATAGGATTTTTAAAAAAAAAAGTTCTTGAAAGAAGTCTCTTTTGATCACAAAGACTGCATTTATTTGATCAAAAAACAAAACAAAAAAAACAAACAAACAGCACTATTGTGAAATATCATTACAATTAAAAATAACTGTTTTCTATGTGACTATATTTTAAAATGTAGTTTATTCCTGTGATCAAAGCTGAATTTTCAGCGTCATTACTCCAGTCTTCAGTGTCACATGATCCTTCAGAAATCATTCTAATATGCTGATTTGCTGCTCAAGAAACATTTCTGGTTATTATAAATGTTGAAAACAGTTGTGCTGCTTAAAATTTAAGTTTTTGTGAAAACCGTGATACATTTTTTTCAGGATTGTTTGATGAATAGAAAGTTCAAAATAACATTTATTTGAAATATAACTCTTTGTAACGTTATAAATGTGTTTGCTGTCACATTTGTTTAATTTTAACGCATCCTATATCCTCATTTTTCAATGCAATTTCTTAAAAAAAAATTACAGACCCCAAACTTCTGAATAGTATTGCATATGTAAAGTAGGTCTGTGTTATATGGTCAGCATTCATTAATATTGTGTAGGAAACACAAAGGAAATTTACCACCCAAAAATATAAATTCAGTACAGTTTTTTTTTATTGGTGACCTTTAATGCTTGTGCCCTTTTGACCTTTTTGTCAGTTTAAGACTTTTTAAACAGCTTCTAACTCTTTCAAAGTCTGTCTTTCAATTCTTCTGTTTCTAGAAGTTTCTTCTGTTTCTAGAACTGACACTTGGAGTTCAATGGAGCTGAATTTGAAATAAAATTGCAATTCTGCATCATCTCTGCTCGCTCAGTACAAAAACTCTATATTGTTTCAACCTGTTTTTGTTTTTAAAATGTATCCTGTGTGATTTGTACTGTGAACTGCCATTAGTACACATGCAGTATACATGTTGCTCTTGTTGGAAATGCAGTTTTGAATCCCATTCTCCTCCCAATATTCTCTGCTGTCTGTGACAACATTGTGTCTCAGACCACAAAATAAAGTTTTGAAAACTTTATTTACAGCGTATCACAACTGACAAGAGCAGCAAGTTCTGCTCTGAAGCTGTACAGCAGAACCAGATCTGATCTTCAGCATTAACTTTGCAGGTCTGAAAAGAAATAAAAAGATTTGAGAAACACGGCATGAGTGAAGCAATTCAGAGCGTCCAGAATGATACACCAATCCAGATGACATCAAACTCTCCCTGAAGGCAACACACACGCACATCAGTGCAGAAAACAACAGGCACTTCACATCATCAGCAAACAAGAGCAAGGTTTCTGAAAGACAGTCCCATGTTGGTTTTGGTAGCTTTGCAGTGGAAATCCAGTCCAGGCTAAAACTGTTTCATCCCACCGGACTGAACACAGAGTACAATCAGAAATGCAGACACGAACACATCTTTGCTAGAAAGCATCATGGGGGGAAATTTGCACACCGTCAATGTCAGGAGGTTTCGCCGAGGAGTACGGAAAACTCTTTTTCCTAGTGTTACCAACCTAAGTGCTCCCAAAGATTCCAATAGAGTCTGTCACGGCGGATCCGGCCCTCCCAACGCAAGATAAAACACCTCATAAAAGCGCAGGGAAGTGAGCCCATTTGTGTCTATTAGAGAGAAAAGTTCCAGCAAGCCAGCCATTCCTGGCAACATTGCTTGTCACCGCTGAGATTCCCGCGGGATTGCGCTCTCTCCACCTGCGGCTAGCGCGTTATTATTTCCCTCCTTCCCTCTTCATCCCTTTCTGTGAACCCAGAGGAGAGCGCGAGCTCTTCCTCTTTTGAAGAAGAGAAATGTGTGTGTTTGCTCTTCTCTTTACAGCTAAATTAGGCTGCGGACTGTGAGTGTGGAGGATCCTGGAACCACGGACAAATGGAGTTATTTATCTGATCACTCCGTTATCTGGATCCACATTCCCTCTTTTAACAACTATTCAATTCAATTCAAGTTTATTTGTATAGCGCTTTTCACAATACAAATAGTTGCAAAGCAGCTTTACAGGAAATTAAGTTTCTACAATATATTTATATATTATATATAAACTACTAGTAGGCCTATAAGTACTGACAAGTAGTGTTTACACTAAACTGTCATACTGCACTTATTGTAATTGGTGCCTTTTTACAGTTGCATCACAAGCAACATTGTTTCAACCAGTGATGTGAGTTTGATGTGGGTTTTAACTGTCCAACTGGTCTGAAAACAATATTTTTGCAATTGATGTAGAAATTACATGCATTATTGAATTTAGGCAGATCTTTTTTTATACAGTTTTTACCTTTCTTTAAACTTTTTTTTTATTATTATTATAGCTAGTTTCCAAGTGAACATTTCTCACTTTCATTTAGTTTAACTTAATGAACTAAATGCACTACGACCAAAAACAAATAAAAATGAATAAAAACTACATTAAGAAATATAATAATAATAATAATATACTAATATAATATATAATAAATAATAATAATAATAATAATAATAATAATAATAATAATACAAGACAAAAACACAACAAAATTACTAAAATTATAACTAAAATTAAAATCTAAACTAAATATTAAAATAGAAGCTAATTAAAATATTTATTTATTAATTGAAAAAAAAAAATTAAATTAATAAAAACTATGATAGTATCACAATAATACTAAAATAACACTGTTATTTTCAAACTACATTTATTTTAATATTGGTTTTGGTGCTGTAATTGGCTGAAATGCATTAATAATCTTTAAATACTTATAATATTAATTTATATTTAGAATTGGTCTCTATTTATGTGTGTATTTTATACTGTATATATATATATATATATATACACACACACACACACTTTTTACATTACTTTGTTTAAATTTATTTTTTCTCTTCAAAAGATAATTTTTGCTTATTAATATTAATAATAATCATGCTATTATTATTATTATTATTATTATTCACAATGGATATTGTGTTTTGGTAGTATAATAATTATTTATTTCTCATAAATGTTTCAAAATGATTTATCTTATGTAATTAAAATTAAATTTTTCATATTGTTTATTAGACACTTAAACAAAAATACTCATTTTTGGTGTCTGTTATAAAAACTCTTGATTAATATGTAACTTGTTATCTCATGGCACATCTTATTGGCATATACAAATATAACATATTGGCAATATAAAAAAAAAAAAAAACAGTATTTGATAATATACCCTCTGTGTGAAATATTCTTCAGTGCAGTTCTGATATGCTTATATGACCCGTAAAAATATGTATATCAGTTGACTGGCTCATCTGATTCACGACTGACAGCGGGCCCGTGTAATACAGTCATTTCATCTGCAGATGAGTGACCCCCCAAAACCGCACATTTCCATGGCCGATTTCAAAGATATCTGTCTTTGTGGCTCGGAACAGCCCGAGCAGCGGCAGAAGAAAGATGGAGACAGAGAGATGAAGAAATAGAAATGAAAGACAAACATCATTCAGAACTGATGGCAGAGATCCATCAGGCTGCCGGCGCTCGCAGTAACGGATAAAGAAGGGAACAACCCTCTCCGACTCAGATTCATATTGATGACTGAGGATCCTCGACGGCCAAAAAAACAAGCGGGCGGGAATGAGGTTTATTTTCCAGCTTGAGTTCCAGGGCATGTTCCCATTAGTGGGCAGCACTCCTGAAGGAAACGGCATGAGTTTGCATGGATAGATGGCCTGTCACCCAGCCATACAATTATTCCTCTCCTGTCCTACAATGAGCCGTAATGGCCCGGGAGGTGAGAGAGGGACAGAGAGAGAGAGACTGCCTATTAATCTAAAATATATCCTAGCTCACCTACTGATATTTCTGTACAAATCGCTACTATAAAACATGTCCTGCATTCTTTGTGCTCAGTGATCTAATAACAGCGGCCTGGAAAGCTTGGCAAAGCTCATATATGACATCAACAGATTTAGCAGGACATTTACACACAATTCACGCCAGTGTTGAACTATCATAAACTTGTATTATTTTGGCCAAGTTTCTGCCAGTAGCTATCTGCTGTTTTAAAGTTTGTGAGCTGTTTTTAGTCAGGACGGATGCATTAAATCGAGCAAAAGTGACAGTCAAGACATTTATGTTACAAAAGATTTCTTTTTCAAAAAAATTCCGCTCAATTTAACTAAAAAAAAAAAATGTTTCTTGAGCAGCAAATCAGCATATTAGAATGATTTCTGAAGGATTATGTGCCACTGAAGACTGGAATAATGATGCTGAAAATTCAGCTTTGCATCACAGGAATAAATTACATTTTAAAAATTATTCGAATAGAACACAGTTATTTTAAATTGTAATAATATTTCACAATAGTACTGTTTTTACTGTATTTTTAGTCAAATAAATGCAGCCTCGGTGAGCATAAAAGACTTCTTTCAAAACATCTAAAAAATCTTACCGAACCCAAACTTTTGAACCATTGAAATGTTTAAATTTTACATTTAAATTAATTTTTTTACTGAATAATTTTATGTACTTTGAAATGTGATAATGAGGTTTTGATTTCCATGATCAGATACACATTGAGATCAGATACACATTGACTCAGAGTTTTTATTTGCTTAGAGGTTTATAAGCTATTAAAATGAGAAGAAAATAAGTTTTAAAATGAGCTTTTCAGAATAAACTACAGTATGTACCAGACTTTTTACTCTTAGTTAAAAATCTGACTTGTAAAACTGTATCTCATTTAAAAGCAGTTCTGAATGATTTCATAGGTTGTATAGGGTGATTTAAAAAAAAAAAAAAAAAAAAAAAAATCCAGTGCTTAATTCTAATCAACAAGCTAGTAATGATGTGAAATTATATTTTATAAAAAAAATAAACAAGAAAAAAGGTATAAAATAAGCATAAGTGTGGTCAGTATGATCAGGTAGGCTTTAGCAGATGCTCACACCGGGGTCGAGGGCAGCGCTGTGAACCTTGGCTCTGGTCTGAGTTGGATTTGGCTGCGTTTGTTTGTTTCTCTGTTGTCCAATCAGCAGGACAGCCATTAACCGTTCAATGGACATTTGGACCAGGACACTTACACAGAGTTTTATTCAATGGCTACAGATGATCAGCCCACAATAAAACACGTCAGTTGTTATTATTATTATTATTAATTTTTTATGCATTACAGTGTTATTTTAGTATCAAGATACTATGGTATAGTATAGTATAGTTTTCATATTTTGAATTATATTATTTCATTTTACTTTTAGCTTTTAGTAAAAACTAGTTTTAGTTTTTGTTCTGTTTTTGTCTTTTTTAAAAAGTTGATATTTATTTCCATTTTAGTTATTGTAGTTCATCAAAGGAAACTAAATGAAAACGAGAAATGTTGCCTTGGCAATAGCTAAAACAAAATAAGTTTAAGTTGTTTTTTTTATATTTTATTTTATTTCAGTAAATTTTCAGTAATGGAATTTTTTATGGTTTTTCATTTTGCTACACTGTAAAAAATATTTTTGGAAGTTGTAATTAAAACAAAGATTATTAGAGTACCATTTACAAGAAAATACTATTTAATTTTTTCTACTTCATAGTTTCATGTTTACTTCAATGTGTTACTTGCTGTTTCTTTGTAATAGTTTGTGAAATTTACTAGCAATTTCTTGAATAGTTTCTAAACAATTTGAGCTGAATTCTTGAGTTGAACTGTTTCTAAACCACTTTTTTCAGATTATAATATCCCTATTGCATTAAATAAAATTAAAAATAATAAAAAAAAAAAAAATGAAATAAAATGGATAATTATAAAAAATAAATTACAAATAAAATAAAATACATAATATAAAATGTAACATTTAACGGCCACCTGCATATAATCACACACGTTACCTAAATGCCTTTGCATGTCAACACGTTAATGAGTGTTTAACATCCTCCGTCCTGACCAGCAGCTGAAACAGTCCCAGTGTGCTGCTGTCTTCTGATCCATTAGAATCTGGCTGCCTATTCACCCCAAATTCATTATCATTAGTGTATGTGTGTGTGTTTGTGAGCTGTTCTGGCCCGGGCATTTGGCTGCGGTGGTCTTATGCACAAGGGTCTTCTCTCCAGTGCAGTCGCCGATGAGCAACACCTGCTCCAGGCTCACTGAGACACCTCGCCGCATCTCATGCAACACTTGTTCTGTCAGAATGCGACGTAGACTGCAGCCCTGCCAGACGCCCTGCACTCTGAGCTAGACTTCCACACACACACACACACGTCTGCGTCTGTCCGTCCACCCCTTCCCTGGAGGTCCCCGGGGCCCCTGAGGCCCGCAGCGGAGGGGACAGAAAGTGAAGTGGACAGAGGAGAGGCCCTTTGGAGGATCCAGTCAAGCGTGGCCATGAAGACCCAGCCTGTCCGATGTCACTCTCTCTATGATATCCTTCAGTGCGTCTGATACCTGCATTATAAATGAGAGGCTTTTATTTCCATCACAGACAGTCCCGCTGCAAGCGTCCAGACAACGGACAATATTCCTCTCTTTCTTAGCCTGAAAGCTCGACACGAGACTCGCTGTAGACAGATAGCGGGGTCAGACCGAACAGATGTTAATTATGAAATACTGAAGTGCAGTTGTGAAGTTATGAAGTACAGATGGATTGTAGTTCTGTTGATCTCAAAGCTCTAACAAAATGTTCAAAATTACAGGGGAACAATGAAAAATTATCTATATTAAATTAAGGAAAGAGTTTTTCAGGATTTTTGACAAATACTTATTTTTTATCATTAAAATCCAATGTAGCCATTTATTTTTAACATTAAATATATATATATATATATATATATATATATCCTCTTTTTCAAAAATAAATTTTTGTATTCTTAAATTTAAGTGCCATTGTTAGTTAAAAACTAACTAAAAAAATAATACAAACCAAAATTAATTAATATAAATATATACTGCCAATCAAAAGTTTGGGATCAGTAAATTTTTTTAAGAAATTATAATATTTCTATTCAGCAAGGATGCACTGAATTGATTAAAGTGACACTAAAGACATTTATAATATTATAAAAGATTTCTACTTCAAATTAAACTATGTTTGAACTTTTTTATTCATCAAAGAATCCTGAAAAAATCAAGCTATTATAGTTTTCACAAATTGAGCAATAAGAAAAATATTAATGATAATAAGAAATGTTTCTTAAGCACCAAATCATTTTATATGAAAATATATTAATGATATAATTAATATATTAAATATATAATTTTAATATAACATGCTAAATATATTAATATATTAAAATAATTTATTAAATATATAATTTCAATAGTATTTCACAAAATTAATGTTTTTTGTATTTTCATCAAATAAATGCAGCCCTGATGTCCATAAAATCTTACCATCCCCTAACAGTAGTATATTTATGACAGTTTTGAACTAGATTTTTGTATAATAAAACATTTTCTGTTATAGATTTACATTATTGGGAAACAGAAAATATTAATAATATTTATGACTGTTTTGAACTAGATATATATATATATTTTTTTAAATTATTAGACTTTTGATTCAAACTTCATACTGTAAGTATAGGTATGCAGCCCTTGTGATAACTAGCCCCAGTCTCCCCTATAATAAAACTTTTCTTTGTTATTTGCAGTATTGAGAAAAAAAAAAAAATCCTAATATTTATGACAGTTTTGAACTAGATTTTATTTATTTATTTATTTTTTTTTTTGGTAAAATACACTTTTGACTTAAACTTCATATTGTAGTTATAAATATTCAGCCTCTGTGACAACTAGCCCCGGTCTCTCCTATAATGAAACACATCTCTGTTATAAATTTAAAGTTTTGGGAAAAATAAAATATAATTCCTAGACAAAAAAAAAATAAAATAAAATAAAAATCACATTATCATATTCTACATGTTGTTAATGGTTGTACAAATAATTACATTACTTGAAAATAAGTTGAAATGCCTGAAGGTGCTGAAAGTAATACTAAATCAGCCAATTATAATAACTGGAATGAAGGTCTTAAAGGATTTTTGGCCTGACCTTTATAGAATTTATTGGCTCGGTTCTGCCTAGAGGGAGATGGAGGAGAACCTCGGCCAACTCCTCAAAAGTGGTTTGTTAAAAAATACCAGCGATGCATTAAAAGCACTTTTTTATGTACCTTTTGCCATTCGCCGATAATTGAAGTTAAGATAAAGTGGCGTCCTCCAAAGCAGAGTGGAAAACGCGCCTGTTTATCTGCGCAGAACAATAGCGAGGCCCGATCTGGCCGCCGTACAGTGGCAAATTTCCTAATTAGGTTATATCGCCTGCGGTCACATTTTTCGTGAGTTCTTTCTGTGTTCAGCGGAAGACCAATTAGCACTCGTAGCCTCATGAACATGGTATAATGAGAACCCTCAACCCTGGCGGAAAGCAAATACCACGACTCTGCAATAAGGAGCTTATTTCTCCTCTTCTTTCTGCTCAAGCCAGCTGGCTCTGACACGCCGTAAAACTGGAGGACGAGGAAGAGTGGAACAAGACAAAACAGGCTTTAGCGGGACAAGCTGTCCATGTCCCAGCATATCTGCGTGTGCCATAAGATGTCCGGTTGCAAAACAACAACTGCTGACACTGGAACTGACGAGAGGGGGAGGGTTCAAACGGAACGGGGTCGGGGCTTTTCTCTTCCAGATTTAACACGAATAAGCTGGAATTGAGGGGATTACTGTGGATGGCGACTTGATTTGTTTATTTATTTCTTTGGGTGCTAACAGAGTCTGGCATGGCAGCGCTCGACGGCCGTGCCAGCAGCGTGTTCGGGGAGCCGCTCTGTCCTTCTTATCACGCGCTCAATGTGCTGCCTGTTAGTTACGCTGTTTTATTGAAGATTTCCCCAAATCGCTGCTGCTTCTTCCTCGCGTCCTGGCCGTCAGCAGCTGTCCGTCAGCCAGAGCTGGAAACAGACTTCAAATTAGGATTTCGAGTGCTGCAAGATTAGGAAAATTCCCTTGGTTTTCTGACCTTTTGAGTGCAATTTAAATTAATGATGAACCCTATATATTATGATATTATTACATTTCAGTATTGAATTAGATTTAAATTAATGATGAAAATGCAATTATGAAGGCTGCAATGTTAGAATAAAGGGAAAATTGTTTTGTGCAATGTACAATTAGATCAGTATTAGACATATTAAATTATTATATTGATTTTTATGATATTATATATTATTATTATTGAATTAGATTTAAATGAATGATGAAAGTACACAATTATGTAGGCTGCAATATTAGCATTACGCTAATCATTTTGTGCAATGTGCAACTGCATGACTTTATATAAAGTAGTATAATGTTTTTATATTATATTTATTATATATTGTATTATATTATTTTATTATTACAAATTTAAAATGAATGTCATCTAAAATAGAATTTAAATTCATGATAAAAGTACTCAATTATATAGCATAAAAATTGTCTTGTGCAACATATAATATATCATATAATAATTGTTTAATATTTTGTATTATATTGTAAATTATGTTCTATTAATTATTAAAAGTATTATTAAATTGCAGTCTAAAATTTGATTTTAAGCAGTTGTTTTGTTTGCTAATAATTAATAAATTCATGAAATTACCTAATTATGTAGGCTACAATATTAGCATGAAAAAAAATATATAATATAATACAATAAATATTATTATATGCTTAATATAATAAATTATTATTATGTTTTATTACATTATATTATTTGTAATATTATATTAAATTATGTTCTATACATTTTTTAAAGAATATACACTGAAAAAAATGACTCATTGAATTTACTACATTTTTTAAAGGTAAGTGGTTGCAATCAATTTATTTTAGCTACATTTAAATAAATTTAGTTGAAAGTTAGTCAACTAAATTTGTTTATTTAAATGTAGCTAAAATAAATTGATTGCAACCATTTACCTTTAAAAAATGTAGTAAATTCAATGAGTCATTTTTTTCAGTGTATAAAATTGCAGTACAGTAAGATTTAAAACAGTTTTGTTTGAACTACACGCGAAACTTACTTCCACAATGCTAGATTGTTGTTAGCGGTTGTTAAAATATTGCATAATGAATTATGCACTGAAGTAAGTCATTGGAACAAACCCCTAACCCTAAGCATGAGTGATGCTTGCCTTAGCCTGAATATAATGGATTTTTATGAATCAGATATTGCATAATCAATGTATAATTGATTTTTTAATATGGTTTAGTAGAACATTATTCTCTGTGGACAAATGGATAAGCTAATGTCTTCTTGATCATTTCCTTTTCTGATCAGAGATATGATGGTTGCCTCCCTCCCTTCAGACCAATATTAAAGTGAAGGTGGCCTGGGGATCTCTCTCTCTCTTTCTCTCTCTCTTCATCTGTCTATCAGCCCGTAAGCCAGCAATGGAGATGAAAAGCAGAACGCACTCGTCTTTATGGGCCCCGATGAGCAGCCAATAAGATCTGCAGGAAAAACGGCCACCGCTGCCACCACCACAACAACAACAACAGTGGTGACAGTTCAGCCTCAGGATAACAAGACTTTATAACCTCATGAAGAGACTGTCTGATCGTCCAGCCAGATCTTTATGATTCAGACAGAAGGAAAGAGAATCCAGAGAAGAGAGGAAGGGTTCTTCTGAGAGATGCTCAGGTTATAAATGTTTGTCTCGTCCCACCTACACACCTGCTGCTCGTGTCCCTCCTCACTCCATGAACACAAAGGATCCAGAAATGTCCTGCAGAGAATAAAAAAAAAACATATGAACAATTCAGGAAACCTTTGGAGACGATGGCTCAGTTAGTGCATTGATGCATGGAGTAGTTCACCCCAAAGATGAAGAAAAAAGGTAATTATTCACAGATAATCTTCCGTTTAACTGAACGGATCATTGAATCAGTTAGTTGGACTGAATCGGTCCAACTTATGAATGAATCATTTTGACAGGTTTTGTAAACTGGATCAAAAGATTCAATGAAAAGATCTGAATGATTCATTCAGGAATTAGGACACAAACCTACGACTTCAGAAGACTTGTCTTGCAGTATAGCACATCAATGATATATGGACCACTTTTAAGGTACCTTTACGGTGCTTTGTTAAAACTTGGAAGCTATATAATGTTCTTAACACAAATTTATTTATTTATTTACTTGTCTATTAAACTGTATATTTCTTTTTTAGATTCAAAGATTATGTTAAACTTCACAAAACATATCTTTGAAAGAAGCATTAAAGAAGGAAGAGGTTAACTTGAATTAAAAAAAATATAATAATACAAAACATGTAAATAAAGAATTATTTTTTTCATTTTTTAAGGTACTTTTATTGTGCTTTTTTTAAAATGTAAAAGCCATATAATGTTCTTAACACAAATATTTTTTTTTATTTTTTTATTAATGTATTAATAAATTTATTTATAGATTAAACTATATGTTATATGTTTCTTTAATTTTTTAGATTCAAATATATATTAAATGTGTCTTTAAGCAAGGAAGCATTGAAGGAGGAAGAGGTTAATTTGAATTAATATACTATATATATATATATATATATATATATATATATATATATATATATACATATATATACATACACACACACACACACACATTTAAAATTCCACAGGCGCTCTCTCTCTCTCTCTCTCTCTCTAATACATATTCTTTAAAAAAATATTGAATTGTTCTAATATTTTCTTTGTCATACCTGTAGAAATCATGTGCTTTTTCAGGCAAATTATAATGAAAATGCTTGGTATTTTTTACATAATTTCACTGATATTAAGTATGTCCTGTAACTAGTTAAAACGACCTGAAAAAAATATTACTGTATTTATTACATGTGTGATATTAAAAAAAATTGGTTATATTGTGAAAACAGTCAGATTTCTAACGTAATTTAACACCTCTGAACATCTTGAACAGATTAATCCAAAATAATTATTGGGTACATAATTTTATCTTCTTATTTATCAGTCTTGTTTTTGTCCCAGTACTCAGTGAGAGATACATATCTGCTTCCTGTATTTCCACATCAATGATTACTACAGTAAAGGCCTGTGGGATTCGCCCTCTGCCTGTCAGATCTGTCAGAGGGGTTTCTCCTTATTACCTGTAATATCAGCCCCCCTTTAACCCTTTTTTAACATGAGCACCTCGATCTGCTTTTAAAGATGCTTGTGCTTTCTACAGGAAGTCCCATAATTCTCTCCGGACCGGCGGCTGGGGCTCTTGGGTTTTAGCGGTAGGGCTGTATGGAGTCTTTTTCAGTTCACATTATGAAGCGATCAGGGCATTGAGCCTGAACAGGCCTGACAGGTCCATATACATACGGCCTAACGCCGGCCCATTCTTCCCGTTCACGCTTCAACGTCCGCCAACATCTGATAGATATTTCCTTCTCATTACAGCCATCCCTCAATGACACGTTTTCAAAACTTCATTTCAACTACACATCTTTCACACCTTAATTGGCGCTTGAATGTGCTCAGTTGTCGTTAGCGTATAGTCCGAGAGATATGAAATCAATCTTTGTGATCTTTTTTCCGTCCGTCGAAATGGTTATCGAGTCGCAGTTGTTCTCTTCAAAACTATGTCAGTCAGAATAGCCTAAATTGAAGTGTGGAGTTTGTGGAAAAAAAGCTATTTCTTACCCTGAGGGAAACCCGTGGGAGAAACTTCCTATAAATCTAAAGAAACAACATCGATATCAACATCTGGGGCATCTTCTCCTCCCAACGCGGACAACACTCTCTCTCTTACACATATCCACATAAAACACTCGCATGCGCCTCCATACTCACACATGATATGAGCGAATCACTTCGGATGAAACATTTATGAACCGGACGTATCAAAACATTGCTGTAGAAATACCTCGTTTTTATTTCTCTTTCTGTTTTTTCTCTCCCAGAAATCTATCGGCACAATATTCACCACACATCAAAATCCATCTGACCTTAAATATGCAACACGAAACCGGAAAATGGGGGTAAAGTGTAGAGGGGGTCCCGGTGGAATACTGAGTATCACCAAACCCCATTTGAGGTGTAAGAGCCGACCCTCGGTCTCCGTATACTGTCAGCACTCGCACATCAAAACTTCCATGCAGGAAAATCCTACCGGTGACCTTTCTAGACTGGCGTTAACCTCTCAGGAGTTCTAGATCCTGCTTTTCCTGCTCCTGACCCGGGGCAATGAGCGCCGGTGACCTCTGAACCCCAAATCTGAAGGGGAAAAAGGACCCAGAACTCGCTTATTCCCAGCAGACAGTTGTATGTCGCGGTGGAAACCCAGAGGAGAGGCGACACTGGTGAGAAAGAGCTGCGGATGGATCGCATTTCTCTGGCGGAAAAGCCCACGATAGACACGGCGATATAAATCCAGAGAAAGAGAGTGGGATGGGACTCTATATGGAGGTATTCTGTAAGGCCAAAGATCCATGTTGTTGCATGAAAAAATACATGAGAAATCGAGACGCAGCCGGGTGAGGTAGATAGGTGGTTAATTTTCTTATTTATATGGAAAGCTTTGCTTCAAAATCTGTTGTTTGGGAGTCTGATCACTGAACACGCCACTGTAATCGCTTCATGTTTCTTTGAAAGACCATGGGCCACGACGAGGCTAAACTGAGATGTTTTTTTTTTTTGTAGTTACAGTGACACCAAAACCTCTTGCAGCATTGTTTGTGGAAGTCTAAAGGTTGAGATTTTTTAATGTTTTTGAAAGAAGTCTTTTGCTCACCGAGACTGCATTTATTTGATTGAAAAAATACAGTAAAAACAGTAATATTGTAAAATATTTTTACTGTTTTAAATAATAGATTTGGTTTTAATATCTTTTAAACTGTAATTTATACCTTTGATGCAAAGCTGAATTTTCAGCATCATTACTCCAGTCTTCAGTGTCACATGATCCTTCAGAAATCATTCTAATATGCTGATTTGCTGCTCAAGAAACATTTCTTATTAATATCAATGTTGAAAAGAATTGTTCTGCTTAATATTTTTGTGGAAACTGTGATACTTTTTTTCTGTGATGAATAAAATGTTCAAAAGAACTGCATTTATTGGAAATAGAGATGTTTTGTAACATTGTAAATCTCTTTACTGTCACTTTTGATCAATTTAATGCATCCTTCCTGAATACAAGTATTAATTTCTTAAAAAAAACACTTTTGAACAGTAGGGTATTTTATTTAATGCAGTGATATTCAGACATTTTAAATGTGGCTTAATACTGTATATATTTGGTGCTTTATAGTATTGTCAAAATCAAAAGAAAGAATTTATTTAGAAATGACATTTTTCTTAAAATGAAGCCTATTGTGGGATTATTTTTCATTTTTATTTATTTATGCATTTATTTGTTTATTTTGTATTATAACATTATTTTCATGACAATCCTTGTTACAAAACATTGTATTAAATAAATAAATAATTTTAAAAAGTTTTAATACTCTAATGTGAAAAATGTGTATTTAATTTGTAAAGCATTTATACATCATAGTAGTATTTGTTGTACTTTGTGCTGATTAATAATTAAAATGGAAAAAAAATAATGAAGTTAAAAACCTTTCTAATTGAAAGTAATGAGAATCTAATGAGTCACCATTGAGAATAATGGAGATTGCAAAAATGCACAAAATTAAAATGTCTGAGTGATACAGTAATGACAAATTAGAGAGAAATGTGCTTGAAACGTGAAACATGAGCAGAACAGATTTCTTTATAAATTGTTCATACAACCATTCTTAACTTCTCATTTCAATGTAACACATTTTGCATGCAGAAATTCTTAATGAACTAAGATAGCAATTTCTTATTTTCTTTTGACTTTGGGGTGAAAGTGAATTCATGAGGTTCACCGATATACACAATCGTGCATAAAGACACAGCATGTCCACTAGTGATAAAATTTTCTCCTTTTTACCAACCATCACACACTCACACACACACACACACATACACACTCCAGTTGAGTAATTGTGAAAACAACAAGGTCATGGAGTGTTCTGTACAAACAGACGTCTCTTGGAGTGCCATCCCTCCCCCGGTTGCCGTGGCCCTGTGTGCAAGGTGCACCTGGGCAGCTCCATCACCCCCGGTGACCATATGGATGGGTCAAAGGACACACACATACACACACAGATGCACCTGGACACTCACACACACACACACACACACACACACACCTCCTCGTGCACAGGCACAGAGGGAGAGAGAGATTGAGAGAGCGCACCTGTGCTTTAAACAGACCCCCGGAGGTACCTGAACATGAGGAGATTAGACTGAGGAGATTAGACTGAGAAGAGAGAGAGGGAGATTTTAGCAACAAATTACACGAGAACATATTTATCAGAGACATTGGGGGAGTATTTCAGTCTTTTCGCAGGAGTGAGGACAAGTTTTCTTGAAGTGTCCTAGACCTACTTGAAACACAACGGATCTGTGCTTCCGTGCCAAGTCTTTCTTTTGAAACCCATCTTTATTGTGCTACTATTATTAGTGGTGCTTGTTTTAGCAATAACTATTGTTATTTCCAGGCCCACACAGAATCTGCAGGCCCGCTCCGAAAGCCAAAGCTCAGCAGATTTCAGCAGAATTGGAACGTCTATCATTCACAAAGTTCTGCATATTGTTCCACTTGTGTGTTTATTAGGCTAAGTATTTTGGTTGATTTAATTGTCCATTTACGTACCAATAAGAGCGAAGTAATTAGATCCATTCAACATATTTTATTATATATACGCGAGAATTTTTTTTCTCCAACATCATAAAAAAAAAAAAAAAAAAATGTTTTTCTACTCAAAATCAAATAACTTGTCTCTATCATTTATGTTGCAGACATGAATGAAAGATTAAACAATGTGGCTTGTTGAAGAAAGGTATGTTATTTCTTTTTTAAGGAATTACACATTATTCATTCATTCATTTTTACATTTTTTTTAAAACACAAAAATATAATTTATATATGAGCAGATGATAAACTAAAATATATCTTTATTTTCCTTTTTTTGTATTAATTTTTTTTCTGTTTTATGTAATTTTATTGTATTTTTTATTTAAATTAACTTTAGGCTTTTTATGTCTTTATTGAGTGTGGGGGGTGAGGTTGTTGGATCACATATTTTATTTTATTTTGGGTCTTTATTCAACATTTTTTATTTATTTTATGTTATTTTAGTCTTTATTCAACATTTTTTTAATTATTATTAATATTTTTTTAATAAGTATTAATTTATTTTATATTTTAATGTATCATTTTGTCTGTGTTGGACATTTTTTATATAATTTGATTTGATTTTTATTAAACACTGGAGTGGGATGGTATGACAGCACATGATTTTATTTTATTTTATTTTATTTTGGTCTTTATTAAACTTTTTATTTTACTATTTTACATTTTATTTTATTATTTTGTCTTTATTTAACATTTTTATTTTATTATTTTATTTTATATTTTAATTGATTATTTTGTCCATGCTGGAAAAGTTTTATATAATTTGATTTGATTTGTATTAAACATAGTGGAGTAGGATGGTATGACATCACATGATTTTATTTTATTATTTTATTTTATATGGCGGCAATGAGACAGGATAGAAATGACACATACTATTTCATTTTGATCCAAATGACAACGTATTTTACTCATTTTTTTTTCCCCTCTCAGAACTCGGTCCAGTCTCTCCAAATGGTACTTGAGACAATGATCATAACGGTCTCATTAGGAACATATTGTTAATAAGAGTCTCTGTCATTATCTCTTCATCTGCATTAGAGCCTGATCATTTCCACATCTGTTAATGGTGTCATATCTTTCTTTTGTTTGATCATTATCTCGCCCGTGTCTCTGAAGAGGACGTGTGTAGGCCTGCAGTGCACCACTGAGTGCACTGAAATATCTTTCAGGAGTTTTGTTTGATGAGTTCAATCTTTAATGTTTTTGCACTCTGTACTTTATTGCTCAAGATGCCTTTCTAAAAGCCGATTATAGCGAAGGGCTCATTCCTCTCACCAACACCTGTTCTGCTGCAATTTACCTGTTTACTGACAAGTTACCAATGTGATAATTTACCCGGGCCCGGTCCGTACACCTACTGCTCTGAGCTGCCGTACAGCAGATGCGTCTGTGTGAAAGAGAGAATGAGAAAAGGACAGAGTGAACTGAGAAACAGTGAGGGGGAAATGCATTTGCCACTGTGTGTCACATATTCACTCATTTTGGTTTATCATGTAAAACTTAACAAACTTAATATGTGAAATTACTGTCTTTTGTATACAGTGGTTCTGTATTGGCATCTGTGGTTCCATGAAGAACCTTTAACTTCCATGGAACACTAAAGGTTCTTTATAATGGAATAAGGTTCTTTAGGTTATTACAATTTTCTTCACACTAAAAAAAATCCCTTTTGGATTTTTTTTTTTTTTTTTTTAAGAGTATAAATGTGAAATTATAATTGACTTAAATCGATAGTTCAGGAATAAAAATGAGGATGTGAGGTACTGAAGCACAGTGAGTTTAATGGATCATACTGTTGTTTAACAACATACAGATTGTTCAACTGCTGAAACGTGTTTCAGTACAAAACTTTCAGTAGACAAAAACTCCATAAAACAGATTTGAAAGTTGAGGTGACAATTACATTGTGTGACATTGTAACGACTATAAGTCTATCCCGATTCCCTCACAGCTTTGTTTTCATATATGTTAAATGCACTATGGCGTCTAACCTGACTAAAGTCTATTTAATCATCCTTATGTAATTTCTAAGCTGTATTTTGAAGCATGTCTGAAATAGCTAGTCACGTGTTTGCTGAAAACTTACGAACTCTGTTGCATTTTGTTTGCGAACCACATCATGCAGGTGGTGGAATGAAAACTTTTGTTAATTAATCAGTTCGAGACCAAAATGTTAGATTATTGCTGTAAATAACGAACATCATCTGAGGACTGCTTCGCTATTTGTTTCCGTTATTTTGCTGTACTCTGTATGTCACTCTGGTCAGGTGTTCCTCTGCAGCAATGGCGCTTTAATTCCCTCAGCAAACTAAAAGATGTTGAATGAGATTTGTATATGTATATAATGAAAGTTATAGATACGTTACATGTTAACTTGCTTGTTTTGCTCAAGTGCATGATCCATATGTCATACCAACAAGAAACTATGCCTCTAACCTCAGTTTGAATAATTCCAACCAAAACTTTACGATGCTGTTTGCAAATGTTAGTTGGAACTACAGATTCGGGAAACAATGGTTAACAATGCTTTTGGGAAACGCACCCCAGGTTTGAAATGATGTAAACGGTGAGTAAATAATACCAGATTTTTGTGTTATTATTTTTGGGTGAACCATTAATTTAATACAAATCTGTGTTTCCACGTTAACTAAATGTTTGACTAGGTAACTTTAATCTTTCATCCAAAGGACTTGTTCCTCTCTTTTCTATCTCAACCTTCCTGTCTGGCTTTTAAACCTCTGTACTCCAACCACCTCTCATCTTCAACCCCATTTTACACCATCCAATCTAAATATGATGGGTAAAAATCTAACTTTTTCGGTTGTGTTTTTCTTGTTGAATATCCACGTAAAATGTGTTGCATACAATGTGTAATTTCTGCACCACAAGTAGCCTAGTGCCAAACAAATTTTCAATCTACGTGTTTGATCAACAACATTGTGTCAAACACTCTTAAAAATAAAGGTTCCAAAAGGGTGTTTTTGTAGTGATGCCATTTTTGTTTCCCCAAACAATCTTTCAGTGAACACTTCCTAAAAGAACCATTTTGAAGAGCATTTTAAAAATCTAAAGAAACTTTTTCGAATATAAAGTACCTTTTCTGCATTTGAAAGGTTCCATGGATGTTCAAGAGTGAACAATTGCATGGTTTTGAGGCCAGTTTTACTGTTTGTTTAGTAATGTATTTCTTGTTGGTGACAGAAATTACATATTTTATCTTTAAAATAAATGTGATGTTAGCTAATGCAGTGGCATTTTTAAATGCATATTGTTGGGGCCGCTGTATCAGATATGTGAGGTCAGTAACTCAGAGCACAGCGGCTCTGGCCAACTGTTCTGCCCATTAATTTATGATTTACAGCGAATAACTTTTGCTGATTAAAGTGATTATATGGAGTTGGGTGCACTCAGGCCCAAATGATGTGTGGCACTGCTCTGTCTTCCTCCAGTGTGTCGGACCATCATGCCAGCGGCTTTAAAGTTCCATCAGGGATCCCTGCAGAACCTCTGCCAGACCGGCTAATCTGTAATCATTCATGGCTGACTTATACAAACTGCTCGTGCTGGTGCTCATTTCTGGCACTCGACAGCAAGCGGCGGACGCGTTCTCCATCTCCCCGCAGTAAACAAACGGCGCGTGGAAAGGTTACCCACTAGCGTGAGCAGCCAGATCTCCAAAGGAAATGGGGTATTAAGCATGTCGGAGCTTTTCAAGTCCAAAAAGGTGATTTGGGTTTTGAACTGGATGACTTTTTGTTTTACTTGTTTGGGTTTTTGAAGCTCTGACTGCTCCACAGGAGACTGGCTTTTCTGTCGACCCCTGCGTAAGCACAGTAATACAGCCCCCTGAAGTGAAGCCTGCATTTGTTCTGAGTGCTTTGGATCACCTCAGTTTCATATAAAGGCGTTTATCTGCTGTAAATGTGGCTGCTGTTCTTTTTAGGAGATCTGAGAGTAGGGAGTTATTTAGAGAAAACTGCAACGGCGATGTTTTACGTGTTCAGCCATCTGATGCAAATGACTCTTATTTCATTAGTTTGTATGATAAAGTCCTTTAAAGTGTGGCGTTTAGACAGCAGTTTTCTTCATTATCTTCACAAGAACCCAAATTCACCTTTTTCAATTTTTTTTAATCTTTTTTTGTGACGTGTTTGTTTACTCTATGATAGACAGAAATGTATATACAGTAATAGTATCAGAGTACAACAGTACTGTTTCTTTTAAATTAAATCTTTAGCAGGTTAGTTCACCCTCCAAAAATGAATTTAAATGTAAATTTCAAACTATTTTATTTATTTATTTATTTATTTATTTTATATAGCATTGCCAAAGCATTAACACACACACACAGACAAAAACAATCTATATATAAAAAAACAGAAATATACTGTATATGTATTTCTTTCTTTATTTTTTCATTTTTTTTTTTTCTAAAAGTAGAATTAGAAGAACAATGCAGAAACATCCAAAATTATCCTACACATAATAGGAAAAAGTCAACCAAGATATAAATGGGCATTAAGACTACAAATAGAGACAAAATGATGAATATTCACACTGCTCGTTTCCATTAATAAGTGAATACTGATTACATAAATGAAAACAAAAACAACAAAAAAACAAACACTATAAATGCACAATAAAGTAGTCAATACTATATGCATTGTGATACTAAATATATTGTGATATATTCCAAGTCTTCAGATGACATATGAATTTAAAATAAATTACAAAATCTTTCCCTTCTGCTGTATCTCTCAAATCTTGTTTGAATTTCTGCATTTTCAAGCTGTCTAACATCTCTGTTTGTGTTTTTTAGATAAATGAAATTCATACATGCTCAGAACGACATGAAGGTGAGTAAATGATGACAAAACTTTCATTTTTGGGTGAACTACCACTTAAAAGTTTAAGTAAGACACCATAATGTTAAAATGTAGGTGAAAATACCTTCACACTGAGGTTTTCCATAAGGGAATTAACACATTTTATTCACTGAATATAAATAAGTTTTTTTTTTTTTTTTGCACAAGTGAGTTCAGGTAATAATTACACCAAAATTCATTAGAATGTAAATACAAATATCACACTGGGAATTCAAAAGTAAGCCTGCGGGTTGTACAAAATATGTGCATTGAAAACCTACAAAGTATATCGCAGACTTAATCTACTAATTAAGATTAAAATATAATTATCATTAATGTTACTGCAAGAATGCGAAAGGTTAAATCAGTGTGTAAGCGCACCGCTGTGCCGAAGTGAGATTTTGTCAGCATTCAGGTGAAGTTTGTGGGAGTCCCCAAAGGTCTAGGGTTATCGTCACTTCTGGTATTAATCTAATAAGTGAAGTTTAGGTGCTAATGGAGGGCCAGGTGCATGTGTGTGTGGCGGGCCAGCCTTGGGGACGCTGCTCTGAGAGTGCGTGTGTGTGCATCAGGTGGGCTTGAACTGGCTCATTTGACTCAGACAGCATGAGCTTTGGATGTGTCCTAACCTGAGCGGTAGGAGGCATCTGCCTAATGATGAAAAACTGGAGTGTGCCATCTAAATGATCATCCACCCCCCAGCACGCACGCACACACACACATATCCCATCATCCTCCGATGACACGACCAGACATTCTTTAACTCTCAACATTTTTGCTTTTAAAGGGATTTGCTTAATGGAATTTGCTGTGAACTACATGCCTGTAGTGCAATAACTTTCATAGTAAAGTATGTAAAAAATACATGTATTAATATGAATGCCACAAAACTATGTCAGAGTCATATTTCAGCCTTAAAAAATTAGAAAGAAATTATCTTTTAAGCCTAGGACTGTTTTTATATTGTGACATTATTTTCATGACAATTAAGCATGCTAATTAAATGAAGTTATAATAAAATATAATAATTATAATATAATCAGGATTGTTATAGTTAACTAAAATTAAAACCATAAAATAAACATTTTCATTGCTTGAAATGAATGTTAACTGAAATAAAATGAAACATAAAACCATTTTAATTCAGCTATTTGCCAAGGTTACATTTTTCATTTTAATTTAGTTTAACTTGATGTACTAAAATAACTAAAACGAAAACTGAAATAAAAATGATAAAACAACCCTATTAATAAACAATATATATATATATATATATATATATATATATATATATATATATATTAAAACAAACTAAGAAAAACAAACTAAGAATAACCAAAACACAATAAAATGTCTAAAACTTTAAAATTAATATTTTAAAATATAAAAAGTAAAAATATTGTTAAATATGAATAAAAACATAATAGTATCTCAGTGTTATTAAAACAACATTGAATATAATGCATTTTCAATATATAACATTATAATAATATTATTAATTAATTAATTTTTGTTCATTTTATTCATTCATTTATATTCATAAATATATATATATATACACAGATAGATAGATAGATAGATAGATAGATAGATAGATAGATAGATAGATAGATAGATAGATATAGATATAGATGAGTACATCTAGAATCTATGTGTATTCTAGATATCTAGAATATCTAGAATAAGCCTAATTTTCTTTATGCAATATATATCTCTCATTATGAAATTTATTTATTATTATTTTTTTAATTCTGATGTATATAATTATATATAATTTAGTTATTTTTTTATATAATATTTTAGATTTTCTTTATGCATTTTTTTTTTTTCTTGAGGTAAAGTGTGATTGTACTTTTTTGTGACATTCACCCTCATGTACAGTAGTTTATTTACAAATACTTTTAACATGCATGTTACCGCTGGGAGATCGCAAGGTCAGTCCGTCCTGACTGTACATTAAAATAACCAATCTCAATCTGACCCTGAACAATACATGTAAGGTTTTAAACGTGCAGGCGGGACCCTTAGAGATCTGACTCACGGAGGGGCCTGGCCGAAGTTGGCACACAGGCCGGCAATTTCTGGCAAGGGCCAAATCCCTCACCCACCCTGAGAAATAATAAATAATGGCTCCATTTTGTTCGCGACTGTGGCCCAGAGCCCACACCATTAGACATTAGAGACAATTTGCAGTCAACTCTCAGACCTGCTTTATCTAAAATATTATCAATGAGCCTGTCAGCCTTGGCTCTAACCTTCTTTTGTTATTTTCGGCTGTTCTCTCAGTAGGATGTGCGGCTCGTAGCCCGGTTCCCCCTGCAGACTAGCAACAGGATGTCATACACCTGTTTTGCTTAAGGCGGGGACTCTGGCCCCCCTCGCCGGCTCTGGCGCACAGGCCGGCCCGGCTGGACGTATATGTCAGGATGTGAGATGAAGGCTGGTGAAGGTGCAGCTGTTGCATAAGAAAAGTGCCAGGGGCTCGAGCTTCCCACGGTGAGCTTTAATTTGCGTCTCTCTTTCTCAGCCCCCTCCTCCCTCTCTCTCACCTTCATCGGGCGGCTACAGATGCGGAGGCCTGACACCCTTGCCCAGATGGGTCCTCCTCGCCCTCGGCACTGTTTGCATGTAAGCGATTGTTTGTGCATACGTATGCTGCGGGGGACAGCATCGCCGATTCCCGTGGAAACGTGTCATCTTCTCAATGCTGATGCGTGTCAGTCAGCTTTACATTCCTATGATCATTTACTGCAGATAATCCTGAAATAAAAGGTTTTGTAGGTCAGGTGGCTTAGAATAAGGTGTAATGGTTAAAAACCTTTGATTGGGACTTAGAAATTTCCTATGACTACCAGCTAACTAACTTAATATTTGTTAACTTTTTTTTGTTTGTTTCCATGTAGTATTATGTTTATTTAAATAGTTAGATACATTTTAATATTCTATTCAAAACTACATTAATTCATTTAATTTATTTTATATTAATAGAATAGAATGCAATATACTAGCAATTACATATAGAAATATAAATTGTATATAATTTATATTATAAATTATAATTTTTCCATTTTTTTCCAGGATTCTTTGATGAATATAAAGTTTAAAAGAACAGCTATCTATCTATCTATCTATCTATCTATCTGTCTATCTGTCTATCTGTCTATCTATCTATCTATCTATCTATCTATCTGTCTATCTGTCTATCTGTCTATCTATCTATCTATCTATTTATATGAAGCCAGTTCAGTTATACAAACTTGTTTTATAGAGACATTTTTTCAACATCAGTTGACTGATGCTGGTATTTTTCCTGTGTAATCAAACGACTGAGTCGTGCTACATGGGAGCATTTAAGATAGTGAGAAAGGTTATATATTCTCTGCGGTATTTCTCTGGAAGGCCTCAACAGGAGGCCCTTTTGTGGAGATGTCTTCCTTTCAGCCAATCAATAGCTTTTGTTGTGATCCCAGCATGCAGCAGGAATGCAGCATGTGCTGATGCTTAGCAGCAAGAAATGTTTTGGATGCAGACACACACACACACACACACACACACACACACACACACACACCTACACACACACACACACACACACACTCCAATTATGCGAAAGCATATAGTATATTCATCTGGGCAGTAAATGTGCATGCAGCTACGCTGCAACAGTAGAGTTTAATTTAATTATCTGAAGTGGGAAATTCCCAAACTCTCCTAGATGATGATACTTTTTTGATTGTAATAAAAGTTCTACATGTTTTTGTATAAATATGATGATCAAGCCTAAGTTTAGCAATTGAAAATAAATAAATAAATAAATAAAATAAAATAAAAATATATTGCAGTTGTACACTGCTAAAATAAATTTAGCAAATGCATTTGAGTCATTAAAATACAATATTGCATTTCAAATTTTTGATTAAAAACAAATAGAGATAATCTTTAGTAATTCTTTTGACTGATACATTGAGGTTTATATACTATATATGGAATGCTCAAAATCTTTACAAAATTTGTTTGAAATATTCACCTTTTTAAAATATCCACCTTTTAAAATGCTCAATTTGATCTAGCTTAATGCCCCACCCCCCCCTAAAAATCACCTAAATATGATAATGTAGCAGAGTTTGGCAAATGCTTTTTGGTCATGTTCAAACAGAATGTAGCATTTTGCTTTTTTGATTAAAAACAAATATTAAGAAATAAAATGTAATAATTTTGTTGAGTGATTAATTGATAATTGATCTATCTATCTATCTATCTATCTATCTATCTATCTATCTATCTATCTATCTATCTATCTGGGGTGGATCGATACATGTATTCGTACCGAACCGTCACGGTATGGACATCTCGGTTCGGTGCATGAGGCCTTACAACGAATACAGGCAATTCACCCCCAATCCAGAAGGGGGCGCCTGCAGTAATGTAACAGTGTTTGGTAACCACCAGCAGAAGAACAGCGAAAGCCATCAGTTGCGCACTTGAAAACAAAGCCCCCTAGACAGTGACTATGTGCTGATTCTGAACGCGTCTCTCACATAGACTGACAAAGGAGTATACTTTAAAGGCTTGCACACTCAACTGTTTGCGAAATGGAGCTTTGTGCTTGTGTATCCTACCTCTCTCATTCGGCACAAAACCAAATATTCCATAATATTTCCATACTTGCGATGTAGCGTATCTGAATGCTATTAAATTATTATTTATTATGTAAACGATAGGCTTTGTACTTCAGTCGCATTCCAGCGGTGACACAGAGGCGGGCGCGCTGATGTTTGATTCACTGTATTTTATTTTGATAAAGTACCAACTGTGCTGTCAAGTTAGCAATGCTGGAACTGATGTGTGGTGTATGTGTGTGTGTGTGTGTGTCTGTGTGTGAACTGATGTGTGCTGTGTGTGTGTTTTGTGTGTGTGTGTGAGCGCGCGCTCTGGCGCAATCACTTCAACTGTTTCCTTATACCAGCAGAATCAACTTTAAGCACTTATTGTCTTATGTCTGTTCAAAATGAATGAAAAGAAACAGAGCATAGTAGATTTGTTTTTTTTCCCCTGTTGTACCAAAATCGTATCGAACCATGACCCCCGAACCGAGGTATGTACCAAACCGTGACATCTGTGTACCGTTCCACTCTATCTATCTATCTATCTATCTATCTATCTATCTATCTATCTATCTATCTATCTATCCTAAATATTATGGCCAGAATTTGCCAAATGTTTTTTGGTCATATTCAAATACAGTATTTCATTAATAATAAGAAATAATATTTACTGTTGATTGGTTGATTAATTGATTGATTGTTTGATACATTGACTGAGTGCAAATATGCATTATTGATTAAATGATAGCTTAAAAACAAATATAATATTATATCTTTATTTTTTATTTATATTTAGGTTGACAAAACAAAAGAAGCTGTCCCCAGGTCATATGCCAGCCCCATGTAATACAATTTTGCAGTTTTTAACCTTTTTATTATTTATTAATTTATTATTACTCCCAGATCTTTTTATAAATTTCTATAAAATTACCAAGAAATGTATTAAAAAAAAATTGTGAAATGTAAATGACAATTTTTATTAGCATTTTTTTTTTTTTTTTACATTAGTTTTTTTCTTTTACATTTATTTATTTATTTATTTACTGAATCCTTCCAGTCTTGCCATTCAGTTTATGGGTTTTGCGAGTTTTTTTTTTTTTTTTTTTTTTTCCACATCAGAACTGAGCTTCATTTACAAACATGTTTTACTGAATAACTTCTATTCTCCGCTCCCACTTTTGACGTCTGCTTTGCTCTCCACTGATCGGCCGTGTTTTGAGCACAGCGTTGTTTATGAAGAAAAAGCGCCTCTCACATTCTCACTATCACACATAACTGTCATATTATGGCCTTCTTTTCATGCCGCTATTTACCCAAGAGCAAGCAAGTCAAATGAAGTCTATTCTCCCAGCACGTCGACATGCCACGCAAGCAAAGAGATTCAATTGTCACCTTTCAGGATGTCTGGTTCTCCGGCGCCCGTGCGCTCTCCGCGGCCCTTACACGGGTCCTTTGATGTTAGCGACTAATACACATGGTATGAAAATGCATTACGGAGAGATGCTGACAGATAAAACACCGAGCGCTGCCATTTTGCTCTCTCTCTGTATAATGAGGAGACCAGAAAGGAGAAAAGACATCAGCCCAGTCAAATTACCTCCGTGCAACTGAGTTGAGTGTGTTTCCTGACAGCTTTCCAGGCAGCCAAACACATTTCCATACGACGCTCACTGTGAAGTGCTGACACCAAATAAAAATAAAGCGATAGAGAGAACGAAAAGGCCTTTGATGAACATGTTAGTGGGAAGCCCTTTTTCCTCCATCTGTCTCTCTCTCTGTCTCTCTCTCTATGTCTCTCTCCCCTACCGCTCCCTTCCCAACAGCAACAAAGTCCTAAAGCAGTGGGAAATGATGTTGAATCAAGCTGAACCTCAAAGCACACAAATCTCTCGGTGTGTTTACAGGAAGTCGTCCTGGAATCACAACGCCTGACAGGAACACTGACATGACAACACGCACTTTACATAGCCGACTGCTGCTGTAACATCCAGGTCACGATATGCAGATTCACTGTTGAAGAAACTACATACACTGTAAGAAGTAGTATAGCTTCAATCAAACGATACTCTTTTGGAAATATAGATATTATAAGAGTAACTACAGGGAGGAATACATTTTTAACAGGACTGTCAAACAATTAAAATTTGTTATTGAATTAATTACTTTATATGCCAGTTAATTAATCAGATTAATGGCAATTAATCACATATATATTCATATTTGGAGACAGATGCCTCCATATGAAGATAATTCAGAGTCGGTATTGTGGCACATGTTTGTTTTGTCCAAAGTGACTTACATTGCATTCGAGGTCTATGCTGGGCATCGAACCATTGACCTTGGCATTGCAATGCTCTATTTTTTCAGCTACAGGAATTCTATTTGCTGTATAATCCTATGTTTTATCCCCATGTTATTGACTGAAAGCCAATCACTGACAGTCCACAGAAATCCATTTTATAATCAAGTTTGTCAATATGGAGGAGGCACTTCAGGCTTCAATCATATCTATAGCTCTGAGGGTAAAATAAAATAAACATTGCCTAGCATATGAATGGGGCATGATTAATTGTATTTTGTTTAAAATAAATAAAAAAATAAAAAAATGAAAAAGACAACAACCATTATTATTATTATTATTATTATTATTATTATTATTATTATTATTAAAAAACTGTCTCCAGGTTATACACTCTTGAAATGTATTACTAAAATATTTTTTTATAATTTATTTTAAATTAAATTAATTTTTTTTTTTTTTTTTTTTAAATCAGCTTTTCAAGGATTTTAATTGACACACTACATTAGCGGTCCTATCCTAGCATATGAGGTGCTGTATAATGTATAATATATCAGATCTAATAATTTTTGGATTTTATAGTATTTTACAGTATTTTCTGTTCTGATTATAGAAAATGCATGAACATTTAACTAAATCATTTGCTACAATTTTTTTTTTTCCTGATTCACTTACACAAACTGTCTGAACGAACATATTCGCTAATACTAATCTAATTTTCCAAAGATATAAACAAGAGAAGCCTTTTAAGTGAGCGTTTGATTACCTGCAAAACTATATGGTCACAGAATAAGTTTGAAAATGTTTGGTTGGAAAAGGCTAGACTGTTTTGCAAGTCATCCTGAATGTTAAGTTTGGTGGCATTGCTACTTTTAGTTAGTTACTGCACACTGTGCAGAATATGCCAGTATTTACCTCTCTTTTTTCACATGTATCTGCTTTACAATGTGCCAGCAAGTAAATATAACGGCTCCTTTGCGTTTTGTACATTTAAAAGCCATAAACCCGAGCAGCTGTGTGCACAAACCCCTCTGTCTGCTGCCCGGGGTACAGTTGCGTCTGTTCCACTGGATGCTGACACCGTGGCTTGACGACAGGCAAAACAGAAAAAGCGTTATTGCCCCCTGGATGGGTCATTTGGTGGCGTTGGCCAAAAGCTAAACTGAAAGAGAGGTTTTAAAGACGGGAACAGGTGCGAGTCACCGCGGGGGCTGGATGAGGCACAAACGCTGAGGCCCAATCGTCATTCGCAAACATTCTCCCGCTTCCTCGTAATTAGGCCACGGCTTCAATAGAAGCTAACTCAGGCCATATGGGCTAATGTAGCCGAGATGAAGACCCCCCACACAGGTAGCAGTCTGTCAGCACCGCGGACAGCTCCCGTTCAGCCAGATAACTCACCGCCGTGCCAGGCAAGAGAGCCAAAGAGAAAAACGCAACGCCGCTTAAAGGTTTGATTGAGCTTGAAGGTCAGGCCCGTCGTATGTTGCCGAGGAAAATGTGTCCCTAAATTCCAGAATTAAACAAACAAATAAACAAATAAGACTCGTTCTTCACCTCGGGCCCTGAACTTTGGAGGTGGAAATGCTTGTTCGCGTTTTCTCTGAAGCTGATTGAATTGCTTGTGTGAGACCTTTAGCGTACAATAGGGCTAATGGCCTTTCTTTTTTGGTCTGTGACGATTCAAAAATGTTTCTTTTCAATTGAATATTGGGAAGTTGCTCAAAGTTTGCTTTGGTTTCAAACCGTGCAACTATAAAGGCACACTCTTAAAAATAAAGGTAATAAAGGGGTTTATTCCATTGAAGAACCATTTTGGGTTCCCCAAAGAACCTTTCAGTGAACAGTTCTTAAAATAATCTTTTTTTTTTTTCATAGTGTGAAGAATATTTTAATAATCTAAAGAACCTTTTTCTTTCCACTTTGCAGAATGGAAAGGTTCCATGGATTTTAAAGGTTCTTTATGGAACCATAAATGCCAATAAAGAAACTTTAGTTTTAAGAGAAGTTAAAGAACCTTTTTTCACTATAAAGAACCCAACTATAAAGAAAGGTTCTTTGTGCAACCATAAATGCCAATAAAGAACCTTTATTTTTAAGAGTGCAGCTACAGTAAAGGAACCTCTTACAACACACTTGAAAGACCCCCAGTCTCGGGTGAAAACCCCTTTTGATATAGCAAGGCATCTGAGTAACATTTAATGATCCACTTTTCTGTTTATGTTGCAATAGCCAATGTGGTTATGTTGGACTTTTAGCAGCATGGATGCAGCATCAAACACAAATAATGGCATTGTAGAAAATTAAAAATGTTTTCTAAAAGTATTATTAATTTCTTTGTGTTTCCTAACTTTTTTCATCAGGGAAATATACATATTTAAGTAAATGCTTACTAAAGTAAATACGTACCAAATTCTACTTTTTTATTTTATTAAACAAACATAGGCATTAGTACATAAGTATCTGACACAAAAGTGCTGGATTTGGGTATGAAATAACTGTTTGCTTGTCATTCTTTTTCACTGTTTACAATTTATTTAAGATGACATTGCATTGTAAATATATAAACATGAACAGAGATATATTAGCTGTATGTTACTATAGGGTTAAGTTTAATGTTTGTTTTAGGGTTAGTTGCTTGCAATTATGCATAAATACAAGTACACTGAAAAAAAAAAATTTGATGTAGAAACCATTTTCACAGAAGTTATTTGATTTCACAATTAATTACAAAGATTATCCAAGTAACATATTGAGTTAAACTTGAAATTTTGAAGTAGAAAGCCTGAAATAGTAAACATACTCCAAAAACTTTATTCTATTTACAATTTTAGAAAGTCTTACATATAACTACATCACCTTAAAATAAAGTCTTACCAATATTTTCATACAAAATTACCATCTTACAAGTCTGCCGTGCGATTCCACTTCAGTTTACATGTACATTCTTGTTATTTAAGATTTAAAACCATACATCAGGATGCAATTTATTGACTAAAAATGTCTTCTGTTGTTATATAGAACAAGCACAACTGAAATCATGTGATCCATGATTACTAAAGACCGACCCAAAATTACAACTAATCGACTAGTTGGCACTACAACCCTTAGTATACTGTAAAGTATGGATTGCATGCATTCACCAAATAAAGCAGGACTTTTAAGGCCTTTTTCATCTAAAAATGCTCATCAAGATTATATCGACGAGTGCTGAAAGCCAAGCGAGCGGAGCGTAAACAAAAGCAGCCCTATCACGTCTGTCTGCAGCACTGGAAGACATTAGAGCTTATGGGAGCCAACATCTGTTACAGCGAGAACGCACAACAACAGGACAAAGTGATGTGTGTGGGACCGCGCTAATGTGTGACTACAGGTCCAAGCAAGCTGCCTGACTGAACGTTAGCTGAGAAATATCTTGTGTTTGTTTCACAGTTTGTGGAGATCATGTCAATTAATGATTCGGATTTATAAAAAAAAATTAAATAAATAAATTAAAAAAAAAATGCTTTGCAGAAATGCGCTAATTGATTCAGTGTGAAACAGTTAGTGTGTGTTGATAATTACGGATGCGAGAAAACACACAGCTTTGGAATATTTATTAGGAGTCTCGGCTGCAATTTCGGAGCCGTGGAAGAGTTTAATGAATCTATCATGAGGCAGTATCCAGCCGTCGGAAATTAGCTAACGAGGCCTGCCATGCCGAAGAGCTTCATTTCGAGTGAATGGCGTGCCGTTCATATTTCATTCCCTCACAGACTGCCTAATAAAAACATAAGCGCCAGCCAGCAAATACCAGATGAATGATGATCGTTTTACAGTTCCCAGTTTCAAAAAAGACTAGAGTTGTATAATGAGAGAGCGTTTTACAGTATTCACACGCTTCTCTCTCTCAGCTAACAAACCATAGTAAAATCTGCTTGAATTGATCTAAAAATAAACTGCACTGCTAGGAAAATGTGCTTTTATTCCTTTGATTTTTAGTGATGAGAACAAATGTGTAAAGCGATAAGCTATGTTAGGGTGTTGCTTAAGTTTAATGCTTAAGCCTAACTGATAGTGATGCTTACATTTGCATCATCACTGCATGATGCTCCTATTATGAATTATGATTCTTCATTTTTCATCCCAGCAATTTTTACAGCTCCACCTTCTGTCATTAGCAAAGGAAATGTGTTCCCCTAGCATCCCCACTGTCAGAACTCCATAAATAATGAATAAACATATTGTTCGCAAGATGTCGCTTATCAACAGAATAAGATTAAAATAAAAATGTAAAACTGCTGCAACGTATCATTATGATGCAGATGCAAAATTAATTTGACATTCTTAGCAGATCTGGAACCACCTGCCACTCATGTTTAGGTCGCAGTATTTTCTTTGACAAAAAGTAAAGTTTTCTTTTTGGCTGCTGTCAATCAACATTTGGAATCTGTTGTGTGGCAACCATTATAGTTCTGGGAAGAATATTCTAAATGTTAGAAATTTCTTTATTTTATTCTATTTGAAGAAAAATGTATGCACAGCCAATAAGTGGTGATCCTAAATCAGTGTTATTTTAGTATAATTGCGACACTATTATAGTTTTTATTACTATTTTAAATTGGTCTTTATTTTTATATTTTCCATTTTCATGTTATTTCAGTTCAAATTTTAGTAACTTTGTTGTGTCTTTGACATTTTTATTATTTTTTGTATGTTTAATAGTTTCATTTGAAATTTAATTTGAAATCTAATATAGTTTTTTTTTTTTTCAGTTTTAGTTTGTTATTTTGGTACATCAAGTAAAACTAAATGAAAATGTGAAATGTTTTCTTGGGAACTAGCTGAAATAAAATTTAGCAATTATTAACCTTTGTTTATATGTTTATATATAATTTTGAGATTTACATTATAGCTAAGATTAATAAATGCTTTAGAACTATTCTGCCGTGCAAAGACAAAAGACCGTAACTTCGATTTTGGTCGAAAATGAGTTACTGATATTTTTGGGACATTCAAGACATCCTTTATCATGTGCATAAGTATCTTGAGTCAATTTCGTTGTTTTTCCGAGAAAATAATGGGTCGTCTTAACCATAACTTCAAAAAGCCCAGATGAAACCAAGGCAGAACACCGTATAACACCAGTTATGGTTCTTTCACTTTGTTTGGAATGCTCAAAATGAGTTATGGTGTTCTGCCTTTGTTTAGCCGCGCGTCAATATGAAGTTACGGTGCCGGCTTGGAGTTACAAGGTGTTCTCCCTTTGTTTTACTGACCATTAAAGACTGCCGCGTTTTAATTACGGTGTAACTTGTAGCCTACACTTTCATATCTGATCTGTCACTGAAGCACTTTATTAGACAAATAAATTAGATCGCGATCTACGAAACAGCTCCATATAACAAAGAATTGTAAAGATTGGATATCTTGGCAGTAAACTGTGAGTAACTTTTAAATATTTTTTTATTATTATTTTTTCCTTTTTATAATGCAGATCATTCACCAGGCTGACACACGTGGAATAGAATGCCGTAGCATAAAATCAGTACTAACAGTTCGCAATTAAATTCATATCCTACCTTGTAACCAGATAAAATCAATCCATTGCGATGAACGTCGCCGGAAATGTTTAATCCACAAGCATGCTTGCTGGCGTTCACATCAATCCACAAGTCGTTCTTTTACGTTAGGCTATTTTCATTCAAGTCAATATAAAAGCAATTACGCGATGTCTAGCATTCTTTAACATTATTGAGCATAGCAAATAAATTGGTTGCAAAACGGTGTCCACTCACATGTTTAACTTTTAGTCCGCTTGTTACGGTAAAAAAAAACAAAAAAAAAACAACAACATTTAATAGTCGCATTTCTCTATCCAATAGCCTATATGAGAGAGTCCCACGATCACTACAATTTATACAGGTGTACTGTAACGATTTTGTAAATGGTGATCAGCAACCAAATAGTGATAATGTGGAAGTTACTGTCTTTTGCCTTGGTGTGACTTCTCACGTTTTGCAGACAATGCAAAGGCAGAGTACAGTAACTTCAAAATAGGGGTAAAAATCAAGTTTGAGCTCAGTTTTTTAAAGTATGTAATTTTCATTACTAAAACATTTAATTGCCAAATTTCTAGTGTCCTACCTATAATTAATTTGGCTGGACAAATAAAAAACTTTAAAGTCGTTTTTCTCAGTTTCACACTCTAGCGAGTTAAGGTCTTTTGCCTTTGGAGGGCAGTATTATATTGTTCATTGTTAGCTCAACATATTTAACTAATGTTAACAGATGAAACCTTTTTGTAAAATGTAACCATACACACACACACACACACACACACACGCACATATATATATATATATATATATATATATATATATATATATATATATATATATATATATATATATATATATATATATAATATAGTGCACAGCATAAATAAGTACACTCCCTCTGAATAAATATAAAAGATGTATTTTCTTAATGATCACTTATATATTTCATGGAAAGATGGTAAAATTGAAATGTATTAAACATATACTTAATAAAAACAACAAAACATATGCCAATATTTTCTGTAAAATAAGTAAATTAGCCAATTTAGTTTAAATTAAGGATTGCAGAAATGAGTACACCCTAGATTTAATTCAGCAAATGTATAATATTCTAGTACTTAGTATATCCTCCAGAACTTTAAGTATACTGCTCTGACCCTTCTTGGCACTGAGTGCAAGTTCATGACAAATTTTCACATCTGTCCTGTTTAACTCCTGGATGACGACCTCCTTAAATGCTCTGGTCATTAATGGGGAGTTTTGCTCAGCTCGTCTCTACAGAATCCCCCACAGCTGCTCAAGAGCATTAAGATCTAGTGAAATACATGTCCACTGAAGGATTTTCACCTTGGGAGAATGAATATCTTCATTGTCATGCTGAAAAAAATGGCCAATAATGCAGGGAATGAGGGGAGGGTAGCATCTTCTGTTTCAAGTTTTTGTATTACATCACACAGTAGTGTGTGAATTCATGACAGCGTTGATAAAGCACGACTCTCTCACACCTTCAGCACTCATTCATCCCTATATAAGAGCTTTACTACCACTGAACCTCACTGTGGGTACCAAGCACTTCTCACTGTACTCCTCCTCTAGCAACACCACAACATTTTGGATGCTTTTGGATCCGAAATGATTGACTTGGTCTCTTGAGACCAGAGGATGGATTCCCAGAAGTCTCTATTTTGTAAATATGGGCCTTGGAAGAGGTTAAATGAGTTTATTTTGCTTTGGCTACAGTGGGTAATTCTAGTGGTGACAACAACCATGCATGTCACTTCTGCAGGCTGTGTCATACTCTGTGAGATAAAGTGTCACTCTTTTCATACCTTTTGCCGGCTCTGAGACACTTGCATGTTATTTCTCCTGCTCTTTTTCTAGCAAAAAATTCACTCATCACTAAATGAAAACATAAAGTGAAGACCTGATTATTTCAGGAGTCTTGTCACAAGTCCATTGTTTTTGAATGTCGGTGCTACTTCTGCTATATTTTCACACTAAACAATAATTTGGTATTCCTCTTGTTCCATTGTCCTCTTTTATGCTAAGAAATAAGTCACCTGGCAGTTCTCTCCCAAGTGTGCTCCACTGCTGCCAGCATTAAGTCTGAGTATGATTCAGTGGGCTATATAACACTTTAAATTGTCAGGAAATTACTTGTCTTTGAAAGTTTGGTTCAATATACTTACCTGTCGATCAAAAATAGCCTTAAACCTATACACATTTTTTTTAATTTTTTTTAGTAACTTCAGGAGGGTGTACTCATTTTTGCAACACAACATTTTATCACTTTGATGAGAAAATCTTATTTTGCTGAATAATTTTGACATTCTTCTTTGGTAATTGATCAAGCAGGCTTGTTGGAACATTATATCTGAACCCTAACATGTCATCTTAGTAAAGAGTAATTGCTGAATTAAAGTTTTAGAGGGGGTGTACTCATTTATGCTGTGCACTGTATATAACCTTATTTCAGGTAACTTATTTTATTAACATACACGTTGCCTTAAAATTATTAAGTAAATAATACTTAAAAAAAAAAAAAAAAAAAAAAGTTAAGTGAACTTGACAATTCACTTAACATATATATTTTTTAATTATTATTTACTTAATAATTTTAAGGCAACGGGTTTCCTAAATTTTTTTAAGTTAAGTCAACTTATCACTTTTTACAGTGTAGTTTTCAGGTTGTTTTACATTCTATTTGGAACTTCAGATCATTAAGAATCTAAACTCTTCCTCTTTTTTGCTGTTTCTTCTCGGTCTTGGTACGTATTTTTCCCAGCCTTGCTGTTTTCACCCCTCAGTGGGGCGGAAAGCCGAGGCCTCCAGTTGCCCTCCAAACATTTTTATTCCAATAACAAGAAATGCCACTTCGGTCAAAAAACATTCATGTTTCTGCAGAGGTTGACAGTTACATTGGTTTCCACAAAGCAATGCCTCCCTTTCTGTATAATTCATCACTGCTTTGTCACCATGTAGCTGTCGGCATGCACACATACACACAGAAAGACACTCAAACGTACACACTCACGCCTCACACACACACACACACACACTCAGGCGTGTATCTAACCGGTGTCAGTCACTCACATGTCTCACAGCCAGTGCTGGAGGTGCTTTTGTATCTTTGAGGCCTTGTCTTTCCCTCAGTTCATCCATTTCTCGTCTTCACAGCTCTCATATTGTCTTTCTCGTATCCTTTTTTCTTGCAGATGCCGGAAAAAATGACTGATGCAAAGTGGAGCCTGTCAAGCCAATGAGGATGGAAGATGAAGACAGGGCTGCCAAAATAAGGGTAGGAGTTTTAGCGGGTGGTTTTTAATTCTGCCGCGTTTCCCTTCGAGGTACAGCTAGCCTCAGTGGTGGATTTGAGCGCTCATCAGATCGCAGTTTAAGCTTTTTAGAGTTCTGAGGCTCACGGATGATATTGTTAAGTGACAGGTATGGAAACTGCTGCTGCTGAGGTGTATCTCTGAGTTTCTTTTAACTCGCACTTCAGAGAGAAATCAGCAGAAAGCCCATCTGTAGTCGCAGATATCAGGATTCGTGTCGATTCGACGGTTTTATTTGATTCTCTCACATGCATCGTTGACATTAAAGAGAATATATGACTCGGGCTTACTTCAACAATTGCACGTAGATGTCAGCTACAACAATTCAGATCTGGTTTTACGTTTGTGCTGGTGCACAATAAAAGCTTTTCCCAACCTGTCTTCAAATTCAACATCTACTGTCTCTTATCAAAGTCTGGTGTTGATATTCTCAGCATAAAAACTATAAGATTCTTCATTGGTTTCTTGAGGAACCTTTGGCTGAGCGAAGAACAAGAAACATTTTTCACTCTCGAGTTGCTACATAGTTTTTTGGAGATTAAAGAAAGTTCTTGATGTTTCATTTATAGGTTCTTCAGATCAGTCAGTTGGTTTCTGGGTTCTTTTAAGTACAGCAGGAGTCTGTAACCTTTGACCTGAGTGTCACTGTTGACGTGCAAAGGGGAGATATATATGATGGTACAAAATGTATTTGATTTTGTTGTTTATTTTAGTTTCTCTTGGATCATGTCAAACTAGGGTACCATTTGCAGTAATAAACTGTTGCGGATCCAGTGGGTCACACAGTGACATTTGTATAATAATAATAATAATAATAATAATAATAAATAAAAAAAAAAAATGAAGGAAATTCTGCTTTGCACTTTTTGATAAGAAGCTTTACAAATATTATTTTCCAGATATTTTGCATTTATACATTCAAAGGTTTAGTGTATGTTACATTATTATTATTATTATTATTATTATTATTATTATTATATTATTACTTTTTATTTATTTATTGGAAGAAATTAATGCTTTTATTCCTGCATTAAATTGATCAAAAGACATTTATAATGATATAGAAGATTTTTGTTTTAAATAAATGCTGTTCTATGAATTTTCTATGTGATGGTAGTATCACATAACATTATCCATGTGATGAATGTATTACGTTTTCCACAAAAATATTAAACAGCACAACTGTTTCTTGAGCAGCAAATCAGCATATTAGAATGATTTCTGAAGGATCATGTGACAATGAAGACTAGAGTAATGATGCTGAAAAATCAGCTTTGCATCACAGGAATAAATTACATTTTAAAATATATTCAAATATTAAACAGTTATTTTAAATGGTAATAATATTTTATAATGTTGCTGTTTTTATTGTATTTTATATAAACGTAGCCTTGGTGAGCATAAGAGACTTTTCTTAAAAATTAATTAAACTTTTGAACCGTGTTTATATGTAATTAAAATTAGTCCAAGGCTCACTCCACTTTTTCTTCAAAATCCGCACCATGACACATTACACTACAATTCACTTGATTTCAAGTAGTCAAAAGTGCCTAACTAAACAAACACTCGTACTCTCTCCCTGTTTGTCTCTCTTTCGCCCCACACATTTAATCAGGTATCTGGGGTCTGTCTGGAGGAACTGTTGGATTAGACAGCGTTCTGTTGGGTTAAAGAGGAGGTTTGCTCATCTGATTTAGTTTGAGTGGAGAGCAGCTTCCTGCTGTGGTGAAGTCCCTCCACCTCCAGGGCATCACCACTCAGGAGGGACTGAGAGAGAGAGAAATACACAGTAAACATTGTTTCTCACCTCCTTCAAATGATCCACCTTTGACATTTCATTCCTGAAATTTTATTACATTAGCAGCTACTGGAAAGCTTAAGTTCAGTCAAAAAAATTTAATTAATTTCATATATTTTTTAAAGAAAATTAAGTGACCACATTTGTCAAGCTCCAAAAAAAGCAATAAAGTAGTTCAAAAGACTATATTAGATGTTGTGAATCTTTGCGTGAGGAAAAGACTGAATTTTAAGTCATTCTACACAAAATGGTGTAGAAACAATATTCACTCAGAAATTGCTGGTAAATTTTACAGTTAATTAAAAGGAAAAGGCAAGTAACTATGGAAGCTTGTTTCTGCCACAAAATAAAAAAGTAAAGGTAATTGTGACTTTTATCTGATAATTGACTTTCTTCTCGAAATTGCAAATTTATATCTCAGAATTCAGACTTTTTTCTCAGAATCATGAGTTTACATGTTGCAGTTGTGATTTATTTTCATTAGAGTTAGAAGCGCATGGCTTTTTATCTCATTTTTTTCTCACAATTGTGAGTTTATATATCACAGTTCTGACGTTTTTTTTCCCCCTCGGAATTGCAGACTTACATTTCACAATTTTGACTTTTCTCAGAATTCTGATCTCGTTATTCTGATTTTTTTTTTTCTTGGAATTCTACGTTTATATCTTGCAATTCTCTTTTTTGATTCCATCATGGAATAAAAAAATAAAAAGGGTAAATGTGACTTTTTATCTCACAATTCTGACTTTTTGTTCCACAGAATTGTGAATTTATGTCTTGCATTTCAAAATGTATCTCTCACAGCTAAATCAGAATTGTGAGAAAAAAGTCACAGTTACCTTTTTACTTCCATAATTAACACATTGAATTAAACATGAAATACTGAAGACTGAAAAATACTGAAAAATACAGTATTTCATGAATTAAACATGAAATACTGAAGACTGAAAGAGTATTTTCTTGTAACACATAAACCTAATATTTATTTATTTATTTTGTACAGTGTACATGAAGTTGTGAAATGTTATTTGTGTTCATGTTCTGATTCAAAATGCTGCATTGACGTATTATTGCACCAGATTTGCTGCCATTTGTTCTCAGGTGTGCTGTGGCAATTTTTATTTCTGAGTGAACTTTTCCTTTAAGAAACATAACTGAAAACTCTATGACAACCAAAAATACTAACCAAAGAAAAAGTGTAAACTGCAAAACAGTGAATCTGTGTATGTGCATCTACTGTATAGTGTTTAAATGTCCACCTCTCATTCAATATACGCCTTTCTCCTCCACATGCACCAGTGCACACTTGTTTGGGCCTTAGCTTGTTCTGAGCATGCTCTGACATGCCCGACTCAGTCCGGTGGGAATTACATCAGCCACAAAGCAAATAGCAACAAACACGCACAGTAAACAAGCTAGCAGGCAGCTTGCTGTGCAACACACCTTTCTGGAGATCTCCCAGCCCCTTTCTGCCACTCCAAGTTTGCCGCATCTTTAAAACATCAATACATAATTGAGAGAGAATGTACGCGCCAAAGATTTGCATCTTTTTCCGCGCGCCCCTCTCCCCGCAACTCATTTGATCCCCATTGCTCACCAGCTGGTTCCAGTACATCTCCAGTTCAACCAGTGCCTCTGAGTTCAATCTCCACACTTAATTGGTTCCCAAGGCAAGAATTAAATATTTACTTTAAAGCCCTTTAAAATTCAATTGATTTTTATCTGACAGCTGTGATGGTCTCGAGTGGGCCGACTGCAGGCGGTCTCCACAAGGTCCCACGAGCGATAGGAGAAAGTGCAACACAAACTGACAAGAATCCTCCTTCACACACACACACACACACACACACACACACACACACACACACACACACACACACACACACACACACACACACAGATGCTGCGGTTGTTCCTTGATCAAGCGCTGGCGGTCACCAGTTTCATTTCCCACCCAGCTGTTGTGTGGTGGCTTTATATTCAAGACATTCGCTCGTCAGACATCAGTTAAAGGTGGAGCTAACAAGAATAAAACAATAACACCTTTAATATTCTGATATGTCTAAACGTGACTTTTTTTTTTTTTTTCTTCAAGGACATTTCCAAAATTGTTTAAATGTGAGAGAAAGTACATTTCTGGGATAAATCGTGGGTCTGTGATGGTGCAGTGTCACTGGTTGAACAAACATTTAGACACAACATATTTCTTTTATTTCTCCTTCTTTTTCACTTGAAATAATTACATTTTCAAATATATATATAATTGTAATCATTTAATAATAATAATAATAATATAATTTCTTTCATTGCCATGAAAATATAATTATATATATATATATATATATATATATATATATATATATATATTTTTTTTTTTTTTTTTTTTAATAGAAAGTTATTCAATATATGAGAGAAAATTGGTGATTAGGAAAACAGAGTTATGCATTTAATTCATTTTATGTCTTTTTTATTAAAAATATTAGAATATATTCAAAAAATAATTGTAATAATTTAATTTTAAAATGATTTCTTTCTTTTGTAAGCTTGAAAATATTATAAAACTATTATTTTATTTTAAAAAATAATAAAATGTGCATTAAAACTGCTTTAAAATTGGCATTTGAAAAAGTTATGCATTTAATTTGACTTTTTTCATTTAAAATAATAAATTTTCAAATAAATAATTTTAATAATGTAATAAAATTTATTTTGAAGGTTTAAAAATATTATTTCAAAAATTTATTATTTTATTTTAAAAACTGATAAATGAGAATAAAATGAGATTAAAGATTGCCTTATTTTTTTTGTTTGGGAAAACAGAGTCATGCATTCAATTCTTTTTACGTTTTCATGTGAAGTAATTGATTAAAAAATAATAATTTGAATATTATATTAATAAAATGTATTTCATAGTCATGAAAGTATTTTATATTTCATAAATAGTAATATTTATTTAAATAATGTAATATTAGTGTGTATGATTTTTATAACTTATTTCCCCCCTTAGGTGTGGCAGAAATTAAATTTTATGTACAGCAAGCATTCAATAAAACAACTGCAAGTCATCAAAATAAGCAGAATCTATGGTAAGAAACTGTAGAAGTAAATTTTAGGTATTTTTTTTTAATTTTTTTTTTTTACAGATTTTGTAACTTTTTCACTGTTGAAATATTAGAATTAAATAAGTCCATTATAAGTAAACCATTTTCCGGTTAACGTCCTGAAGAGAGCAAACGATCAGAGCGATCAGACACAGTGTTAGTATTACTGTCTGTTAGTAGGAGTGTTTGGGAAACCTGTTTGGAAATGGTCATTATTTTGCTATTCCATTTAGTACCACTAGGGCAGAAAGTGTTGCATAAATTACACACTGCAACTTTAAAGAGGTTCACATTAATGAACTCTTACAGGTGCAAAGAAGCACTTCTATGAACTAATAACCCTGAATTTATTGCAATTCTCTTTGCCTGCAGTGCATGATGGCCAGTCTCCACAGCTGATGCCACAATACTTTTGAAAAGAATCCTGTTTCAATAAGGTTAGTCTCATTTAATAAACTAAATTGTTGTCAAATCGAAACATGCATGCTTTTGCATCTTTCACGTACAGTATACACTTCAGTTTCTGTCCGCCAACTGTATAAACTCAAAAGAGCAGCAGTCCTTTCCTAGAGTCAGTCACATTATCTAGCTCCTCAGATCGAGTCAGTCAGAGTGATTCAGTCTGCCAGGCCCTGAGTTAATAAGTTATGAATAAGTTACAGCGCTAGCGTGAGGAACAAGGAACAGGCAGGATCTCAAGAGCTCAAGTGCAGTCAGACGCTCCCAAAGCGTTGTGCCAGTATTTCCACAAAACCTTAGGAGGGCTGTTAGCGCCTGAGGGGGAATCAATCACTGCGGACTTACCGAGCGCACATTAAAATGTTATGTGGTTAATACTGCAGGTGAGCGCCGCATTTCAAATGCATTATATGTGCTCGTATGATGTCCTGTGTATTAGAACGGCCGCCATCTGTTCTGACAACAGCATCTGCTGAGGATCACAAACCTTCAATGCTTTAAACACTTTGAGTTGCATTCGAATCAGTGGATTTATTGAACCAATGAAAGATTTCAGTAGACGTATAGCTGTGATTTATATGATATCACATTAGAGTCGTTGAGTGCGTCATTTGCATGACAGGACTGGTGTGTTTGACATGTAGTAATCGTATTTGCATTGCAAAGAAAATGTTTTTTCATACAGCCTTTACGGTGAAAAATCTTGTCGTAAAAGTTCTGTGATTTTAACCTGTGGATTTGTGAGACATTTGTACTCTGCTCTCATCTATTCACTTTGACTAATAGTCTTTAAATTGCTCCATTCATCTCCTTTGGTCTCCTGTTTTTTTCTTTATAAATGAGGAATTAATTACTTTCCCATTAACGGTCATAAATACGGTCGCCCCAGCACTGAGCGGGACGAGGTGTCACAAATGGGATCTGACCCAGGTTAATATCCGGTTAAATCCTGTAACGCTGACCCAAAATCTGACGCATGAGGAATCGATTGGATCATGACAGATTGTAATGAAATATTGTGTATTTTGCATAGGGAAGGCCGGGGTTAGTTGTCACATGGGGAAGTTTTCTTAAAGTCCCCCTGTGGTGAAAATCAACTTTTTTATGTTGTTTATTTGTCTGTGTGGTGTTTTTAATATGCTTTTAAACAAACCATGTGCCAAGCCATTTATCAACACTACTGCTGAGTATTTTCTCTTTAAAACTGTAGTCTCCCAGTGCCAGTCAAAGAAACGCGGTTTGAAGCAGCCCTTGGTTTGCTACGTCACAAAATTCAACAACCAATCGCGTAAATAAGGCGAGGGTGTAGAGTTACATTCAAGCTATTTTAAGGCATGAGAAAATTATTTTCACAAGAAAAACATTTAAATATGTCATTTTGATGATCAAAGATGAGTTTTAAAGGATCAAAGTTTTGACTACAGAGGGACTTTAAGAGCTTTATCTCAGTAAGGTTTTGAGACAAAAGTCTTATCATATTACACACATAAACTAATTTATAAATTAGAATAAAATGTCTGTCCTTCAAACTAAATTTACAATATCCAATAATAAAAATTACACTAAATTACAGCAATGTTCATTTAATAAATACTTCAACTGAATAGTTGAGCTTGTTTGAAAAATGGTATTTTCCATGAATTCTTTTTATTTATTCATCATGACTATCACGCCAGGGCAAGTTCTCACATTTTATGTTGTAATATCTGTCCAATTTGTCATAATTGTTAGTTTTGTGATGTGTGAGCATGAGCTGAACAAAAATAGCATTCGATATATAAGTAATTTCTGTCAAGAATGTTTATTAACGAAATTAATTCAATTCAATTCAAGTTTATTTGTATAGCGCTTTTCACGATACAAATCATTGCAAAGCGCTGTACAGAAAATTAAATTTCTACAATATATTTAGTAGTAGCAATATCCGCAAACTCATAGAAAATAACCAAAACAATCCAAGGTTTTTATTTAGCACAGTGGCTAGATTAACAAATAAACAGACGCCACCCGATCTAAATATTCCCTCACAATTTAATAGTAATGACTTTATGAATTTCTTCACTGATAAGATAGATAACATCAGAAATACAATAACAAATGTAGATTCTGCAGCGTCTAGTACTTCAGCTCCATTCATTGCACCCAAAGAAAAACTGCAGTGCTTTACAACTATAGGACAGGAAGAGCTAAATAAACTTATCAATGCATCTAAACCAACAACATGTTTATTAGATCCTGTACCCACTAAATTACTGAAAGAGTTGTTACCTGTAGCAGAAGAACCGCTTCTCAATATTATTAACTCATCGATATCTTTAGGTCACGTTCCAAAATCATTCAAGCTGGCGGTTATTAAGCCTCTTATTAAAAAACCACAACTAGATCCTAATGAACTAGCAAATTACAGACCCATTTCTAATCTTCCGTTTATGTCTAAAATTTTAGAAAAAGTTGTATCTGCTCAGTTGTGCTCTTTTTTGCAAAAAAATGATCTCTATGAAGAATTTCAGTCAGGTTTCAGGCCCCACCATAGTACAGAAACTGCACTTGTTAAAATTACAAATGACTTGCTTCTTGCGTCAGACCAAGGCTGCATCTCATTGCTAGTTTTACTTGATCTTAGTGCTGCGTTCGACACTATAGATCATGACATACTCATAGATCGATTACAAAATTATACGGGTATTCAAGGGCAGGCTTTAAGATGGTTTAGATCCTACCTGTCTGATCGCTTCCACTTTGTTTATTTAAACAGGGAGTCATCTCAATTATCACCAGTAAAATATGGAGTACCACAAGGATCTGTCCTAGGTCCTCTGCTATTTTCAATATATATGTTGCCCCTTGGTAATATTATTAGAAAATACGGGATTAGTTTCCATTGTTATGCTGATGATACTCAACTATATATCTCAACAAGACCAGATGAAACTTCTAAATTATCTAAGCTAACAGAGTGTGTTAAAAATGTAAAAGATTGGATGACCAGTAATTTTCTCCTATTAAATTCAGATAAGACAGAAATATTACTTATTGGACCAAAAAACAGTACACAGAATCTCTTGGATTATAATTTGCAACTAGACAGATGTACTGTTACTTCCTCTACAGTCAAAAATCTGGGTGTTATATTAGACAGCAACTTGTCTTTTGAAAATCATATTTCCCATGTTACAAAAACAGCATTCTTCCATCTTAGAAACATTGCCAAGCTACGAAACATGTTACCTGTTTCTGATGCAGAAAAGCTAGTTCATGCATTCATGACCTCTAGACTGGACTATTGTAATGCACTGCTAGCTGGTTGTCCTGCATCTTCAATAAACAAGCTACAGGTAGTCCAAAATGCAGCGGCTAGAGTCCTTACTAGGTCAAGAAAATATGATCATATTACCCCAATTTTACAGTCTCTGCACTGGCTACCTATTAAGTTCCGCATCAGTTACAAAATATTATTACTTACCTATAAGGCCCTTAATGATTTAGCTCCTGTGTACTTAACTAGTCTTCTACCACGCTACAATCCATCACGCTCCCTAAGGTCGCAAAACTCTGGACTTTTGGTAGTACCTAGGATAGCAAAGTCAACTAAAGGAGGTAGATCCTTTTCACATTTGGCTCCCAAACTCTGGAATAGCCTTCCTGATAATGTTCGGGGTTCAGACACACTCTCTCTGTTTAAATCTAGATTAAAGACACATCTCTTTAGCCAAGCATTCACATAATGCATCTCATGATCTTGTACTGCAGTTATATCTGATCAAACACGCATTATTGTTCTTTAGCTTGGATTGAACAAATAATTGTTGCTTGGTTGGAACAGCAGCTACGCTAATTATGTCTCTATTTGTTTCTCTGTTTCTGCCACGGGATTAACATCCCGTGGTAACTAGGATTTACACAAGCTTCAGTCTGGATCCAGAACACCTGAGAAGAGATGATGCCAACCCCTCAGAGGACCTCAGATGAAGCATACCCTCAGACAACATACAGAACTACCAAATTTCGCCATAAGTTAAATATATTAAGTTTCTACAATATATAAATATATTGTAGAAACTTAATTTCCTGTAAAGCTGCTTTGCAACGATTTGTATTGTGAAAAGCGCTATACAAATAAACTTGAATTGAATTGAATTGAATAGTAGCTTATCATTGGTGACTATGTCAGTTAATGTACATATGGCAGAAATGTACAGAAAAATCAATTAAAGATGTAATCAAACAGATGATGAACACTATTAACAGCAATTATTATTTGTTGAAATCAAACTTATAGCAAGATTTGGTAGTTCTATATGCTTTTTCAGGGTTGGCATCATCTGAGGTCCTCTGAGGGGTTGGCATTATCTCTTCTCAAGTGTTCTGGATCCAGACTGAAGCTTGTGTAAATCCTAGTTACCACAGAAACAGAGAAACAAATAGAGACATAATTAGCGTAGCTAACCAAGCAAAATTGATTTCTTTAACCCAAGCTAAAGAATAATAATGTGCATTTGATCAGATATAACTGCAGTACAAGATTATGAGATGCATTATTTGAAACCTTGGAAATTAACTGGAAAGAAAAATGTTACACGGTCAAAAAACTGTATCATTCCAGTATTATATTTTGAAAACTACAGGAAATTATGTCACCATCATTAAGCAATATCAATGCAGCTTCAATTTCAGAGTTTTCAGAAATATTGAACAATTATGTTGTAGTTTTATTCACAATTATTAAATCAACATCTAAAGAAATAGGTAATTTAGGGCTCTTACAATTATAATTTGTGTTGACCAAAACAGTACTTTGATAATTTTATACTTACTTACCTATTTTGGTGTATTTTATGAATTAATTTTGTTTTATAATTATTATTTTTTTTTAAATTTGGAATTTAGCTGAAAAGCCTAGAAGTTATTTCCATTGTGACAACTTACCCCATATAGTGTGATGATGAGCCTTGCTATTGACAAAAGCTTTTTTGTTTTGGCGATGGAAATGTTAAATAGTGTATTATTTATTTATTTATTTATTTTTAGTTCAGAGTTGAATGTGTGTGTGTGTGTATATATATATATATATATATATAGAAATTGAGTTTCAAAAATAAAACTGAAAAATATTCACTGGAATAAAATCTGTGACAACTAGCCCCTGCGTCTATAATTCAAAGTGCAGTTGAAAGTTAAGAAAAAAACATCTTTGCTTGAGTAGAGAAAAAACTTGTAACACATCGCTTGTGCACATTTGCAAACATATGTTTTCCATTTTTTCCATATTTTGTGACATTTAGGATCAGGATTCAGGAAAACATGGTTTTAGAATGACCAGTATTTTCATTAGAGTTAGAGAAGAGTGTTTTTTCCTGGTCTCTCTCTCTGAAATCCCTGGTGTGAGTGAGTTGTAACGCGGACAGATTGACCAGGTTAATATCATGTACTTTCAGGCTCTAATGGACAGCAGATTTGGACATTAGTGCAGTTTGTATGTCCAGTCCCAGCAGATCAATGAAAAAAAAAAAAAAAAAAAAAAAAAAAAAAAACACTCTCACACACAAAATATAGATGCAGATCTGTAACAGCTCGAGTGTTTTTCTGGACTGTCTATTTAAAGGTGCTCTGGTGAAGCCACTATCTCATCCAGCTCAGGCCTCGTGTCTCTCAAAGCGTTTTTTTTCCCCTTCCTGCACGAGACTGGCAGTCTCCGTCTCCCCGTTCATTAGCACTTCAATTAAATAAAAAAGGGATGTAGTTGTGTCTGAATCCTCTGCCAATTTGGCAGCCGGCCTGAGCGCAGCGCGGCACAGACGAGAGCCTCTTTCCACCCGTAATTCGGCCCCTAAGCAAAAGTGACAGGATCTGTCAACGGTCCGGGGATTCACCTGAGCATCTAAGTTATATAACACAAGTCAGATTATAATTAGTGTCAGTTTTAATCTGCTCTTAAACGCGCCGGCATCTGTGTGCTGTTGTGTGGAGAGACAGCGAGGTGTCAGCCAGTTTGATAGCCCTCCGTTCACCCTGCCAACTCTAACCTGAGCATGAATATTTCAAGGGGATTTGGAGGACAGGAGGAACGATTTAATTATTTCAAATTAGGGAGTACCGGGTGATTTGGGCCTAATAGCTGTGTGTTCAATCGAAAAGGTGCCCACCTCACTTTGGGGGTTCATCAGGGAACAAGGGCAATGCAAGCCTGTGCAAAAACAGCTTCCTGTCGATGTTGGATTCGCTTAGATCAGGCAGGATTCATTATATCACACACGTGGCAGGTACAAATGTGCCATATAGAGTTGAAACCCTCATTGTTTCTGGCCCGTTGTTTTATTTGAGCAGAGCCACAGTGATCTGAGGGTTGTTGGAGAGTCTCAGTACAGCAGGACGCCATATACATCCCTCTTCACACACTTCTGTCCTATTTCCACAGTCAAACGGCCAACAAAACACACACACACATCCACAGAAACAAGCACGTATGCTATACACACGTGTAATATGCAGTAAAAAACCATCATAAATTGCACAATGATAATGATAAAATTATTAAATTAAAATGATTCATATTTCATTATATATTTTTAAATTAGAAAGATGAGTTGAATTAGTTCAAAAAGATTTTATTACTTAGTTATAAAATATTGCATTATAAGTGATATATTACTATATGAATAATGCAATACCTATTAAAATATTTTTATTTTATAAAATTATATGTTGTGTATTATTTAAAAATATATATATTACAAAATATTGTATTATTTAAATAATATATGAAATATATAATAAAATATATAATATATTTGAATTTTATTATTATTTTCATAATTAGCACATATTTTATATATTATCGTATATTATATATTGTTGAATTACTAGTTTAAAAATAAATAAAAAAATATTAATTCTAAAGTATTTTATTATTTAACTATGTGAGCTAACATGTTTTAAAATGATGATGATAATAATAATAATAATAATAATTATTATTATTATTATTTTATACTCAAAATAATATTTGAATGAATTGTTTTAAACATATTTTAATAATTGTAATAATTATTATTGTGATTATATTTCATTATTTAAAATTATGAAAAGATAAACAGTCTTATACTGATTTTACACAACAAAACATGTATTGCTTTTATTAAACCTGAAATACCAGATGATGTTTATTCATGAATATACAGCGTGAATGAATGCATTTGACTTCATAATACAAAAGATTTGTAAAATTGATTGATTCAGCTTTTCCTAGTATTTCACATGACATGTAAACAAACAGACAATTGTAAAAAACTCATATGATTTTGATGCATCTTTAAAGGTTGATTCCCATGAGATTTTTGCTCCGAATTTATCCCACTCTCCAGTATAATGAATTTAGATAGCAGATATGCTACATCATCTCTGCATGGCCTTATTAATGTAAATAAAGTAATATGTTGACTTCCCTCATAGATCAAGATGGATTGTCGGTTTCATTCAGTCAGCTTAAGTAAACATACTCATTCAACGTAATGAAAGCGAGCTCAATAAAATATACATATGGCCCTACTCTATATATATTACTGCCAGCCTTCGTGTGCAATCAGATCTCTGATGTTAATTACATTTAAATAGAACAAGACTAATTTTGATTTGTTCATGTGAGTAGAAAAGTAACTCCTTAGTCCTCCTACCTGTCAGTGCTTGCACATCACAGACTAATGCTTTATTAAGCGAGTCTGCTGGGAGTGCCTGATCCTGTTTTAGTACATTGGGCCCAATGTAAGACTAATTAAAAAGTGTATTTTTACATTATTAATTTCTGAGTTTCACACTTAATGAATGTGAAATGACAGGCCTCCTATTTTTATATGTACACACTCAGGATCGCGCGGCCATGGGAATACTGATACGCAGGTTTGAGAACGGGGGGAGTGTTGTCGAAAAACATTTCTCTCTCCTCTAGAGTCCAGCTGGCAGAAAAGAAACCAAACAAAAGCAAGCAAACAGTTCAGACACAACAGACGCTTTCATCAGAATTAAATACTGAAATTATTTGACCTCTGAGTCCTTGGTCTCGCTCGGCGACTTTTACAACAAGCGTGCTGACATTTTAGCCGTCAATTCAGTATTAGTCGAAATGAATTTGTAGCTGCCTGGACTTGAGTGGTTCAATTGGGGATCTCTAATAGGAGATGTTTGATCAAGACTCTTAGTTTTTATCCGCCTGCTGAGAGAGACAGAGAGAGACAGAGAGAGAGAGAGAGAGAGAGAGAGAGAGAGAGAGAGACAGAGAGAGAGAGAGAGAGAGAGAGAGAGAGAGAGAGAGAGAGAGAGAGAGAGAGAGAGAGAGACCGACAGCCTCTCTGTAGAATAAATGTAATCAAGTGTGCGGAGATCGTTTTGCCAAAACACTGCATCTCCAAACACACATTTTCCATCTTCACCACCAAAAGGCTTTGTTCAGGAGAGACAGAGAATTGATTCAGAATTTCAAAATCCCTAAGCTAGAAGTGGGAGAACAGATTGACAACAATAAGAGCATGTGCTCTGTGTTTGAAGAATTGTAGTGGCAATGTGTTATAAAAAATACTCTTATTTCATGCAATTTTTGTTGATATAAAATAAAATGGAAGGGGCTATGCTAAAGATTTAATTAGATTTTTTTTGTTTGTTTGTTTGTAAAGGAATCGATGAAATACTGTAAATTGAACAAAATGGCAAAAATATGGGCATGTGTATTGTTTTTTTTTTGTTGTTTTTTTTTTAACACGGTGGCTTTTTTGTCATAAAAATACTGCTATTTCATGTCATTTTTGTTGATATAAAATGAAAAGGTTGTGCTTAAGATTTGATCAGATTTTTTTTTTTTTGTAAAGGATTCAGTGATGAAATACTGTAAATTGAACAGATTCACAATAAGAGCATGCACACTGTATTTTTGAAGTGTTATGGTGGTATTTTGTTATAAAGATACTCTGTTAGTTGTGGATATAAAATAAGGAAAGGACAATGCTAAAGATTTAGTTTAATTAAATTATTATTATTGTCTGTTTTTTTTTTTTTTGTAACGGAATCAGTGATGAATTACAGTAAATTGAACAGATTGGCCACAAAGTGAGCATGTGGGCTGTGTTTTGGTGGCATTTTGTTATTAAAATGCTCTGTTAATTCATGCATTTTTTTTTTTTTTTTTTTTTGTTGACAAAATAAAAAAGATGTGCTAATAATTTAATTTGATTATTGTTTTTTGTAGAAGAATCAGTGATAAAATACTGTAAATTTAGCAGATTGGCAATAAGAGCAAGTGCATTGTGTTTGTAAAGTGTAATGGTTACATTTTGTTAAAAAATACTGTATTATTTAATGCTATTTTTTTGTAGATAAAAACCAAAAGTAAGATTTATTTATTTATTTGATTCAAAGATTGAACAGACTGACCACAATATGAGTATGTGCACTGTGTTTTTAAAGTATTATGGTGGCAATTTGTTATAAATATTCTATTTCATGAATTTTTTGTGGATATAAAATAAAAGTAAGGGGTCATGCTAAAGATTTAATTTGATTATTTTTTGTAAAGGAATCAGTGATGAAATTCTATAAACAGAACAGATTGAACAGAGTGACCACAATACGAGCATAACTGTTTTTTCAAAATATTATGGTGGCATTTTGATATAAAAATACAAAAAAGCGCTATTTATATATATATATATATATTTTTTTTTTTTGTGAAGGAATACTGACTGTATTAACCTTGAAATACTGTAAACTGAACTCTTTTCGTACATAATATATCATTTATATATAATAAATAATAAAACAGTTTTTTTTGTGGGATTCAAATGAAATCTGTGTTTCAGCTTAGGAGACTCGAGGTCACGCTGCTGGATTTTTCACGTTTTGTTTTGCTTCGAAATCCCGGAGCCTGTTTCTCCAAGGCTGTATTTTTTTGCTGACCTTTGACCTCAGAGCGCACCCAGCGTGGGGCGTTTGTCAGTAAGGCCTTCGTCTCGTGTAAATATTAGCCGAGAGCTCGGGCTGTAAACTGCAGTGCTTGTGCGAGCGGCGACTGGAGTCCCTCCAAGACAAATGTGGCTCTGCAGCGGAGGCTGCATGTGAAACATGCCTGCCGTTTATTTTAATACGCTGTTAATTTGTCAACAGCCCTTCCTGTCCGCCCGACACAGATTGGTGAAATCTTTCCTGAAGATATTTGCTGGCAAATTACACATGTTGTCACTGTAATTATTATTGCATGCGGAGAGCAGCTATTAGTGCCTTTTTTCAGCCCTTCTACGTCTTTTATTTTCCTCCGCGCTGCAGATGTCACATGATGGAAATATTTTGATGGATGCAAAGGAATTTGGTGTATCAATATTCCGCTTGTCAAACAGTCCATTATGGTGCAGCTCCCCGCTCAAGCTGAGGCAGAGAAATCTATCAGAATGGTCCGAGGGCAATAAACGTTTTCCAGCAGTCCATCGCTTTGCACAAATCAGCCCTGAGATGCAAACGGCCGTCTATTTATTAAATCGCCCTCAAAGGAGTTTGCACTTTCCTGCTGGATTTTCCTTATGTGCAGAGCAGCCGAGTGCAATTCTGCAGTATATGCGCGCACACACACGCGCGCTCGCACTTGCAGGAGGTCCCTGTGCTGCTCTTTGGACCCGGGCTTATTAGAATAGATTCTGCCAACTTCAATGGCGGGGCCGTGTGTGTGTCTGTGCGCTTATCACTTCTCATTAGCGGATCACTGGGAGTGCCGTCCGCTGCCAAGCGTTAATCAATGTGTTTTGTGACTCTGTTAGGGCAGCTGTACAGAGATATTGTGCCCCTAGGGTTAATACAGTCAAGCGCAGGAAATAAAACACTCCGGCCATGTCCACAACATGAGGCTCGGCATTATCTTTAAATGAGCTGGACAGGGACCGCATACATATGGATTTCCACTTGCATAAATTGTGATTGATGTCATCAGAAAAGTAGGGCTTGCTTTCTTTTCCTTTTTTTTTTTTTTTTTTTTGAAAGGTAGTGCTCCGTCCACAGTCAGTATTTCTTTCTTTTTTTCGTGAATTGTTGTAAATTATGCAGACTGACAGGCGCAGTGAGGAAGGGATTATTTCTGAATAAGTTCAAACACTTGACTGTTTTTCCTTTCTTTTTGGTGTAAAGAGAGAAGAAAGAAACTGCTGCTCAAAGACAGAGAAGCAGGTAATGAACAATTACCTTCTTGTTGTTTTTTCAAGGAAGTTGTTAAAGTATTATCATAATAAATATTATTTAATTACACATGCAGTATATATAATTTGTTTATATTTGTAAAAAATGCATTATACATTTAATGCATTATTGATATTATTACTGTAATTTAAATTATATTATAATTAATATAATTAATTAAATAAAATATAAATATTAGAATATTAGAAATGCTTCCTTGGAAACTAACTGAAATTAAATAAGTTTAAGTTCAAGTAAACTATTTTTTAAAAATAACAAAAGCACATAAAATTACACTATAACACTATATTATAGTATAAAAATACTGTACCATTATTTTACAGAGTTTAAAAACAAAATTTAAATATGCATATAAATTTAAAAATAAACAACACACACACACTATATATAAATTATATATATAATATAAAAAAAAATACACGTTAAAATGAATTATACTAGTGGTAGTATGTGCTGCTTACTTTATAATTAACATAAATGTTCAATCCCAATCTCTGAAAAAAGGGTTGAAAAATGATTTTCTCACATTCAGGAAACACTTCTGGCAGCGGGAATTTCCTGAGAGCGAATCGAGAGGACGGCCCAGAATGCACCACAGGAAGTGTCTGCGAGACTCCAGAATCACAGGTCAAGGCCAGGGGTCAACGGGTGGCACGGCAGAGATTTACGCCGAGAGCAGACCCAGCCCATTCCCAGCCTTCATCCATTTCCTGGGGAAATTAGCCATAAAGTCGCCGTTTTCATCTTTCAAGGTTTTGTCATAAACCGTCATCTTTCCCCGTCTTTGATTTAAACAAAAACAAACAAAAACGGCACTAAAGCATTAGAAAAGCACAACAATAGACTAGAACAGATCCTACTGTATTCTTTTCATCTCAAGTTAACCTCTCGTTTTACCGACCGTCGTTTCCGACACGGACCACCCTATTGTTTAAAGACACCAGTGTGAAAAAACAAAAAAGTTTCACATTTTCTGAAATGTGCAGGGCTACTCTCTGAGGTCCATTTCATTTTAACCAAATGGGGGGGAAGCTTGTCTTTACCGCGGTGAGCAGATGGAACTATAAATCAAGGCAGCCGTTGCCGCCCTGTAGAGGGCCGACCACAGCTGCCACTCTCTGTGTTTCGCTGAAAATCTTTTCAGGTCCATCGTCGAGCAATCTGGGCTTCTTTTTTATATATATACACACAACACCTCCCCTCTCCGTACAGTCGTATCCATCAAAACGACCCGCGCCCATCAACCTACTGCCGCGATCGATTGGCACACTTATTTCCGCGCATAGCCAATGCCCCGCTCTGGAGGTAAACCCCACGACAGGCCCCTCATTTTGGCTCTTTAGCCCCCAGCAACCACTGTGACTCTGGCAGCAGCAGGCCAGGCCTCCCCCATTAAACTTGCATTATGATGGATATCAAGGCATCCGGGCCCTGAGTGTTTTAAACGAGAGGTGACAAGAAACTCAACACGGACTATTGTTTCTCGCTCCATCCTTAACAGCCCCCCGCTCCCCTGAACATCCTTCGGTGATTTTAACATATTGGCTGTTTTGCTAAGTAAATAGGCTCAATAATCTGTGCATAACCTAGAAGAAAAGGTCGGCGGTGGCTGCTGTGCTGCCCACGGCCAGATGGTGGCGCTCTAATGCCACAGATATCATCTGAGTGGAGAGATAGAGACAAAGACTGTGAAGAGGAGAAATGCTCAAATGGAGAAACTACAATCAGCTCTTCACATAAATTCATAGTTTTTACAGTATCAGCAATGATTTCCTTCAAATGCGTATCAGCGTCGTGACAGCAGTTTAACTCAAAGTAAACACTCTCAAATTAGGTTCGTTTAGAGCCCGGTGTTACTCTGAGGTTAATCGCTGATAGCACATTATCTGGTTAAGAGAAATCTAATCACAGGACTTGTTTTAATTAGGTTTATTACTCAAGACAGAGCTGATCGGTGAAGATCAGTGCAGTTTATTTTTGATTTGCATGTCATTTTTTAAGCTAAGTCATTTTTGCTTTATTTTTTCACACTGTATTTCAGAATATGCATCTAATGCATTATTTTATTTGATTATATAAACTTCAAGAGATCTGCTATTTGACAACAGCCAGTCATTATCATCAACATTCAACCAATAAATCAATCAATCATTGTGGTATTAATGTAGTCTTAAACATTCAATCAATTTATGCTCTAAAAATCAGAGATTTATGCCTTGGGTTATATAGATTTTTAAAATAAAGGTGCATTTTTGCATTCTTGCATTTTTGCAAGGTCTCCACAAAAAAAAAATAAATAAATGCATAAAATAAAAAATAAATATATAAAAATAATAATTGGGAAAAGCCTTGCATAACCACATTACCTCTCTTTCTCCCTCGCAAAAATCTCAAGAATCATACTAAAAACTTAATGTGCAATTAAAATATCAGCAGTCAAATGGCACAGGAAAAGAAAATTAATATTAGTTATATTGTCAGACTCTTCTAAAATCAAGTTTTCCTTCTAGAGCTGGGAAAGCTCGGAATGATGGAACATGATTTGTTCATGAGATGGGACACCGCTGGTCATTCATTATCCAAAGAGAGAAAGAAAAAAGGGAAAGAAATGAAAGTGAAGATGACAAAGAAAGGCAGAGCTGGATGTCATCTTGGTTACACGTTTCAAAGGATGTTAGATTCAGCCATTTAAAAGAGGTGCACATGCTTAAAATGTAAATTCTTTCTATTTAACATAGTCTTCTAATAGACGCTCGTGTTTAAATTGTGCTATGGTAAAAAATCTCTGTTGTGAAGTGTTTCTGTGAACTTCTTATATATAAATCCATCACTAGAGATGGACTAGTCAAACATTGCTGCTCTACAGTTCTCTTTCTCTTTAAAGAAGTTTAATGTCCTTCACGCTTTGTGATTGTTGCTAAAACTAGATGAATTTTTAAAACACCAGATATTCAGAGTTTTCTTTTGACATCCTGAAATTGTGTAATTATTGATCATTACTAAATCAGTTCAGCGTAGAAAAGCACATTTCCATACTTAACTGGTGTTAAAATTTGGTCAAGTTGCATATTTGGATTGGACAGTAATGTAAATCATGAATTACATAAGAAATGTAATTGTAAATAAAAGATAAAATGTAAATTTAAAAAGTCAAGTACTACTACTGTTTAATTAATAATATTGAATGAAAAATAAAATGTAATAAATAAATTCAATTAAAATATTTTTAATAATATTAAATAAAAAAATTATATATATATATATATATATATATATATATATATATATAAGTACTCTGAAGTATATTGAAATATTAAATAATAAACTGTAAACAATTAAAAAATTTAAACTAAAAAGTAATAAATGAGATATCGATGTAATATATTAAAACATAAACATGTCTTGATGGGATCTTATACACATTTCATTGTTCTAATATGTCTTTTTTTTAGATTACACCTAAGTGATTTGTTTTGGATATAGTTTTAGAGTTAAATGCAAAGAGGTGCTAAATAATGCTATTAAGCCAAAGCCAAAAAAAACAAAAGCACTACTGTACGTTATATCATACTATGAAGGAGTCAATCAAATGATCACCAGCAGTAATACAACAAAAACCTTCAGAAAGGAAAAATATCCCAGCATTCTGAGATGAGACTCCATGAGTTAGTGCTTAAATTGATGGGAAACAAAGAAACAGTTGAACGCTCCAGTAAGCAGCTCTTCACCTGTACGAGTCCAGAGCTTGTAAATGCACATAAAACCCGAGCGGAGGAAAACAGAGCCGCAACTGTCGGCCTCTCCGGACTCCCGCACCTCTCGCCATCAAAGTTTCTCGGCAGAGAGACTCTGAGACAAAAACTAAACTTGTCAGCTGTACAGGTGACACTACTGGGTTTCCCACAAACAAGGAAATCACAACCCCAGGAAGTGTTGCATTTCATTTCAACAACAATGTGACATATCAGTGTGTAACATTACGAAAAAAAGAGAGAAAGAGTCAGGGAAAAAAAGAGGGAGGAAAGACATGACACTTTTTGAAATATCAAAAGATCCCTTGACTGCTCTTGGGACTGAGCTACTGCCATGAAGCAGGAAGGTCACCATCTTTGCTTTTTCTCTTTCTCTATTTCTGCTTCAGTCTCTGGCAGCTTGTGTTTGTGCCTGTGTGTGAGTGCGAGTGTGTGTTTAGAGCCGCAGGGGTGGTGAGGAGGATGTTTTCGCTGACTTTTGAAGCGTCTGACAGGGCGAGCGAGAGGAGGGGTGAAACTGATCCCGACACTGACAAGCGGAGACCTCCGGGGTCATAGGTCACGACCCTGGTAACGCAAAGGTAAAATTACCTATTCATGTGTCATGTGCGCTGGTGTGGCCGGCGGGCAGAGCTATAGCCTGTCAGATGGATGGTCGCCACAGTACATCCGCTGTCAAGTTCAACATCTTTCCACAAATCTTCGATTCCGTCCAAACATGCTGTCTGAGAAAGAGAAGTCACAAATGAGGTTTATTTAACTGGATGTACCTCCTAGAAAACAATGTGGTTACATGATTATGAAACAAGTCAAATCTTAATGTAAACTCAAGCATTTCTTAGCAAAATTTATCCAAATCAAATGATTAGAGCTATGCCATGCACACTATTGTTCAGAAGTTTAGGGGCAGTAAGGTTTTAATGTAATGCACTTGCTCTTAATGCTTTTGAATGTAAATCATGAAAGAATCCAGAAAAATATGTATATTGGTTTTCACAAAAATATTAAGCAGCAATATTTAATATATTTACCAGCAATATATGAGCTGTTTTTTAACATTGATAATGAGAAATATTTCTTGAGCAGAAATATCAACATATTAAAATGATATCTGAAGGATCATGTGACACTGAAGAGCTTTGCTATCACAAGAATAAATGAATAATTTTTTTTTAAATTAAATGTATTACAATAAATTGTAAAATATTTTCACACTTATTTTAAATTGTAAAAATATTTTTCTTTTCTTTTTTTTTTTTAAATTTTGATCAAATAAATGGCTTTCAAAAATAGACTTCTTTTGAAAACATAAAAAAAAAACTCATCAATTGTCTCATTCACAGGAATAAATGGATAAAATAAAATTAATTTAAAATATAAATTTTAAATATATTTGAATAGAAGACAGTTATTTTAAATTGTAAAAATATTTCACTATATATATATATATATATATATAGTATTTTGATCATATAAATGGCTTTGTGAACATAAGAGACTTCTTTCGAAAACATAAAAAAAAAAAAAAAAAAAAAAAAAAGTAATCAATTGTCTATTTGTAATTCTCCTAAGGAATTTAAGGAGAAACATCTGAAAAAGCGTTAACTGAAAATATTTTTGCTCTTTGAGAATTTCTTAATGATATTTTATCAATTATCAGCTTTTTCTAAGTTAGGACTTATTGTCTTCATTGCATTCTAGGAGAAATAATTGAAAGATAAAATAATTTTCTGTTTGTCTTCTCTTTTTATTGCTCATTGGTTGCTCTTTAATAGTTTAGAATACTTAAAGACATTCTCAATTACTATTTGTCTCTCTCTTACGTATGAATTTTTTTTTCCCCTAAAATTTCCATAGGAAAGTTACATTACTCATATAGGTTCCTTTTTCATTGAGTTCTGGAGATGTTTTTGGAGACACGTACTTTCCATTTTATTTCATTAACGTCTAAGAGAACTAAAAAGAGTAAACTTAAAGATCTCACTTGTGATTTTTCTTTCAGGTTTCTCTTCACGTTCTTTTGAAGGAGTTACTGGAGCTCTGGTCTGGCTGTGAGTTTGTGCGTGATCACAGCTACCACATTCACTTAATTAGCACAGAGCAGATGAGAGCGGCTTCGTCCGGCGAGCGAAGCGTCTCTCCGCAGCAGGCAGGAGCCATGCGGCACCGGTGAACATTAGCGACACCTTCATCCTCTCTCAGCACGATTCACTGACCGGCCCCAAACATTCACAAACTGTCACTCTGAGTTGTCAGTCTTCTGTGACTCTCTTTTACAGCAGGACGAAGGGGAGCGGCGAGGAAGAGGATGGAAACTTTTTGATTGCGTCACATCAAACTTACCTTGACAGGTACGGACGGCCCAGGAGGATCGTGACGAGCTGTGTGTGACCGACTCTCACTGGCAGTGAGCTGAAGTGAGTGTTTCTTGAAGTCAGTATCACATGGAGTGAGAGAAAACATCACAGAGTTCACTTCTAATACTGTTAGTCTTTGTGCAGTTGCTTTCCCACCAAAATGATGTCACTTCCTGGACAATGATGTCCTTAGGAAGTGGCTTTTGTCAGTTTTGGAAAAGATAGGATGGAAAGTGATACTGAGGACACAAGGAAAGTCTGTTTAAACAAGAAACTCATTCCCAATTACTGTAAACATGTTTTGTTGAGAAAGAAATTAAATTAGTAGAATATTTTTAAAATATAATTTGTAACACAGTATATAGTTCTTTTCGTATCATGAATGACAACTAAGGTTAAGCTAAGGTTTTTTAACAGATAGTTTTGATTTTAATAATATATTGCTAAATGCTGAAATTATATTAACAACTGCGGTTAAGTTTAGAAATGGAGCCTTATTGTTTATACATATATATATATATATATATATATATATATAGTACATAATATATAATGTATATTATATAACTTATTTCTCTGATTTGTAAATAAAACAAAGATAAATTTTTACAAGAAAATACTGTCAGTTTTTTCACTTAACATATTCATGTTTATAGCAATGTTACTTGTAGTTTCTTTGAAATTGTTTGACATTTACTAGCAATTTCTGAGTGAAAATTGTTTCTGCACTATATTTCTTTCAATGTATGTATTATTCAAGTTTCCAGTAGAGTTATAAGAACATATTTGTGCAAATATAAATGTGTCGATCAATGTTTTTTTAGGTGACAATAGAGTGTACGTCACAAAATGTGATATTGCTGTGAGAAAATGAGTGCACAAAGACACAATAGTCTAAATGTTTATTCAAAAATGCACTTTTAGCTGCTTTTTTGTTATTTTGACATTTAAAAAAAAAAGCACTATTGTACTGCTCCATCCATCCTAAATGGGATTAGCTCATAATCTACAGAAACAATAGTCTCTTCCATTTATTCCGTTAGGCTGGAAGAGCCACAGACATGCATGCTGGTATGAAAGGAATGATGAGAGTGTGTGTGATTGAAGTACACTGAATGTTTCTGGCACTTGAGCTCCAGAAAGCTTCAGTCGAGGGTCCCAGTCTGATTGACGGAGAGGCACTCCATGTGTCCTATACAAACAGGACCGGAATTATCCTTTATCAGCAATCCCATACAGTACCAGAGGGCTGGCTTCACATCTCGAGTCAAGCACGTCTGATCGGGATTAAAGATGGACATGCCGCCTCTCCATGCTCCAGTGGCCTGAAATCCATAACCGGATTGGATGTGTTGCGCCATTAGAATTAAACCCAGCATCAAAGGCAGGCTTCTGGAAAGAGAGACAAAATGTCTCTTAGAGCTCGCTCACTGTCCAAACCTACTTAATCGAGGCCCTTCCCAAGCGAAGAGAGTGGGGACGTTGGGTTGAACTGGGTTGTGTTCAGGTATTGGATGTGGTGAGATGATGGGCTTCAGCCACTTATACCCAGAGCTGGAATGCCAAACACATTTCCAAAGGATTGTTGGGAATCCGACTGAATGTGGTCAAAAGGGTTGCTGGTGGTATGCCGTCCACCTGCTCTCTAAAATATCACCATGGGAGCAGAAAAAGAAACAAATAGAGAACAATAAATAAATAACATTAGAGAAAAAGACAGAAAAATTTTAACATTTAGATAAAAAGGGGAAAAAATGTACATAAAAAACCGAAAGATAAAATTAAGTAGTATTAAAATTAAATTTTTTATTTTTTTTATTTATTTGTTTAACCTTTCTTGGGTAACCTAATGTAGCCATGTTCATTTATTCATTTTATGAATTAATTAATTATTATTATTATTTTCAGATGTTACTGTATGAGGCACATTCGAGTTGGAGGTCTTTTCATCATCTCTTTATTATTTTATGTTCAAAATGATAAAATGTATGAAATTACTTTATTTAGATTTTTTAATATTTTATTATGTTAGTTTATTAATTTATTTTACAAACAGACATATGTTTTACATATTTTTAAATACAAATTTACATGGTCCTGAAACCGTTTTCTTTCAGAAGTTGCTAGTAAATTTCAGAAACATTTACAAAGAAATGGCAAGTAACTCATTGAATTAAACATCAATTTTTTTTTTTTTTTAAGTAGAAAGACTTTAATAGTATTTTCTCCCTATTCTACCCTGGAGAAAAAAAAAATGGTGTAGAAAAATTTTCACTCAGAAATTGCTAATAAATTTCACAATTATTTACAAAGAAAAGGAAAGTAACACTTTGAATTAATCTTTGTTTCTTTATTTTTTTTTTAAACTATGATTAAAAAAAACAAAAAGCAAAAAAAAACAAAAACAAAAACAAAACTATACAATGACATTCTCATAAACTTAACACTCGTTTTATTTTTCTTCTGTTAAAGGAAGCCACACACATTTTCTGTACAGGCTCTTATTGAAAACAAAAACATCTTAGACCTCAGTTATTTAATATTTCAATATATATTATGCTCTCCTGATTTAATGCAGTGTAGCCCAAAAAAAAATAAAAAATTCTGTAAAAACAGACAAAAAGCCTTCAGACCTATTAGAAGTGTCAGAGTTCTTGCTAGAAGTGTGTTTTTATCTATGTGTATGTGTGATATATTCGGTGAACTACTGCATTGTCTCAAACAGGAAGTGACATGTTAATGAATTAACAGCGTAATCTGACAGATGATCGGTCGGTCATCACGCTGTCTGTTGTGAAATGTTTAAGGGAGGAGTGCTGATGTTCGATGACAGTAATTTGAATAAAAATGAATTTACTGCTGTTGTCTCATTCGCAGGAAATTTTCACGTCTTGCATGCAACTGGCACGGTGTGAATCCTCAAATCTGCACACATGGAGTCTCACGTACAGTATGTTGACGTCACTCGTGACCTTTTTAATTTACATTGTGCAAGAAAGTTTTTTATAAAAAATCTGTTTTAAGAAAAAGACCGAAAAGCCACGAGAGAGAGAGACTGAGAGGCTATACGTCCCACCTCATTGATCTAGCTGAAGGACAGATGTGGTGTCAACCTGGCTTGTTTAATTAACCCAAGCCGGAGGTGCAGATTGAAATTCAGACACTACGCTGTATGAAAATGGCAAATTAGCAAGTGCCCAACATTAAAAATGTGAGAAGAGTTAGAAAAGGAATTGTTCTTAGTAATGCAAGATGTGAATTAACACTTCAGTTTAGGGTTAATAAACATCTCAAGATGTTTGACAAGATGTGCATCTGTCATACACAAAAAGAAGAATATGTGACAAAAAGCAATGGTTGTGGGCTCCAAAAGTCTGAGACCATATTGACACATTTTAACCTAGAAATAAGCAGAATGTTTTAGGCTTTTGAAAACTTTATAACAGAAAGTGTATGATGATTTCATATCATAGACCATGCAAACTCCTTTTACAAAAGGTAAATTTTCCTGAAAAACAATTCATGTTTATCAGGTTTTGTGCATCTCAGCTCCAGTGCTGATATATTAAATATTAATATAATATTGTAAATTTTTCAGTTCAAGTTTACTCAAATTGATATGCTGCTAACAGAATTTGCAATAATAAAAAGGTTATATTAAATTAGAAAATTAAAACAAATAATCTGACTTTCGGATTCCAATGTGTATTTATGTATTTACAACAAATAAAAATAATCTAAACAGAAAAAGATGAACATTTTATATATGTATATATATATATATATATATATATATATATATATATATATATATATAGTAGCCAGAAAGAAATGCTAATTTTAAAGGAAAACGTCAGACGTACTTAGAGGCTTTTGCATCTGAACTCTTCATTTTATATATATATATATATATATATATATATATATATATATATATACAGTTGTGCTCAAAATTATTCATACCCTTGGTAAATATGATCTAAGGCGGCTGTGAAAATAAATCTGTATTATTAATCCTTTTGATCTTTTATTTTAAAAAAATTACAAAAATCTAATCTTTCATTAGAGAATAAGAATTTAAAATGGGAGAGAAATCTCATTATGAAATAAATGTTTTTCTCTAATACACATTGGCCACAATAATCATACCCTTTTATTCAATACTTTTTGCAACCTCCTTTTGCCAAGATAACAGCTCTAAATCTTCACCTGTAATACCTGATAAGTTTGGAGAACATCTGACAAGAAATCAGAGACCATTCCTTCATTCAGAATCACTCCAGACCACAGCTTCACAGATTCACAGCTCCATGTTGGTGGTGCTTCTCTTCAGTTCACCCCACTCATTTTCTATAGGGTTCAGGTCAGAGGACTGGGTTGGTCATAGCAGTAGCTTGGTTTTGTTCTCAGTGACTCTTTTTTGATTTGGTTTTGATATTTGTTTGTGGATCATTGTCCTGTTGGAAGATCCAACCATGGCCCATTACAAGATTTCTAGCATGGACAGTAAGTTTTTAATTTTTTTATATATTGGTATTTAATTGAATCCATGATGCCATGTATCTAAACAAGATATCCTGGACCTCCAGCAGAAAAATAGACCCACAATATTAAAGATACAGCAGTATATTTCATTGTACAATTGGGGTACTTTTTATCCCTGTGTTCACCAAACCCATCTTGAGTGTTTGCTGCTAAAAAGCTCTTTTTTTTTTTAGTTTCATCTGACCATGGAAGCCAGTGTTATTTGAAGTTCCAGTCGTGTCTGACAGCTGAATATGCTGGAGTTTGTTTTTGGATGAGGGAGGATAATCATTCTTGAAACCTTCCCGAACAACATGTGGTGATATAGGGGCTGTTTGATATTTTTTTAGAGGCTTTCTGACCCCAAGACTCAACTGATCTCTGCAGTTCTCCAGCTGTGATGCTTGGAGAGTCTTTGGTCACTCAAACTCTCCTCCTCACGGTGCATTAGGATGATATAGACACACGTCCTCTTGCAGGCAGATTTGTAATATCTTTGGTTGATTGGAACCTCTTAATTATTACCCTGAGGGTGGAAATGGGGATTTTTAATGCTTTAGCTCTTTTCTTACAGCCACTTTCTAAATTTGTGAAGTTCAACAATCTTTTGCTGCACATCAGAAATATATTCTTTGGTTTTACTCCTTGTGATCAATGATTAAGAGAATTTGGCCTTTGTGTTCCTCATATTTATAATCCTGTGAAACAGTAAGCCAAGGCTGGACAATTTCATGTTCCTAGTCTCCCTGGTGTGATGATAAATGCAAATATGAATGGGAATATACTTCAGAGATATTTTAATCATAAGAATTTATAGGGGTACCAATAATTGTGGCCATTGTGTACTAGAGAAAAATATTTATTTCCTAATGAGATTTTCCCCCACTTTCACTTTTTTTTACTTCAATTAAAGGTTACACTTTTTTGAAATTTTTGAATGAAAGATCAAATGGATAAACAATGCAGACTTATTTTCACAGCCTTCTTTTATCATATTTACCAAGGGTATGAATAATTTTGAGCACAACTGTATATATAAATTCATATTAAAAGAATATTGTCATTTCAATTCAAATCGCTATGCTACTAACACAATTTGCAATGAAAACTGTGTATTAAATTAGAAAAATAAAGCAAATAATCTGACTTTTGGATCCCACATTATATTTATAACAACAATAAATAAAAAATGCATTCATCTAAACAGATAAATGGATGAACAGCTCATACATATGAAAAATAATAGCATTTTGAAATGATTAGTTTCGCTCTCACACTTTGTGCGCAGCTCACTTATAGTAGTGTATTAGTTTGATAAATTGCATGCAATAAAGCCAAACTCTAATGAAAACGACACATGAATGCTGGAACAGAAGGTGAGAATTTTTGTCATATGGAATTAGATGTAGGTTGTATTCAGCAAACGGAAACGCAAGGCATATTGGATTCATTTGTTCAGACAAATTGGAAATTTGAAGAGAAAAAAAAATTAGATTGCATTTCAGGCTTTTAATCAGAGAGGCATTAGTTAATTTATCAAGGACTGTATAATTTGTCTTTGAGTGTTCCTGTATTTCTCTCAGTAATAGCATATCCAGTTTGGCTCTCTTGGGTCGTTCTCAGCTAATTAACGTGTGGCTGAATCCTATTGCATTATCACGATTGAACCTGCTGTACACAACGCTGACTGCAATAACAATGTTGAGGGAATAAAAAAAAAAAGGCATGCATACAGAAGCTGAAGTAATTCTAGGTCAACAGTGATTTCCTGAAACTTCAAAATAAATTTAGCAAACTGTAGAGCATGCATTTAAAAACAAATTAAAGCACAACTCTGATTAACCACTAGAATTTTAAGTCAATGTAACCCTTTTCACATTCTCAGTTATTCATTTCCAATAAAAGCCCTTCTGAGCATTACGTCTTGGTTAATTTACAATATAACATAACCTTATTATAAAATTTGTACCAATACGGTCTGCTCAGAGCTTTGGGTTTACCCAAGCAGCATTCGATATGTGGGTCAGGAACGATGCAATTAATCAAGACTTGAGAAACAACAGTTTGCATTTTCCATTCGAATAAAACAATTTGTACGCTGCGAATTGATCACGGCATTGATTAACCCGTCAACTCCAGTTCAAGCGCAGAGCGTTAAGGCAGGCCAGAGCCAAGGGCTTCCCTTCGTACGAATGTGATTGGATCGTTCAGCACCTCTCAAGAGCCTGATGAATATTCAAAGATCCGGGGTAAAGGAGATGCCAGCGTGACTTTTTTCTTTTTGAGAGGTGAAGTGCATTTATCAACAGCAGATTTAAAGATCAGTATCTGTGGATGCAAACCACATGGTCTCATAAATTATAATCCATACTTTGTTTCTGAGGTCAATTATTGACAGTTTATCATGCATCCTCAAGACATGCTATTTAAACTGAGATGTGTGTCAGAATCAGGGTGTTTTTAGCATGCATTTTACTATTACATGACCTTTTTTTTGTAAAGTAGCACAGCCTAATTGTGAAGTGCAAGCTGCTCATGCCAGGCAAAGCGAGAGAGACATTAGAAGAATGAGCGCGGCACCATCTGTGGGCAGGAAGTGATGAGGCGAAACCCGGCGAAAACGTGACGCGAGTCTGCGCTTCATTACATTTCTAAACGCTGCTCAACTGTTCTGGCTTGAGGATGTCTAAATAGGTTGGTGTCTCTTACTGCAGGTATTTGTGTTTACTTGGTCTTTATAACCTAGAAGGCAAACATTACTAATAAATCAATCAGCATTCTTAAAAATGAAGTTCTTCCATGGTTCTTTGCAGGTGCAGCAAAGAATAGTGAGAGGAAAAAATTGACAATATTTTACTTTTGAGTGAAACATGGTCAAACAGAAAAAAAAATAAATAAATAAAGTTTATTCATCCTAAATCGAACAAATTAAAATGTACGCATTTGTACGCGACTGTTTGAAAGTTTGGGGTCAGTATGTATGTTTTTTTTTGTTTTGTTTTTTTTTGGATGAAATCAATACTTTTATTCTGCAAGGATGCATTAAATTGATCAAAAGCGACAGTAAAGACATTTATAATGTTACAAAAGTTTTCGATCTCAATTAAATTGTACTATATTAAACTTTCTATTCATCAAAGAATCCTGAACAAAAAAAGAATCAAATAAAAAAAATATTAAGCAACACTGTTTTCAACATTGATGATGATAATACATATTTCTTGAGCAGCAAATCAGCATATTAGAATGATTTCTGAAGGATCGTGACACTGAAGGCTGGAGTAATGATATTTTTTGCTGTTTTTATTGATCAAATAAATGCAGCCTTGGTGAGCTTAAGAGACTTCTTTCAAATACATGAAAAAAAAAAATCACACCAAACCCAAACATTTGAATGGCAGTGCATAGAGTCAGTTCTTATAATTGGGACCATTTTAAGTATGCTTGATGACTTGGCTAAATATTTCAACCAAAATGCACCAACCTTTTTTTGGCTTTAGCGACAAAACACATTGCCTGTTTTCATCCTTCCATACGGTCTCTGAGCATGAGTGTCTATCTTTCTCCAGCTCCTGAAAACAACAGGTGCAGTGGCTCCAGTGGAGGATCTAGATTCGTCTCTGGTGTGTGTGGGCCGTGGAGGACTCATCTGGAGATCCAGCCTGGACGGGGGGAGACGGTGAGAGTCGCACGCTTATTAACTTCAATCCAGCAGCCTGGCTGCAGCAAACTCATGCCAAATCACTCAAAACATTCACACTGCCTTTGTGTTCCTCGCCATCACTCTCTGGTCTGTTTTGTTTTGTTTTGTTTTCTGTTAGGTAAAAATGTGAAACAACATTGTGAAAAAACATAAGGAAACAATTTAAGCACTCATAGCACTCATATGTTTAAACATAATCATAACTTCATTGAAGAGCAAGTTCCACATGAAAAGGCATTTGCAAACCATTTTACGTCTGCAATGTAATGGATTTCCAAGTCAAATTGGAAATTTTGAAAAATACATGAGTTATTTATTGGGAATCGACTGGTAAAAATGTACAAGAAAAAAATGTCAGAAACCATAAGGGAGCAATTTAAGTACTCTAAACGTAATCATAACTTCATTGAAGTTATACATTAAAGGCACTTGCAAGTAATTTTGCTTATGTAATTTGTTGAGGATATCCAAGTGAGAAAAAAACCTTTAATAAACTAGGACTTTAACAAACTGAGAATTAAAAAAGGAAACAATTTAAATGCTCTAAATAAAACTTTTGACTTAATTGAAGAACAAGTTCAACATGAACCTGCAATCATTGTACTTCTGTAATGTGGAATGGATTATCAAGTGAAATAGGAATTACTGAAAAAATGTACTGAAAAATGACTTAATTTTATCTATCAATTACCATTTGATAAAATAATAATTTAAATTAAAAAGTAAAAAAAAAAAAGAAGAAAATATTCCTAAAATAGGAAATACTGACTGATAAAGATAAGAAAAAGAAAGAGAAAAAATCTAAAACATAATTCAGCAGTTTAAGCACTCTAAATATAATCATAACTTCATGCAAGAGCAAGTTGAACTCGAACTGGCATTTGCAATCCATTTCACTTCTGCAGTTTGGTATATTTCCATGTGAAATAGGAAATGTCTAAAAATACAGGACTTTAACTTATAGGGAATTGATTGGATTATGAAAAGTGGTCTCTAAATGACAAGTGCTTGAAAACAAGATGACTTGGTGACATCAGTATAGAAAAGGAATAACATGCAACAGTGAATCTTGCACAAAAAGATAAAAAATGTGCATTAAAAAAGGGTAATTTTTGAGATCCATGAAATAACAAAAATATGAATTAAGAAAAGAAAGAATATTTTTGCTTTTGCACATGACATTCTTGAATCTACATTTCCCTGATCCATTCCGTGTCCTGATGATTTGAACGTGACCATCAGTGCGGTGGGATTTTGGAGCAGCTTCCTGCGCCCCCTCCATTCAGGACTCCTGCGCCTTTTCACGGCAATAATAGGCCAGCCATCGCCGGCCTGCCTTTGGGGGAAAGACTTCAAGAGTATCAGATTATTTCAACCTGAATGTGAAAGAGGCTCGTTCCTTCTTAAGCCGCCTCGCAAAGGATGAAATCTTACTTGCAAAACTCCTGTTGCCGCCCCAGAGCAGCGGCCGAGATGGCTTACAGGTGGACCAAACCACTACAGCCCTCCATCAGCATCTTCATCATCGTCATCCTCAATTCCCAAATTGTCCTGGAAAGGAGGAGCGAGCCGGATCCGTCTTGGGTTGTTTTGTCCAAACTGGCGGCGCAGTTGGGATAATGACTTTTACAAACAGCATTCTGATGAGAGGAGGGGAAAAGGAACGGTATGTAAAATGCACAAAGGCCTCCATAAGCACATCGGGCTCTGCATCTGGAACAAACTAAAAAGATGTTTAATAATTTAGAAGCAAGCAGGCAGGCCTGCTGCAGCTGTTGTGTTCAGACGAGCATGAAAGGCGTCTATGTGGCAGCTGGCTCGTGCCTCTCCTCTGGTTTCGGTGTGGTGAGGAGACGGCAGATTTGGGATTAGTCAATCCCTGATACTCCTGCCCATCTGCCACCAAGACCCCTCCGCTAACTCGCTCCTACAAAAGACTGAGGCAGAGAGAGAAAAGAGAGGCAGTGCACCGTAAACTAAATTAGAAAACGGAGCGTTCCGGTCCTGAGTGCTGATTGGTCAGTACAGAGTTCCAACATGCTAAATTACACAATATAGTAACAGTTATGATGCAAAACTCCTGTTCACTATCACTGCGCTCTTCCCATAGTGGCATTTGTAGCATCAATAAAAAAAATTATGAAATTGTGTCTTTAATTAAACATTTAATATGTATAAAAATATTAAAGTTATAAGGCACTTTGATACAGTGCTACAATACCAGATAAAAGTTTAGAATAATTAAGATTTTTTTATGTTTTTGAAAGAAGCTCACCAATTTTACCAAAATACTGTAAAAACTGTAATAATTTGAAATATTATGACAATTTTAATATATATTTTAAATTATATTAAAAAACTATTTTAATATATTTAAAAATTTAAATTATTACTGTGACTGAAGCTGAATGTTCAGTCCAGTCTTCAGTGTAACATGATTACTCAGAAATAATTTTAATATGCTGATTTGCTAATCATTAAAAAAAAAAACATTTATTATTAATATCAATGTAAAGACAGCTCTTGCTTGCGCATTTTATTTTATTTTTTATTTTATTTTATTTTAGAATAGAATACAACCAAATAGAATTGAATTGAATTGAATCGAATACAAGTTTTGGGTCAGAAAGATTATTTTTCTGAATACTTTTTAAGAAATTGATACTTTTATTCAGTAGTATTAAATTAAATTGACTAAAAAGAGGCAGTAAATATATTTATAATGTTATAGAACATTTTTATTTCAAAGAAATGTTGTTCTTTTGAACTCTTTATTCACCAAAGGATCCTAAAAAAAGGCATCACAATTTCCACAAAAATATTAAGAAGCAAAAACTGTTTTTAATATTGATCATAATAACATAATAGAATGATTTCTGAAGGATCATGTGACACTGAAGACTGGAGTAATGATGCTGAAAATTCAGCATTGCATTACAGGAATAAATTGCATTTTAAAATATATTCAAATACAAACTGGTTCTAATAACTTGTAATAATATTTCACAATATTACTGTTTTTACTGTATTTTTAAAAAAAACAAGCAGCCTTGTTTAGCATAAGAGACTTCATTCAAAAACTTAAAAAAATAAAAAAAGAAGAAATTATTCTAAGTCTTTGACTTGAAGTTTATAGTGTGAAAATCACAATCCCCTCTGAAAGCACATGCATGCATTCAAGTTTACTCTCTCTCTCTCTCTCTCTCTCTCACACACACACACACTCCATAAAACAGGATCGGCCCTTCACCCCGTGTGTTTTGTTGACATGTGGCTGGAGCCGCAGCACTATCATCCCGTCGCTCCAGGGCACGTTTTGCACTCCACACATTTTCACGAATACAAAATGTCGCTGGCCACAAACAATGCTCAGGCCTAATTGGCTGAATTAACCAAGTCTTGTCTCTCATCGCCATACTGATTAGTAAAGCTCAGTTGGGACGGTTAGAGGGGCTGGGGAGCCGGGGGGTGGGGGGGGGGATTGATGTGGGATTTGTGATGGGAGGGGGGCAGGTGAAGCAGCATTTGCCCATGAAAGAAACGCGATCCTGGGTAGAGTCCCAGCTGGGCCGCCTGTCTCAGAGTGCCAGGAAGATCACGGTTAGCAGTGAGGGGGGATTTGTTGCATTTTGTGCCTCTTTTGACAATGCATCATATAGATGCTTGGATCTGCTTTGTCCTAAAACACACACGAGAAAAACTCTGCTTTGCAATTTGCCAAAAATGTATATCATACTGATACTATACAGTAGTGTTAAAAAAAATACAAATTAATAGTATAATTATATAATAAAAATTTAATTAATACTATAATTACACTATAATAATATAATACTGTAAAAAAAAATTAAATAGTACTTTTTACTAATAGTACTTTAAAAAGCTACACACACAAAACTTTTGCTTTGCATCTTGCAAAAAAAAAAAAAAAAAAAAAAAAAAAAATATATATATATATTTATATATATAATGCTATAATATTTATGGTGTTAATATAAGTTAATAGTATAATTGAATTTAATACTATTTCTAATATATTGATGATTATAATTATATCTATGTCTATAATTATACTATAATAAAATATACTAAAATATAAAATATACATTTTTGTCAATTGATACAAATTAATACTATAATTATAAATAAGAAATACCATAATAATAGTATAATAAAATGTAATACTATACATAATATAATATAATACTATAAAATATAATAAAAATAATACAATAAAATATATAAATATAAATAATAGAAAACTTGTCATTGTGGTGTTTAATAGGAGAAAATCATTCATTATCTTCAGAAAGTGTAAAAAATAATTAATTTTTAAATTAAATTAATAAATTATTTATAAATTAAAAACGTCAAAAAGAATCTTTTTGTTGTCCAATTAATTAATTTTTTTTTTTTTTTTTTGGTTAAGATACTGATGCAATGGTTTGTTTTCCACAGAAAACTTTCAGTCTTAAACTTACCTAAAACAGTATTTTTGCTGCTTTGAATTTCCTTTGAAAATGCTAATCTAGTTTTGAGTTACCACTTTCTTAATATCCTACAAGATTGATGCAAAGTATTTGCACAAAAAAAATGACCATTCCTACATTCATCGTAAATCTAATATTAATATAAAGGATGTGTATGACACTTCTAAATTTATCACGGCAATTTTAAGAACCATTTCAGGCCAATAAATCAAATCTAAACCACATAAAAGTTATCTGGAAGGCTCAAATCTCTATTTAGTTTTTTTTTTTTTTTCTTTTTTTTCTGCTGATCATGTGGTATATTTTTGGGAAGCCTTTTAACCCGCCGGTGCTCCGGGGAGATATTAAAAAATGAGTCTCCAGTATTGGGTAGTAGATTAAACCTCGGCTCCAACAAAAAGAGGAATAGAGAACAAACCTTTCCCTCTGTAATTTTTCCCAGGTGACTTTACCAAGGGAATATGTGTTCAAGGTTGTGGGACAAGGTCCTGATAGTGACAAAGCACAAAGACGGGAGTTTATTCCACCTCAATATGGTACGTGATCTCAGAGGAGATCTTCCAGCTGTCCAATAGCTCGCCGTTGACTCCTTTACCGGAGTCCCGTGTTATGCTCCTAAGATCAATCTCGGTATCTCGCACGACTCTAGCCAACAGTCGGAAGCACATTAAGTATTTTCCTCTCCAGCGCGCTCCCACAAGGCCGCAAACAACAAACTCCCAGAGTTGGGATGATGTTCGGGGAGGAGGCAGATATTCCAGCTGTACTCAAGCACTGGTAGTTAATTCTTCACTCGCCCAGAGCCATATGACTACCCTGCCAACCACGCTCCTGATGTACTTTTGCGCGATTAAAACACAATTCTGATACAGTTAAGTTTCAGACGGCTGTCATTAATTATATTTTACTTAATTCCCAAGCCTTCTCCCTCTGTTCCTTTTCATTTATACTCTTCTTTTCCCTTAACCCGCCTTGTGTTTTGGGAGCGTCCAACGCCGTCCTACTTAGCTTTCCTTTGTCTTGCGTGTGATCTTCAAATGGGAGGCATCACCACTGATCAATCGTCCACGTTTCTTGCTGCACCTCTGTTTAAACCTGGGAAATCACTCGTCACTGGTGGAAAAAAGTAATTCTATTCCCCGTAGAGTGGCTCGGTGCGTGTGATCAGGGATCTGTCTGGAGATGTGGCATTGGGAAAACTGATCTGATGGTGTTCTGATCTAATCTGCTTCTCGGAGGTTTTTACCCGTTTTGGTTTTGTTTCTCAACAGCACAAATAGATGCAAAGTGGAACTTATATTACTTGTACTTTATCAAAACTTTGCAAACTTTTCTTTCTTTTTATTTTTGTTTCATGCTAAGGCATTACATTCTCCATTCAAAAAGGATGGAAAAATCATAAAAGTAGTCCATATAACAATCATTCTTTGGAATCTGATCCATTCAATGAATAACACTTTAGGGACCAGTTCTCGCTATTAACTAGTTGCTTATTAGCATGCATATTACTACATCCCTTAACTCACCCCATACCTAAACTTAACAACTATCTTACTAACTATTAATAAGCAGTAATAAAGAGTTTACTGAGGGAAAAGTCTTGGTTAATAGTTAGTTAACAGTGAGAACTGGTTCCCAAAATAAAGTGTGAGCATAAGGGGTTCACTAACTAGTTTCATTCAGTGTTCATTCATTCAGTGAACTCAATGATCCAGTTGCAGAGTGTAACAACTCACTGGAGAGTTATGCAGTTTTGAAAATTATAATAACAAGAACAACACAAATTTAAATGCAATGTATACTTTCACTCAAGGAGGTTTTGTATGAAATGCAATGTATCATTATTCCTCACAGACCACCTCACGTCTGCCTATTTCTCTCTCTCACACACACACCTCTTGTGCCCCGGAGCTTCATGGTCTGACTAAAGTGACACGGGGGGCTGCAGTGTTGCCGCGGGATATGCAGGGCTCAAGGTGACCAGTGGGTTCTTTCATCAGCATCACGGATCGATACGGATTCGAACAGAGAGTCCTTCCGTGTCCCTGAGGACCAGTCTAGAGTGTCCAGCTGGGGGCGAGCCCTGAGCCAGGCAGCTTACGCTGGAATCACACATACAGAGAGGATAATCAGTCACAATCGGACACTCGGTATGATGACCATCACTATTAAAGCAATAATTCACTTCAAAATGAAAATCATCAATCTGTTCCTCTTGATGTGACAAATATGCATGCTGTTATTTTTATACTCTTTTCCATACAGTTCATAGTGGCATTTGGAGGACCCCCCAAAAAAAAAAAAAAAAAAAAAAAACACCATGAAATCATAAAAGTTGTTTTTATGACTCACATGATAGTCAAGCAATTAATTTACATAATAAATTCATTTTTTAGACTGAAACATTTTTGAATCAGAACTTAAACACAAATAAAATTTCTATGGAAGTTTGTTTCCACCACAGAATAAAATAAATATAAAAATATATATATATATAATTCCATCTATGGAAATAGATGAATAGATAGCTGGTGAAATAACTGGTGAAAAATTACTTATTGTGATCACCATGAGTTGTCACTTAAAATGACATGAGGGTGAGTAAATATTTTTTTCTTTCTTTTCTTTTCTGTTTGTTTATTTTTAATTTTTTTTATTATTATTATTAATTTAAAACTATTTAAACTAAATGTTAAAACATTAAGATTGAACTTGCATATTACTATTTGAGATTGGACATTATTTGACCTGATCATGATTACAGGTATCCCAGGATGCACCACTGCAGATATTTTTATCCTCAGTGTCCCATAATCCCAGACCAGGATGTTCCTATAAAAGATTTCCAGCTGTGCACAGTGATCGTACATTTATAAATGCGGATCCTAATTAATGATGGGTTGCCGTCTGCACTAAAGATGTTGCCATTAAGAGCAACAGAGTTTTCCCTCAAATTGATCACTAGAGGAAATCAGGCTCTACCCCCTTTCCCGTGCCATCCGCACCCCATCACCCCCCTGAATCCCACCCTTTTGCTTTCCGACGGCATACAAGGCAATTACGGGCGGCGACATTGTGCAACGCCGCATTCAGGTTGCAGCTGGACAGATATTTGAAACAAGTCAGTGTTTAATTAGGTTACACAGTCATTTCCTCCCCTGCAAATTAAAGCCCCAGAACCTCACACAATTAATCTGCGTCTGCAGGTCCCGTGCGGTTCCCCTGGAGAACCCGCTCTGGTTCTTCAGATCTGACCCTCTGGGCCCTCGCTGCCACAGGGAGAAAAGCAATTATAAAAACAGCCCTCACTCTAATCGGCACAAACTCTTGCGCACGCACAGTTATTGATATTCCAGAAAAAAAGGGAAGTTAATTTAACTCCTGACTTTTAATTGCTAAAACAGTTTTGTTATGTGTTACAGTACCAAATACAACCTTGACAACAAAATACTCCTGTGTATTTAACAGCGGCTATTAGGGTGATATACTGTAAAGTTAGAGATATCGTGGCCAAATCACATGTTTGTGTGAGCCAAAAACAAAAATAGTAATTAAAAATGTCCTTCTCATGTTAAACAGTCTTAGCCCACTTTCAAAACTCCCAAAGCAACCGTTTGCACACCGGACACCAAAAGCTGTGACTGCCCATAAAAGATATAAGCAAATCAGCAATGGTGTAGACTAGTAGCCTTAGTGTAATTAAATGGCACATCCTGAGTAATATTGTTTTGTGCATCGGCCTGTAATTAAACTACATTTTTACTGCAATTTTAATTAGTAGTGTTTGCTAAGGTGAGCATCACTATTACTTAGAGTCACGGTTGGTGATTTGAAAAACCCCAAACACTAAGTATTGCACTTCTGTTCGGTATACAATTTTATCTGTGCACATACACAACACCCAAGCAACCATGAACAACACTGCAGCATTTACCGTACAACTACATAGTTATACCCAAGCGACCACCCACAAAATCCTAGCATCCAAAGTGAGTAGCAAAACCCTAGCATCCACCTGGGAACTGCACAGAAACACCCTAGCAACAACCCACATCATCCTAACATCCATCTGGCTACTGTATAGTCACACCATAGCAACAACTCACATCATCTTAACATCCATCTAGCTACTGCACAGCAACACCTTAGCAACCACCCTCAACATCCTAGCAGTCACACTGCAACTGCATAGCAACACCCTAAACAACCACCCACAACATCTTGGCATCCATCTTGAAAACGCATAGCAACACCCTAGCAACAACCCACATCTTCCTAACATCCATCTGGCAACTGCATAGCCACACCCTAACAACCACCCACCCAAAACATTCTAGCTTCCACCTTACAACTGCATAACAACACCCTAGCAACAACTCACATTATCTTCGCATCTATCTACCAACTGCACAGCACAGCAGCACAACCACTCGCATCTTAGCATTTACTTCGAATACAAAATACATATCAACACCCTAGAAACTACCCAAAACAACCTAGTTTCCACCTAGTAGCTTGACAGAAACACCCTAACAAGTACCAGAAACACCCTAGTATCCACCTAGCAACTGCATTACAACACCCTAGCAACCATCTACCCAAAACATTTTAGCTTCCACATTACAACAGCATTACAACACCCTAGCAACCACCTACCCAAAACATTTTAGCTTCCACCTTACAACAGCATAGCAACACCCTAGCAACAACCCAGATCATTTTAGCATTCACCTAGCAACTACATAACAACAAACTAGCAACAACTTTCATCATCCTACCATCCATCTACCATCATCATTCTGCATAGCAACACTCCAAACAACCACCCACATCTTGGCATCCACCTTGAAAATGCATAGCAACACCTTAGCAATAACCCACATCAGGCTAGCACTCATCTAGCAACTGCATAGCAACACCCTAGAAACCAACTGCTCAAAACAATCTAGCTTCTACCTTGCAACTGCATAGCAACACCCTAGCATCCAACTACCAATTGCATGGCAACACCTTAGCAGCCACCATGCAACTGCAGAGCAAATCCCAGCAACCACCCACATCTTGGCATCTACCTTGAAAACGCATAGCAACACCCTAGCTACAACCCACAGCATCCTATCAATCATCTACCAACTGCATAGCAACACCCTAGCAACCACCCACCCAAAACATTCTAGCTTCCATCTTACAACTGCATATATACACTGTAGCACTGACCTTGAAACTGCATACAGTAGCAACACCCTAGCAACAACCCACATCATCCTAGCTTCTGCATAGCAACACCTTAGCAACCACCCTCATCATCCTAGCAGCCACCTAGCAACTGCATAGCAACACCCTAGCAACCACCCACCCAAAACATTCTAGCTTCTCCCTTGCAACTGCATATAAACACTGTAGCATTGACCTTGCAACTGTATAGCGACACCCTTGCAACCACCTTATGAGCACGGCTCATAATTTCTTCAGAAAATCTAAAATGTAGTTCACTATGTCAGTACATAATGTGTAACAAGGTGTTGTGCTGAAATCAGTGGATTTCATGCAGCAGGGCTTGAACAGCGGTCAGGTGGGATGCTTTTCCTTTTTTTTTTTTTTTTTTTGAAGAGAAAGTTTTTGTGTGACAAAGTGGTACACAAGAAGAACACGGAACGAGAACAAGGAAAAGCCATTTGACCACACGCCATGCCCATGGCCCATTTCTGTAGATAATTTCCCCCAGAGTCACATTTAATTGCTGCTTGAGTGCCCTCAATCTTTAAACATTCTCCATCATTCTCTGCATCATTTATTTTTCAGGATGACAAAGGAAGGGCTAAAAAAAGGCACGCAAACAGAAAATACCTCACCTTTAACGAGCGGCCCGGCGTGACAGGTAACGACATTTAAAGAGCTGTTTAAGAAGGCCTGTGCTCATTGCTTTTAGCACATTAAAAGCGAGCTTAGGGCAGCAGAAGGGGGATTTGCATTCTTCTCAGAAGCTGACTTTGCAAGTGTGTTTGTCTACAAAGCAGTTTAAAATGAAGCTATACATGATTCATGTTTGCTGCTTTCAAGTTGCTCCTCGCTCAAGAACAGAACTTCACATTACTGTAGGCTAATTATTTGAAGCTGACTTGGGCAGGAGAGACAGGTTGTCTGGGATGGAAAACATGTGAAAGTGGAGGGAATACTAAATAAGAAAACGGCAAACGGCCAGCAAAGGCAAAAAATATTGGGAAAGATCATATATGTATTCATTTTAAAGTACTGTTTTTTTTTTTTTTTTTGCAAAGTCAAAATCCAGTGTCTGTTTCTTCAACTTCTGGCACTTTTATGTCCCAGTGTTTGTCCCAGTGTTTTTTTTTTTTTTTTTTTTTTTTTACTTTAAGTCATATAAGGTCACATTGAAAATGTCTTGGAAATTACTTAATTAATTAACAACATTAAATTATTATATTGTAATAACATTATAACAACATTATTATTATAAAAAAATTATTAATATTCTTAAACTATTAGCATCTAAACAAAGAGTGAAATTAACAAAAACTTCAATAATCATTATGAGAAAATGATTTATATAGAAATTTCTTGTTTTTTTCACTTTTAGTTATATAAGGTCACACTGAAAATACCTTGGAAATTACTTAATTATATTTATTGATTCTAAATAGATTTAAATAGTTTAACCCTTGCCCCAGACCCAGACTTTTGATCTTAAACTATAGATATCCATCATAAAAAAAAAGAAAAAAAAAAGAAAAAAGTACATTTTAAAGTTTTAGCAGCTTTACAATAATAATAATAATAATAATAATAATATAAAAATAATCAATAAAATAAAAATAATAACACTATTATTATTATTACTATTATTAAAATTTTTAAACTATTAGCATCTAAACAAAGAGTGAAATTAAAAAAAAAAACACTTCAACACTTATTGTGAGACAATGATTTATATATATTTTTTTCTTTTCTTTACTCATGGATTTAAAAAAAAAAAGAAAAAAGAAAAGGCATATGCAGGTCAGAGTTCACCGACTTAAACTTTCTTGCGTTTCCAGTTTCCTGCATTTGCATGAATTAAAAAAAAAAAAAAAAAAAAAGTAATGCATCCCTGGTCCAAAAATAACTATAAATTGTATTTAACAATACAGTGAAATTATAATAAATTGCATTGCGTTTATCAATTTGTGCGTTTCACTTAGCAATCTTACATTTACTAAACAAACACTTGTCGAGTAAAGACACTTTCACTAAAATTAAGTTCAGTTGATCACACACATTCCCTGAATAACGTGGTAAAGAGAGGATTCGGTCAAACTGAGAAATTTTTGGTGCTAAGAAAAAGTATCATGATACTCTGCCTGAAAACTAACAATGTTACAACTTTTTTTAAAGATGTAATCTATGCAATCATCTCAGGGTAGCTTTGAGTCCACGCTAGACTACATCTGAATCACAGGTGCTACAGAAATCACACAATGGTTGGGGAATATCTGTCATTTGCCTCCATCAAAGCGCCCGAGTTTCACGGCGTCACACTGGATGCTCGGATTTTGCTCATCACTTTGATTGTTTTCCTCGGACCACGTGGGATTTGAGCTGAAGTCGGCTTTGAGATGCAGGAAACATCTTAGGAGCAAAGCCTCGTCCTCGCTGAGCAAATTAAAATTGTATCGGCACCCCTCTTCCCTGCTGACTTCCAATCGCACGTGCCCACGTCCCACCGAACGCAAAATAATAATAATAAATATAGATCTATATGTCTCGTAGTCAGAAGAAGACTTTTCTTACTCGCTCATCAAGTGGAAAAATGCATCAGCGACGTGTCCCGTCCTTGTTTTGATGTTCTGTCACCTTTGTTCTTGAGATGATGAGGTTAAGTTTTGGAGAGGAACTCTCCATGCTCTGCCTTCAGTCTTTCCATTTGTCTTTCATTTTGATTTTGTGACAGAACGGCGCACCGAGGGCATTGTTAGGGTACGGGGGATTCTCAGGCAGGAACTAAATATATTTTTTGTTTTCATAATTAATTTAAAGTTTCGATGCAAGTTTTTCATGAATAAAGGAGAAGAAACGGCAAAGCGATTCTGGCTTTTTGATAGCGAACGCTGGAAAATGAAAGCTTTGTGGCGGAACGGGGCTGAATAATTCATGCTTTGACAAGACAATGACATTATATTGTCCCACATTTCTTTTAAAGGAGCAAAACTGTATGCATGTGAAACAGCCTTAGCTCAATGCCTCTTTCAGTGGAGACAGAATCATGCAGAAGACTAAGGCCTGCTGCTTCCCTCACAAAGCCACTGCTGCACGAGTCAAGGTCGCAAAGTCAGAAGGATTGATTAAATGACATTCCAGAGCCAGACCATTAATCGTAAGTCATTCCAGATGCATTGAGTAATTTTAAGAAAGTGGATCTTGCTTTATCGCTACACAGTAGCAGAACTGAAATCGCCATTGTCACTAGAGCTTCCAGTGCAGATCTGGGTTCGGTTTGATTATTTTGTATGAAAACTGTTTTCTGAACTTGGTTCTGCAGGTCATATAATATCAGATACGGTTCTTTTCACATAAACTGCCTTCAAAGAGCAACTCACACTCTTCACACAACCAAACAAACAAACAAATAATACAAATAAAATTGTCAATTTAATTAAAAATTTAGTTAAAAGTTAAAAACTAAAAACTAGTATTCACAGTGGTACTCACATTGATTCCTTGCTTTAAAAATAGGAAATTAACTTTCAATATATATAGTTCAAAGTTGCAAATAAAAAAAGATTAACGAATTGTATGTTTTGCAAGACTATCACAATATTATTACAATACTATTTGTCTTTCTACTTCATGTGCTTATACTGTTTTTATGCTGTTTCTATGTAATTATTTGTGAAATTTACTAGCAATTTCTTAGTGTATATAGACATTTAGAAATATAAATGTACATATTTAGAATAAATATAAATTTTATAAATTTGTCACTTAAAATATATATTATGTAATTAATAAATATATATTAAAAGTAACAAAAATTATGCTAAGAATCTTTTAAAATTAAATTATCTTGAAAGAGTATGTGTAACTCAGATATTTCAGATATAAACAAGTGTTATTTTAGTATAATTGTAATACAATTATAATTTTTATTAATATTCTGAATCAATTTTTATTTTTATTTTTGTTTCATGCTAAGGCATTGCATTCTCTGTTGGAAAAGGATGGAAAAATCATAAAAGTAGTCCATATAACAATCATTCTTTGGAATCTGATCCATTCAATGAATAACACTTTAGGGACCAGTTCTCGCTATTAACTAGTTGCTTATTAGCATGCATATTACTACATCCCTTAACTCACCCCATACCTAAACTTAACAATTATCTTACTAACTATTAATAAGCAGTAATAAATAGTTTACTGAGGGAAAAGTCGTGGTTAATAGTTAGTTAACAGTGAGAACTGGTTCCCAAAATAAAGTGTGAGCATAAGGGGTTCACTAACCAGTTTCATTCAGTGTTCATTCATTCAGTGAACTCAATGATCCAGTTGCAGAGTGTAACAACTCACTGGAGAGTTATGCAGTTTTGAAAATTATAATAACAAGAACAACACGAATTTAAATGCAATGTATACTTTCACTCAAGGAGGTTTTGTATGAAATGCAATGTATTATTATTCCTCACAGACCACCTCATGTCTGCCTATGTGTAACTAAGATATTTCAGATATAAACAAGTGTTATTTTAGTATAATTGAAATACGATTATAATTTTTATTAATATTCTGAATCAGTTTTTATTTTTATATTTTCCATTTTCATTTTAATTTTAGTTAAAGTTTTAGTAATTTTTGTCATGTTAGTATTTTTTGTTTATTATATATATATATATATATATATATATATATATATATATATATATATATATATATATACATACACACACACACATATATATAAAATTTAATTCAGTTTTAGTTTGTTATTTTAGTATCTCAAGTTAAAGTTAAATTAAAGTTAAATTAAATTAAACATTACATTAAATTAAAATAAGAAATGCTGCCTTGGCAACTGGTTAAAATAAAAAAAAAAGTTATGTTATTATATACTTAATGTATATATTATTTCAGTTTATATAACATTTATTTTATATGAAGTAATGAAAATGGTTTTAGTATTAATAAAAATGTATTTTTTTTTTTCAGTTTATGTAACATTTATTCTATTTGAAGTAATGAAAATGGTTTTAGTATTAATAAAAATGTATATATTTTTTCAGTTTATGTAACATTTATTCTATTTGAAGTAATGAAAATGGTTTTAGTATTAATTTCAGTTTTAGTTCACTAAAATAACCCTGACATAAACAACTTTTTTTCAATTTCTGATTCACCTAATTTTCATGACTTTTTGTAAGTCAGCTAATCAAATCTTACACTGACAAAAAACAAAACTGGTTAAAAAACAAGGGTACAAAGCGACAAACTGCATGTTTCCAAAGTGTATTTGTGATCAGGCATGCCATTGAGCGTGTAGTTGTTGAGGCTGTGTTCAGTATGCAAGTCCCGGCGGTGAGGGGGCATTCATGCCCTGTGGACAGATTAAGAAGTGATTGTACACGCGGGAATAAGACAAGGACACCAGACGGCAACTTTGACTCAGCAGTGACAAGAGCTCAGCGGTGTCAAACACCCATCAGCCACGCGGCCGCACTTTGATTTAAGACTGAAGCTGCCTGCGAGCGTGTGTGTGTGTGTGTTTGTGTGATGGGGTTAGCAGACTTTCACATGATAAAGCATGAAGGTGAAGCAGGAGGGCGCCTGGAAGCCCCGAGCGTCTCCCCATCACATCTTTACCTCTGTTTGTTAAGAGTTTTAAGCAAAAGTCCCAGCGGCCGTAAAGTCCAGACCCATATCAGGAAGAGACCCCGAGACCCTGTGGATGCAGAAAAACCACACATCTTTAATGCAAATACCAAATGTCAAAGCCTGGCATTTGACAGAGTTTTCAACATCATGTGAAACTACTAGCTTTTGTTCTAAAGTTCAATGCAACAATAAACAGAACTCAAATGCAGATTATAGTATACATAGTTCTCTAAATTCTGATTCGATGAGCCACAAGAAGCCACTGTAAAAATAATACATTTGCTGAATTCCACATTAATATGCCAAGCTGTCTACATTAACAGTTATTGAACTGTATATTACTTAGCTGAATAATTGTTTATTCTAATTATTATTAGATAAATTGCATTATTGTACATTTTAATTTACCATATTTCACTATTTATTAGACCACCTATCTATCTATCTATCTATCTATCTATCTATCTATCTATCTATCTATCTATCTATCTATCTATCTATCTATCTATCTATCAAGTCAAGTCACTATTATTTGTATAGTGCTTTTAACAATGCAAATTGCGTCAAAGCAGCTTTACATCAGCTTGATATAAAGCTGGGTTGCTTTACGCCAGCTTTACAGTATTTAGACGGAGAAATAGTTTGTCAAAATAGTGTCATTCTCCTCTGGCCAGACAAAATCAGCAGTTTAAATCTAGGCTAAAGCAGAGTCAGATTGTGCAAAGGACTCATCTGGTTCCTGTGGTCTTGTCCCGATGGCCGTTTAGGAGACGGGGTCTTCACTGGGGATCAGTCTCTGGGGCTCATCTAGTTGTCCTGGTCTCTGCTGACGTTCAGGGCTGTAGAGGTCATCTCTAGGTGCTGATCAACCATCTGATCTGGATACAGTCTGGATCTGGGTGGCTACGGTGACCTCGGAATAAGAAATAAAAAGACTAATATTAGCGTAGATGCCATTCTTCTAACAATGTAACAAGTACATCGGGTGTTTTGGAAAGTGTTCCCGGTGCAGGTTGACCTAATTAATGCTGCCTAATAATCCTTTAACGGATTTTAATTATAGAAATGCAATAGTGTATTATGTGTTAGCCAGGTTAAAGAGATGGGTTAATGTTTCTGCATTTGACATTCAGAGCATAGGTCGTAATTTAGATATATTTTTAAGATGAAAAAATGCAGTTTTACAAATGCTAGAAACATGTTTTTCGAAGGAAAGATTGCTATCAAAAAGTACGCCTAGGTTCTTAACTGATGATGAAGAATTTACAGAGCAGCCATCAAGTATTAGACAGTGATCTAGGTTATTACATGCAAAAGTTTTTGGTCCAATAATTAACACCTCTGTTTTTTTCAGAATTTAGCAGTAAGAAATTGCTAGTCATCCAGTTTTTGATATCAATTATACATTCCGTTAGTCTTGCAAATTGATATGTGGGCAGTTGACGTATCAATGTGTCCTGTGGTGTGACGGAAAATTGTAAAAAAATAAAATAAAATAAAAAATAACCTCTAACATTGAAGATAAACCTCTCTCATGCTATTTGTAACTCTAAGAATGAAGATACATTTTTCTCATGTTATTTGTATGTCAAGTTTTTATTTTCTACATTTTTGCTGTGTCACACCATAGGACACAGTCCAATTTTTATTTGTCAACTACCTATGTTTCATCGGGTCGCAAAGAAATATAGAGCTGAGTATCATCAGCATAACAGTGAAAGCTAACACCATGTTTCCTAATGATATCTCCCAAGGGTAACATGTAAAGCGTGAAAAGTAAGGGGCCTAGTACTGAGCCTTGAAGTACTCCATACTGCACTTGTGATTGGTATGATACCTCTTCATTTACTGCCACGAATTGATGGCGGTCAGATAAGTATGATTTGAGCCATGCCAGTGCACTTCCTCTAATGCCAACATAATTTCTGTCTATTTAAAAGAATGTAGTGGTCGACAGTATCAAATGCATTGCTAAGATCCAGCAGCACTAATACAGAGATATAACCACGATCAGATGATAAGAGCAGGTCGTTTGTAACTCTAATGAGAGCAGTCTCAGTACTATGATATGGTCTAAAACCTGACTGGAAATCCTCACATATAGCATTTTTCTCTAAGAAGGAACATAGTTGTGAGGATACTACATTTTCTAATATCTTTGACATAAAAGGGAGATTCGAGGTCGGTCTGCAATTAATTAATTCTTTGGGGTCAAGTTGTGTTGTGTTTTTTTTTTTTTTTTTTTTTTTTTTTTTTTTTTAAAATGAGAGGCTTAAAAACAGCCAGTTTGAAGGTTTTCGGGACATATCCTAATGACAATGATGAGTTAATAATATTCAGAAGAGGATCTATTACTTCTGGAAGCACCTCTTTTAGGAGCTTAGATGGAACAATACGAAATTGGTAGCAATACAAAATATTCGTTATTGGTAGCAATACGATATATCTGATTTTGTTTTTCTCCAGCTGCGCTCCATTTTCCGGGCTGCTCTTTTTAGGGCCCGAGTGTGCTCATTATACCACGGTGTTGGACTCTTTTCCTTAATCTTCCTTAAGCGTAAAGGAGCAACCGTATCTAAAGTGATAGAAAAGCGAGAGTCCATAGTTTCTGTTACATCAAGTTGTTCTGAGCTATTGGATATGCTGAGGAACTGAGATAAGTCAGGAAGATTATTTATAAAGCAGTCTTTTGTGGTCGAGGTGATTGTTCTACCATATTTGTAACAAGGAGTTGGCTTTACAGCTTTAGCTATATGGAATATACACAAAACTATATAATGATATAATGATCTGATATATCATCGCTCTGCTGCAAAATTTCAATGCCACTGACATCAATTCCATGCGACAGTATTAAATATACAATATGATTTCGACAATGAGTAGGTCCTGACACGTGTTGTTTAACACCAATAGAGTTTAGAATGTCTAAAAAAAATGCTGATCCCATTGCAATCAATTTTAGAGGACAATATTTCTAGTTTTGTTCATGTCTAAAGGTCATTTCTGCACCATAGGATCAAATGAAATTGCAAAAATAAAGATCATTTTCAAAAATCTTTTTCAAACATTTCCTGTCACTGGTTACAGATGAACAATTAGTTAAGCCAATAGCAGTGAAACTTGCATCTTTGAGTTAGTGATTAAAAACAGCAGTAAAAAATGATGTATTTATGATGATATAAGCCAGTATTTGGTAAAAATAGCATTCATATTCACATTGATGGTTGATGGACTTGCATGTGCAAAAATAGGAGAAAATCTGAGCTAGTTGGGGTTTCTTAAATGTTTTTATAGTACCACAGAGTTTACACATTGTGGTGAAATCAATCTCAAATGGTTTACTTATAGTTGTCTCCGCAAATATGAAGATATATTTTAACTTTTAACTTTTAAGGTCCAAACTCTGGGCTGAAAGCTACTAAATCTGTCAATGGGGTGGTACCTTTTCAAAATGTACACTTTTGTATCTTATTTACCCCTAAAAGTAACCTTATTAGTACCTTAAATGTGCATATTAATACATAAATGGTACATATTCGAAAGTGTACAGCCCCAGTGACAGATTTTGTACCTTTTTTTCTGAGCATGTGGCTCTTTCTCAATCAGTCTAATGTTGTATTTGAGATGTCATGACTGTGTTGTATCAAACACACACGCTTGCTGCCCGCCAGTGTCCCCCTGCTAAGCTCATTCTAGTCTAATTAATTTGCTCTTATTAGCTAAATATGCTTTTGAAGGGCCAGTCTCTGTGTTGTGACACTATTTGCCCAGTGGAGCTCCTGTAATAAAGTGTACAAATTCACCAGATAATTGTCCGCTGATACTGGCGGTGCCCCTCAAGTGCGTACACTTGAACCTGTGGTACTCCAGGCCCTGCCGCCCACGTGTGTGTGTGTGAGGGGGGTTGGTCAGACTGCATTATTCATCTCCACTGCTGAGTTTGAGGGTGGCGTTGGGGGAACGGCGTCCCTCCCTGACTGCGTCTGAGCTCAAGGAGAGGCAGAAAATTAACAGGCCAGACCTGTTCACATGAACTAATAGCTCAAAGCCACTCTCAAAGACAGATAAATAGATATTTAAATTGCATTTACTTTGGAAATTCAACTGAGATAGTTTTCATTAGACATGTAATCACTGGCTGAATGCAAACGGAGTGATGTCGCCTTGCTTAAGATGGAAGAAATAAAACCTGTTTCATACTTTGCTCTTAAGACTAATGACATGTTCATGCCATACTGATTAAAATGTTACTATTAAAATGATAATTTAAGGTGACAGGTTTAAGTAATAATCAAATCTGTGCTCAGATATATAAAATGAAAGCTGTCAGTTAGGGAAAAGAATACAGCAGATAAAGCTGGAAAAATATCCTTATTAACCTGAAACACTTACATGGGTCAAAAAACTTATCTTTTCCTATATTTGTCTTTTTGATTCATATTTCAGATGTTCCTCAATTAAAGTGTCTTTGATTTATTTTGCTATTTTTTTTAATATTTAAAGGGATAGAAATATTAGAAAACACAAGCATTTTTTTTAAATTAAATACTAAAATTAATTTTAAAAGTAGAAAAAAATATGGAACATAAACAGCTTATTGATTTAAATTAAAAAAAAAAAATTAATATATAATTACAACAATTTCAAAATCGTAAAACCCTTTTTTCAGGTACAGAAATAGTAGAAAATATAAGTATTATTTAAGTTACTTTGAATAAATAAATGTTGCAAAATATATGGAATAGAAATAAAAAAAAAAGATAAAATAGGGATATATTAGAAAACAAGCATTAAATAAGTAAATAAATATTGCAAAAAATTTGGAATAGAAATAGATAAAAGATAAAAAAGTGATATGAACAGTAGAAAACTTAAGCATAAAACAAACAAACAAAATCAAATAAATAAATGTTGCACAATATGTAACAGAAGTTGAAAAAAAGATAAAAATTGATATAAAATATTAGAAAACTTAAATGAATGAATAAATAAATAAATAAATGTGCATGCAATTCTGACCATGTATTCTAATTTGCAAGAAATCAAAGTAACAAAACAGATATGAATAGTAGAAAAAAATAAAGAAAATAAATAAACCAACAAACAGGTAGAAAAGTTGTCAGTTGCGTTTGTTTGTCAAAAACAGCGGGCGAAGCAAAACTCCTCACAATACAAGAGTAACAGCTCCCAATGGCAGAAGAAACAGAGAAACAGAACATCTCCCTTCTCCTTTGATTCCTCCCTTGCCGTTTTTGCGGATCGGTTTACCTGCACCGCTTGCGTCTGGGCCGCATTCCGCCCACCCTGCGGGAGCTCGCACCGTCCGTCTGAAATTCAGCCGGAATAAAAATTTCATTGGCATTCCCCTTCATACTCCAATAAAAGAAGATACACAGACTTATCGGAGGTGGGGAGATTCCATCCGGCACAAAGCCTCGCCCGCTAGAATCATTCTTAGGGGCCGTAAAAAGTGTGCATGTCAAACGAGCCCCAGGGACGGCCCCTCAGCTGAGGTGATCTGCAGGTTTAGCAAAGCGAATTGACTGGACGCCGTCAGTTAATTAGGCATTTCAAAACACCATTTCTCAAACAGGCTTTTCTAGGTGAGCGTGGGTACCTGGATATATTTCTTCTCTTTCAAGCTTTACGGCCGAGCTCTATATCAAAAGCTTTGCGCCGCCGAAAGATGGGGATGCTGTCTTTAACTGGGATTGACAGAGGCTCGCTCCTGAAACGCATCACCAGAATTGGAGAATAGGTAAATTTGTCAGGAGACAAAGGCCTGAGTTTGAGGCAATATGTGCTGTATATTTTTCAGATAATAAGGCATTAAATAGATCTGAACAGCTCAAAGAGGGATCTGGGCGGTTATTGCAGAAGCACGGCAGGCAGAAATCCCTGACAATACCCTGTTCAGACAGTTTTACATTGTTTCAACATACATTTATCATCTTTCTATGTCCAAATGTGATCACTCAGTGCACTCTACAGAACATCATATATTACATTATTCCAGGAGGGCAAAGATTGCCGCGCCTTCTGAGAAATAGACCCCGGCACGCGCGCTCTCTCTCTCTTCTTCGCAGTAAATGCTGGTGCTGTCTTACTGCCTTCTGCCAATTTAAACTAAGAGTCTATAAATCTCAGCGGCTATGCTACACGCGCTGCTTTACGAAAGCTTTAACTCAAATAATACGTGTAACAACTCGATTTTTACATTTTCTGAGGGCCGCTTGCACATGCAAAACTGTTGTGGGTGGTTGTCAAGGTGTTGCTATATACTTGCAAAGATGTTCTGCATGCTTTTAGTGCATTGCTTTGTGGTTGCTTACTGGTTTATGTCAAAAGAGCCCATCCTCAGGATCCTAGAAACATCTACGGTCCCTTGCAAGTGCATGGGATTTGTCAATTTGCCAGGAAAAATCAGAGTGTTGCTAAGATGTTCTGAGGGGTTTAGTGCATTGCTTTGTGGTTGTTAAAGAAAAGACCATCATCAGGACTTTACAAATAGGATGCATGGAATTTTCTTGGGCAAAATGGGAAGTCTAATTGCATCTCTTCAACATGCACAAATGTTGTGGGATGAGTTACTTGCCAAAATGTTTGATGAGCAATAATAATAGTGATGCTTTACCTTTGGAAATGCTACTAACATGTTCAAACTATCACAGGCCATGAGAGTCATTCAGATATACTGGAAAAAGTGTGTTGAAATTATGTTTCCATGAGAATAGGAAAAAATGGTTTAAAGTGTTATCCACCGCAAAGCTGCAACAGATTTTAATTCTTAGAGTAAATTTTGTCTGTTATATATAGATGGAGAAAGAAAGCAATATGAACTTGCATAATGTTGAAATGAAACAGAAATTTATCTATTTTCTAAATTCATCTGATTAAAATTTGACCCCTTAAATTTGACCTCTTAAATTTGAATTAAAACATATTCCCCCGGTTTCACAGACAAGGCTTAAGCCTAGTCCTAGACTAAAATTTAAATCTGAGCTGTTTCAACTGAAAGAAACTTGCACTGACTGATCTTAAAACATGTCAGTGCCTTTGTTTTGTCTTAAGATGCACACTAGTAATGCTTTTTTTTCTAAGACATGTTTATAAAAATTACTTAAATGTCCTAATTGAACTATGACCTAATCCTGGTTTAGTCTAAGCCCTGTCTATGAAACCGGGCCATTAACTCCATATTTTGGTGAAATTTATCTCCCTCTGGTATGCCGGACTTCTCCAATTATTAACTCTGCTAAAACCCCATCTCTTTCTTACAAAAAAGCCTCAAGCTTGCAATCAGATCTGCCTCCATCCAAACAACAACCTAAAGATAGAAGCAACTCCAATATATGTCACAATACGAAAGAAACTTCAAAATCACCATGAAATGCCACTTCATGTTGACCTTGAGGCCCAAAAACCCATTTTACTTACACAAACAGATATATTTCCAAGTAAAACTGGGTGATAAGAAAAAGTAGGGCACTTAACTTGACTTTATCAAATGATAACTAATTGAATCCCAAAAGTGGACGTTACAGAACTGAATGGAGGCAGGTATAGCTGAAGTGGAGTGGTTGAAAAGTGTAGGGATTTGTTAAAAATTGCTTGTAAATCTCTCATTATGACAGATCATAGGCCTCACTGATCTGAGTTTATTCCTCAAAAAATAATGTTGGTATAGGGACCAGTTCTCAGTATTAACTAGTTGCTTATTAGCATGCCTATTATTAATATATTGGCTGTTTATTAGTACTTATAAAGCACATATTCTGCATGAGCATATTCTACATTCCTAATCCTACCCAATACCTAAACTTAACAACTACCTTACTAACTATTAATAAGCAGCAAATTAGGAATTTATTGAGGGAAAAGTCATAGTTAATGCTTTGTTAATAGCGGGAATTGGGCCTTAAAATAAAGTGTGACCATAATGTTTTTTTTATTTTTTTTCCACTCGAATACTAAGATGCATAAGCTCAATTCATTGAAGCCTACGATCAATCAGTTCCAAAAACAAATACTAAACCTGTGCTAATTAACGAAAACATGTTGACAAAAATACTGAATCCAAGATTTGGTGATAATATAGCCTAATGAGAGTTTGACAAGCTATTTTTTAAAAGGCCAGCCATTTTTGATTGGGAAAACAACAAGTGTAACAAGGTGGGGAAAAAATACTGAAAAAGTGCAAAAAATTATCCACAGTTTTTGGGAAGTTGTTATTCCCTGTTTGGGCAATGGCAGTAAGTTTCAGTCCAGTGCAATGACATTAACTTTTTCATGTCTTTACCGGGTCAAAATGACCAGAACACAACATGAGGGTTAAATTTGGAATAAACTGCAATGCTGAATCATGCACAATATGACCAGGAATGTAAACAGGGTTAATTTCCTCTCTGTTGACTTTACTCTGCTTGTCAGCAACAACCAGCGACGAGAAAAAACAAGTGAAAAAAACAGCGTTTCAGCTCACGCTTGTGTTCTTTCACTGACAGCGACGGAGGGGTCCTGGACGAACAGAACAACAGCGCGGAGTGACGGAGGGAAATCAGACGGCTGTCAACAACACAAGGGGGGCAAGTGGCCTCGACACGGCCCTGTTTGCTTCCATGTCACGGCTGTTTGACTCAGACAGAGGTGGATATGGTAATGTTTGTTGAGTCGGGTGGGTTGGTGTTTATTTATATCTTAACAAGCTGCGAGAGGGAGTACGGGTGCGTATTCACGTAACTTTTGGCAGTGGTGGTGTGAGATGGGGGTTGGCTGACAGGGCTTCCCGCTAGAGGCTTTCAGGTCTCTTTACACTAGCTTCTGAGGACTTTTCATGTTCTTATGGAAAATATCCCTTTGAAATCCCTGCGCTGCACATTTTAATCTCATTTGTGGGGGAGAGTGATGCTGAGACAGGCCTGGGGAGAGCGCGAGCGTTTCTCTAGCTCTCGAGCTCCCTCCTTTTTCTTAGCATAATTTCATTCGTCAGAAGAATCCCTAGGCTGACATCGCTGGAGTGATTTAATTGATTTTAATCATCCACCTGAGAGAGGGAATTTGCGCCCTCTGTCCTGGAAGATAATGCCGGCGTCTTGGAGGATATCTCACTCCTCGTTAATGCTCTGCCATCTCCTGTCACGTTATGAAAGGGAACTTTTGGAAATCACAGCTATGCATTTGCATAACTAATTGCGGCGATGTGTGCCGTTTCCCCTCACGGCGGAGTCAGATCGCTTGATTTAAAAAAAAAAAAAAAAAACTCTGGATGCTATTTAGTGTGAATTTGTTTGAGCTTCATGTAGCAGCATCAGAATGTACTGTAGTGACTTAAGACATTTGTTTAGGCCAAAGGAACCACGAGTCAATGGTTTGACGGGTTACAATAGTCTAGTTAGTCCTACTGGTTCTGTACGTCAACTACACCATTGTTGGGGCAAAAAGTATCTTTCTCCATTGACTACCATTCAAACGTAAAGTGTCTTGTGATTTCTAGGCTAAAATTTCATTGTTAGTATTATATTAGTAGATGTTTCAGATGTTTCACCTTATAATAAAGAAACTCAGATTTGTCAGATTATGCTTGGAGCATGAAATGGACTTTTATGGTGTTCTGATACAGCATTAATAGTCATTATAATTATTACACATTATGGTTCAGGTGATTGACTATTGGCTATCCTGGATGCCACTGGTCACTTTGTAAAATAAAATGTAAAATAAAATAAATAAAATAAAAATTATAACACATTTAGTAACAGAGGTATCAGATTAAATACAAATTGCATTAATACTCCTGAACGTAACTTATTTTACTTTGCAAAAGAAATGTATAAATAATAAAATAAAATATTAAAAACAATAATAAAATATCAGATTAATAAAATCAGATTAATAAAATATCAGATTAAATATAAACTGTACTTAAAGCTAATGTAATGAATATCATTATGGTATTACTATGATGTGGATATTTTTAGGTTAACATCATATTGTGTGTAACAGGAAATGCACAGTAATAATAAACATTATAAGATGATATTATAAAGAACGTTTTTATAAGTCAAGTTTTCGTTCTAATTTGAACTGATTTGAAGCACAAAAAACCATAATTACTGCTGCCTCACCTATTCACCTGTGAGACAATCACTCTCGTTGTCTGGCTCTCTGTAGATTTGGTCAGACAGTATCATGCCCCTGTAATGAGCAGACGTCTGGTGAAGTCTGGTGTCTATCAAAGCTGCTGATAATAACTAATGCATAGAATTGATTTGAAAGTTCACTACAGATCCGCAAATTCCCCTGTGCTGATACTCAGCTCACATGCTTTCACACTGACGCTGCTGAGACCTTCCCTTTCTCTCAAGAGTTTCACCTCCTTCTGAGACATCCGGAAAGAATGTATTGCCCATTCATGATTCATATAAAATATTCTATATTTTCACTCCAGGAAAGGAGCATTGAAAGGTATATATTTATAGTATTAAGGGACTAAAATCAATGAAATTATGAATTTGGACTTTATATATTTAATCATTAATACACGATTGAAACCTGTCAAGAAATGGTCAGGTCATATTCACCTCAAAATAAAATAAAGAATTTGGAAATAAAGTATTTATAATGGTAGTATGACAGTATTGCATTTTGTTTACTGTAGTACACTATAAGAATATTTTTTTAACTCAAATATAAATGTATTATTATTATTATTATTATTATTATTATTATTATTATTATTATTATAATTATACTTTCATTTGAGGATGAAATGTGATTTTGACATGCTTTTGTGAGATTCAGATGATAACTGGTGCCTAAATACAGCCAAAGATAAGTGGTTTATCATTTACTTTGAAACAATTTTCTCTCAGAAATTGACAGTGAATTTTATAAATAATAATAATAAAAAAACAGCAATACAATGAATTAAACATGAAATTTTGAAGTAGAAAAACTGAAATAGTGTTTTTTATTTTAAGCTAACAGTTGGAAGCTAAAAATCATTAATTTAACTACGAAATTACAAAAGGCTTATATGACTGTGACACATATAGACTGATATTTCTTTTAAATAATTTTGTTAACAATTGATGCATGAACGATTTTCCCTTCGGGACTAAAAAGGTATTTTTTAGGACACAAAAACCATTCTCTTTCAAACAAGTCTTTGGCCTAAAATGTCTCTTCTCAGTGAAGTGATTTGCCCCTGTTTGCATGAGCCATCTTATGAGCTTAGAAAGTTATTAATAATTTCTCAATGATTCCAATACATATAATTAAAGATGAAGTTTGTTTACATTCATAAATTATAAATGTGTTTTAGCTACTGTAAATCCTATAATGGTCTGCAGCTTTAAGGATATGACATGAATGAATGCTTAAACCAAATATAAATATTTTTAGACAAATAATTATTCACATTTGAGATAAAAAAATGCATAGCCACATTCAAATCAAATAATCAAATGAGAGATTTGAGGTGGAAATCAATGGTTTTCCCCTCTCATATCAGCCATGCAAGGAGACTGCTACGTGCTTCAATAAACACTAAAATTATTCCGCCGTTCCTGATCGCTTAAGGGTGAATGTTCGCGAAATGACGTGTTCCTCAGAAAGTTTCAATTTCCTTTCTCTTCTCCCTTTAGAGTTCCACTGCAATTTGTTTTATAAAGAAATCTGGAGGAAAAGCAAATGGAATGCAAAACCAAGCTGTAACAAGCCATTAGTTTGAAAATGGGATAGTGAATATTATAGTACACAAGAATAGCAAAACACGCTGAAAAAAAAAGAAAACTGCCTGGGGAAGGAATTTAAATATGTAGTTTACTAATATTTAATTTATTGGCTTCGCAAGGGAACCAAGCATTTAGCAGCCGCATTTTTAGATCAGAAACAGAAAAATACAGTGATTAATGTTTCCTCAGACTGACCACAAAGTATTTTGACTTCTCTAATGCCAAATTCAACCACACTTCCCAGAGAAAATATGCCAGCTCTCAGACTTTCCTTTGACATTCTTGTTGTGCAACTGCAATTGAAATATAATGGTAATCTATTTTAAAGGAAAAACATCAAGCCTCTCAATCTTTCATCAAAATGTAATATTTTACTCCTCTTTTCAACTGACATCATGAATCCTTTCTTCACCTCCATTCTGGTGCACAACGCCCACTTTTTCATGTCTCATGCTGTTTAATGCATACTCAGGCTTAATAAAAAGCATTAATTTTGCTGTGCTAAATGCATCTTCAGTGGTGTTCGATTCTAAAGACCTCAAATGGATGCTCACCTGGGTTAAATTTACTTTCCTTCACATGTTCACCCCTCTATCCGTGGTGATATTCTCACTGTACACCGTGGCCCACGGTGCCCAGCTGTTTAACTGCCTTTGCTTTAGATCTATCAGATCCACCTATCTGGAGGAAACGTCTTAGAAACTCTAACTTTGCATTATGCATCTGCACTGGGGAAAGAGTGGCCCTCTTGCCCTGAAGATCTCACCATCTCTTTCTCTCTTCATACTGGTCAACTTGCTTCACGCTGCTTCCCGTTAGACCAAATTAGCTTTGTAAACACTTTTTTTTTTTATTCTCTCATATGAAAATATGCTGGTGTGTGTTACTCGCTGTGCTGAGTAAACAGCAAATGTTGCTTTGTTTTGATTTTCTAGTGCAATCTTAATTGCAAAAACACAATCAGCTGTTTGTAGGGAGGGTGTTTAATCTTTGAGTTTAATGATTTGAGGGAGAGCACGCCAGAAGAATCATTTTATTGCTTCCCAAAGGGCTTTTCTTTTTCTCTCTTTTTTTCCTTTCTCTCCAACTCCTTTTCAAGGTAGGCAGCAACATATAATGCAATTTCTAAGGGGTTGTTAACACAGGATAAGTTGTTGTAATATCAAAAATGCTTATATATATATATATATATATATATATATATATATATATATATATATATATATATATACACACACACATAATATATATATATATATATATATATATATATATATATATATATATATATATATATATATATATATATATATATAATGTATGTGTGTGTGTGTGTATAATATATATATATATATATATATATAAGATAATCATGACTTTTTATTTCACAATTCTGATTTTTTCTAACAACTGCAAGTTTGTTTACAATACGAATTGTTTTTTTTGCAAGTTTATATCTCATAATTGTAAGTTTACATCTCACTTTTGACTTTTTTCTTGCAATTCACTTTTTCCCCAGAATTGCAAGAAAAACAGTCAAAACTCTGAGATATAAACTAAGAAAAAAAAAACTAAAAGAAAAAAAAAATCTGTATTGTGAGATAAAATGTTCCAATTTCCTTTTTTAATTATTATTATTATTATTATTTTTTTTTTTTTTATTTTTTTTTTTTTAAGAAATCCAGTGGCAGAAATGGGTTTTTAATGCAGTTCAATACAGAAAAATATTGGTGAAAGTAATTTAATGGTAATTAAAAATGGACTATTTCACTCAAAGGCAAAAAAAAGAAAAGAAAAAGCAATACAAAATATAAGCTGTTTCATGCTTTGAAGTGCCTCTAAAAACTGGGAAAACATCAAATATAATGAAATAATATATTTGCAATATTTTTGTATTTTTCTTAACAATTAAATGTTAAATAGCTATATAGTATTAATGCTGACAGATGATATAGTTAGAGGTTACAGGGACTAAAGAGAGCATGCTAACCAGCTGACATTCGGTCTACAGCAGATTTTAATTCTTTGTGAAATCTATGCCAGCCTTCCTCTGTTCCCCTTTCAGTCGGTCACTCCGAGTCACGTCGGATGACCGACGAAATTGGGATCTCGCCAGAGAGACCAATCCACTTCGAGTGTAACTAAACGAGCCAATGGACATTGGCATGCGATTATTGCATCCAGCTGCCGCTGATCACAGCGTGAGCATAAGAGGCAGCTGATGCACCGCATCAATTATCCTTTCGCTTCGGAGCCGAGCGGTAGTGAAGCTACTGCTCCCTTTCCCAAGAAGAGTGTTCTGTGAACGAGTGCGGGCGTTACGGTGCAGCAGCGGTGGTCACGGTGTCCGGGAGAGCAGAATCATCTTCCCCCTGGCAGCCACACTTGGAGTGTGCGGTGGCCAAACTCCCCTGCGTGCTTCAGCACCTCAAAAAAAAAAGAGCATTCTAAGAGCAAATTTCTCTAAGAGAGTACACGGGTGATCGCGTCTTTTTAAAGATGTCTTATCACCCGTGCGTTTCTGGCTGTGGTTGCTTCCTGGTGCCTCAGGACGGTCACGATTGCTGCCTCACGTGTCTGGGCATTCAGCACGCTGAGGAGGCTTTCGTGGATGGCTCATGTTCTTCTTGTGGGGACATGACCATCTCGGAGTTGCGTCTTAGACTCCGCTATGTCAAACATGGCGGAGTCCCTCTGCCTCTGCCGCGGTCCAGCGTGCGCGCCGCTGGGTCCGGTGGGGGCAGAGGTGATCTGAGGATTACGGTGAGGGCTTCCCCAAGTGGAGCTCCTCGCCCCTCAAGCACTCCGCAGCCGGTGGAGCTGCCGAAGGAGCGTGCTGGGCCCTCTGCTCGGGGTGCACCAGGCGTCTCCTTCGGTGGTCCCCCTGACGACCAGATGTCGATCACTGCATCGGAGGGCGGGCCCTCTCTCTCCGGGGATGACGACTCGGCTGCGCTGCCCCCTTCGGGTGTGGTAGCGTTGTCCGAGCCAGACCCAGAGATGACGGCCATGCTTTCCCCGGGCCGCCGAGAATGTCGGGCTCGTGTGGAATCCACCACCGCGTCCCGATCCTTCGAGGCTGGACGAGTGGTTTCTCGGTGGGGGTCGCGCTGGTTCTCAGCGCCCCCCTCCGGTGCCATTCTTCCCGGAAGTGCACGAGGAGCTGACAAGATCGTGGAGGGGCACCTTTCACTGCCCGAAACAAATCTTGTAGTTCTTCGTCCGCTCTCACCACCCTCGATGGTGGGAGCCGCTTTGGGGTATGCGGGCATCCCCTCGGTGGAACGGTCTGTGGCCATGCAACTATGTCCAACAGCCGCTTCCACCCTGCGGGGTGATCCGTGTCTCCCCTCACGGCCTCTAAGTATTCGTCAGGTCTAACTGGCAGTGCTTATAGAGCCTGTGGGGAGGGCGGCTTCCGCCCTCCACGCTATGGCGTTGCTGCATGGTCCACCAGGCCAAAGCACTGAAAGACCTGCACGAGGGTTGTCACGACCTGGCGGTTCTACATGAGCTGCGCGCTGCGACGGACCTCGCGCTACGAGCGACGAAGGTGACCGCACAGTCTCTGGGTCGTGCGATGTCCACGTTAGTGGTCCAGGAGCGCCATCTCTGGCTGTGTCTTGCTGACATGAGAGAGCTGGAAAAGGTACAGTTCCTGAATGCTCCCGTGTCACAGACCGGCCTTTTCGGCGACGCTGTCGAGAGCTTTGCCCAGCAGTTCTCGGCAGCCCAGAAGCAGACTGAGGCGATCAAACACATCATGCGCCAGAGGAAACCTGCTGCTTCCACTCCGGCTGCAGCCCCTCAGCCTGCTCGTCGCCGTGGGCGCCCCCCTGCGGCCGCCCCCGCTCCCGCGCAGCCGCAGCAGCCTTCCACCAGGCCGTGTCGTGGAGCCGGTCGCAGGCAGGACGCCCAGCCCGTCCAGGCCCCCGCCAAACCTGGCGGCAAGCGCAAGTGCAAGAGGCCCTGAGACGGGCGACCCAGAGATGGAGGAGACTGCTCTTCGGGAGATGGTGACCGCACCACTCCCTCCCCCGGGGGAGGGCCGGGTGGAGAATCCTGTGTTTCAGTTTGTTTTTGTTCAATCTAACAAATCTTGTAGTTTTGTACCCAAAACATCAGTAAAAGAGCGGTTTCCTCAATCTCTGGGTCTCAAGAGGAGGAGAGTGGTGATCCGTGCATCACAGGATCGCTTCCCTCCTCCTCTCTCGCCAGCAGGCAGCAGGTGGTTGCCCAAGAGCACCCCTCCTGCCCATTCGTGGAACCAGGTAAGGGCAGTAGCACTCCATTCCCCGCTTCAAGTCGTCAAACGCCGGGCTGTCACAAGCCTCAAGCCGGGTTCCTGTGTCTCCTCCCATGCAAGGAGAAATCAGGTGAGTGCTACACTACACACCCAGACCCCGCCCCCTGCCGTCACAGGCCAGGCCGTCACAGGCCCTGGGGCCGGTCCCTGTGTTCCACCTCGCTGCCCCACCGCGGGCATGTCGGTGGGCCCGTTGGTTCCACTGGTGCGGTCTCTCGGAGCCTGGTTAGCGCTCCCCAGCCCGTCCCGGTGGCTCCTCCGGACCATCAGACTCGGCTATGCGATTCAGTTCGCCCGGCGTCCCCCCAAGTTCAGGGGCATCCGGTTCACGTCAGTCAAAGCCGTCGATGCCCCTGTCATGCGCGCGGAGATTGCAGTCCTACTGGCGAAGGATGCAATAGAGCCGGTCCCTCCAGCCGATATGAGGTCGGGGTTTTACAGCCCTTACTTCATTGTGCCCAAGAAAAGCGGTGGGTTACGACCGATCTTGGATCTGCGAGTTTTGAACCGTGCACTTCACAAGATGCCGTTCAAGATGTTGACGCAGAAACGCATTTTTGGATGCGTCCGTCCCCTAGATTGGTTTGCAGCGATCGACCTGAAGGACACGTACTTTCATGTTTCGATTCTTCCGCGGCACAGGCCATTCCTGCGATTCGCGTTCGAAGGTCGGGCATATCAGTACAAGGTCCTGCCCTTCGGGCTGTCCCTCTCGCCTCGTGTCTTCACCAAAGTCGCAGAGGCGGCCCTTGTTCCCCTGAGAGAACAGGGTGTGCGCATTCTCAACTACCTCGACGACTGGCTCATACTTGCACAGTCTCGAGAGCTGTTGTGCGCACACAGGGACCTGGTGCTCAGGCACCTCAGCCAGTTGGGCCTTCGGGTCAATTGGGAAAAGAGCAAACTCGTGCCAACGCAGAGGATCTCTTTTCTCGGCATGGAGTTGGATTCGGTCAACCAGACAGCACGCCTCACCCAGGAACGTGCTCAGTCGGTGCTGAACTGCCTCAAGACCTTATCAGGCAGGACAGCGGTCCCACTGAAACTCTTTCAGAGGCTCCTGGGGCATATGGCTGCAGCTGCGGCCATAGTTCCGCTCGGTCTGCTCCATATGAGACCGCTTCAGCACTGGCTCCATGGCCGAATCCCGAGGTGGGCGTGGAAACGCGGTACTCACCGGGTTCAGATTACACCGGCCTGCCGCAAGACCTTCAGCCCGTGGTCAGATCCTTCGTTCCTTCGGGCAGGAGTGCCCCTGGAGCAGGTATCCAGGCATGCTGTGGTATTCACGGATGCCTCGGCCACCGGCTGGGGTGCCACGTACAACGGGCACGCAGTATCAGGGGTTTGGACGGGCCCCCTTCTGCGTTGGCATATCAATTGCCTCGAGTTGCTGGCAGTACGCCTTGCCCTGTGCCGCCTCAGAGGGCGCCTTCGGGGCAGGGACGTTCTGGTCCGTACGGACAACACTGCGACCGTTGCCTATATCAACCGGCAAGGCGGTTTGCGCTCCCGTCGCATGTCGCAACTCGCCCGCCACCTCCTCCTCTGGAGTCAGAAGCATCTGAGGTCCCTTCGTGCCATCCACATCCCAGGAGTGTTCAATCAGGTGGCCGACGAGCTGTCTCGAGCGGCACTTCCTGGGGAGTGGAGACTCCATCCCCAGGCGGTCCAGCTGATTTGGAGTCGGTTCGGAGTTGCTCAGGTAGACCTGTTTGCATCTCCAGAAACCACCCACTGCCAGTGGTTCTACTCCCTGTCCGAGGCAACGCTCGGCACGGATGCACTGGCACACAGCTGGCCCCAGGGCTTGCGCAAGTATGCGTTTCCCCCAGTGAGCCTGCTAGCACAGACATTGTGCAAGATCAGGGAGGACGAGGAGCAGGTCCTGTTAGTGGCTCCATATTGGCCCAACAGGACCTGGTTCCCGGAACTCATGCTCCTCGCGACAGCCCCTCCCTGGCCGATTCCTCTGAGGAAGGATCTGCTTTCTCAGAGACGGGGCACCCTCTGGCACCCGCGTCCAGACTTGTGGAAACTTCATGTGTGGTCCCTGGACGGGACGCGGAGGTTCTAGGTGACCTGCCCCAGGAGGTAGCGCTCACTATCGCTTCAGCACGAGCACCGTCCACAAGACGGGCCTATGCGCTGAAGTGGAACCTGTTCGTCGAATGGTGTTCCTCTTACCAGGAGGACCCCCGGAGATGTTCGATCAGAGCCGTGCTTTCCTTTTTGCAACAGGGGTTGGAGCGTAGGCTGTCCCCCTCCACCCTTAAAGTATATGTTGCTGCTATTTCTGCCCACCACGACCCCATAGAGGGGAGGTCGGTGGGGAAGCACGATCTGGTCGTCAGGTTTCTTAGGGGGGCCAGGAGGTTAAATCCTCCGAGGCCTCCCTCCCTTCCCTCTTGGGATTTGGCTTTGGTGCTAAGAGCCCTACAAACTGCCCCCTTTGAGCCATTGCAGTCAGTCGAGTTGAAGTTTCTTTCTATGAAAACCCTACTCCTGACTGCATTGGCCTCAATCAAGAGGGTGGGGGACCTGCAGGCATTTTCGGTCGACGAGTCGTGCCTTGAGTTTGGGCCGGCTGACTCCAGTGCAACACTGAGGCCCCGGCCCGGCTATGTGCCCAAGGTTCCTACCACGCCCTTCAGGGACCAGGTAGTGAGCCTGCAAGCGCTGCCCCTGGAGGAGGCAGACCCAGCCCTAGCTTTGCTCTGTCCTGTACGCGCACTGCGTCAGTACGTGGATAGAACTCAGAGCTTCAGGACCTCAGAACAGCTCTTTGTCTGTTACGGAGGACAGCAGAAGGGGAAGGCTGTCTCCAAGCAGAGGATGGCCCACTGGATAGTGGATGCCATCACCTTGGCCTATGAAGCACAAGGTGTGCCCTGCCCGCTCAGGTTGCGTGCTCACTCCACTAGGGGTGTCGCATCGTCCTGGGCGCTGGCTCGTGGTGCCTCGCTAGCAGACATCTGTAGAGCTGCGGGTTGGGCGACTCCCAACACGTTCGCTAGGTTTTATAGCCTACGTGTCGAACCGGTTTCCTCCTGTGTTCTCACCTCAAACGGGTAGTGGCACTGAGAGGGCCGGCTCGGAGTCGGCTTGCGGCGTCCTTACGCCTAAATTCTCCAGAGAGTTCCTTAACCAGGCAAACCCTGTTGAGTCCTCCAGCACTCCGGCGTCCGGACACGGCGGAGCGTCCGGCGCCAGGCCTTCAGCCAATGAATTCTTGAAATCTGGTGCGAGGCTAGTGCCCATATGAGAGACCCTGTCGGGATCCCATATGTGTATTCCACGGTATTCTTATTGGAGCCGTGTTTCCCCTGGCGGACCACGTTCTGCCATCTCTAAAGATGCAGCCTGAGCCATCTCAGAGACTTCCATGTGCAAAAGGGCCCTCTGGGTTACTTCACATGTTTGAATGTCACTTAAACCCCCTTTTGGGAGGAGGTGACTCCGCAGTGTGCCTCTTCCAAGTGGAAGGGCACGCTTCCCAGTGTTATCCTAGTCCTACTGTTTGGGTTACTCAAGGAACACCAGTAGTTGACCTTCTCTGTGTAGAGCCCGGTCCTATCGTCTGCCTTATAGGAAGGGTCAGGAGCCCTACACAGGGCACTGGAAGGGGCAGCTCCTGTGGCGCTTTGGTAGGGATCCCAATTTCGTCGGTCATCCGACGTGACTCGGAGTGACCGACTGAAAGGGGAACGTCTCGGTTACGTATGTAACCCTCGTTCCCTGAAGGAGGGAACGGAGACGTCACGTCCCGTCGCCACAGTCGCTGTACCACCGCTGAGCTGCCGGGTCGCCGGCTCGGCTCCTCAGCGAAAACATAATTGATGCGGTGCATCAGCTGCCTCTTATGCTCACGCTGTGATCAGCGGCAGCTGGATGCAATAATCGCATGCCAATGTCCATTGGCTCGTTTAGTTACACTCGAAGTGGATTGGTCTCTCTGGCGAGATCCCAATTTCGTCGGTCATCCGACGTGACGTCTCCGTTCCCTCCTTCAGGGAACGAGGGTTACATACGTAACCGAGACGTTTTTCAGCATCTAGCTGTATGCAGGACAGCGAACGGCAGAGATATGAATATGGTTTCATAAGGACTTCACCCGAGTACTGATGTGAATTTCTCATCCCAGCTGCAGGGGAAATGACATCAGCACACAGAGTGCCTGGGGAAAGAGGAGCGGTAGAGCTCAACGTGAGCATGTTTGAGAGAGAGCCACTCTTCTACAACACTACAGCACTGCTGCAGCCTGTGAACACACTCAGACTGCTGGAGATGTCCTAGTGAAATATATTGTATAGTTCATTCCTGCAGGATATACTTACACCATTTTCTTGACATGTTTGATTTTTACAGATAAAAAAAGTCTAGATGTCATTCATGCCTATGAGTCATAAGAAAATGAATGTCTATATCTATTAATGTCTATGTTCATGCCTATGAACCATAAGAAAGTTAATAAAACAAGGGCTGTTTCCTGAACAGCAGACTAACATATTTACCCCTATACTCTGTGCAGTATGTGAACTTTCAGTACTGAAATTACATGAAATTACATGAAATACTTGACCTATTACACCTGGAAAAATCTACCGTAAAAAACAAAATATATGGCATGAAATACAATTCAGTGCATTTGTCCTGAATTTCCATTTCCAGTATATCAAATGAACCAGAATTAATTACAGCTACAGTTGCGGACACTGCTATTTAACATTTAAATAAAAAATAAAAAAGATGGAAAAAGACCATTATAAATATGTTCATGTCATGTTGTTATTAACTAAAACTCATTAAAATAAAGCTGAAGTAAAATTAAATATAAATATCAGATGAAAAACTTAAAAAATAAAATAACTTTAATAGCACTAAAATAACAAACTAAAACTGAAATTAAAAATTATATATATATATATATATATATATATATATAAAATTTACACAACAAATGAATAAAACTTTAAAATTAAAATGCAAAATACATAAAAATATAAACTGATTCAAAAGATTAATAAAAACTAAAGTAGTATCTCAATGATACTAAAACAAGCATACAGCAAAATTACTAAAACATAAATTAATATTAAAACTGAAAAAATAAAAGTATTAATTTCATAACAGTAATTAATAAACAGTATATAAATAATACTAAAGCAAAAATTCAAACCAAATTACAAATATTTTTGTGTGCTATTTTATATCTCTGTTAGAGTATTGCGCTTAAAACAACAACAACAGCAATAAATAAATAAATAAATAAATAAATAAATAACAACTAGAAACAGCTGTGAGGTAACGGGAGGACTATGGATTTCTATACAGAGTGTTTCAAGGATGCACTGCATTCTCAACGTTACCACAAGAGTCACTATAATATCCATGCGCATAATGTGCATAAACTTCTTCTATGGCCAATTTTCCCTTTCAGGTAAACTACTGTCATGTAAGAGCAACAGTTTGAAGAGAATCTTGCTTAGCAAGTTAAAATTTATAGTCAGATGCCTGAATAAAAACACATCCAGTTAAATGCACAGGCTTGCAATGCACCGGCCAAGCATATGCATTTGTGTTTACATTCAAGCTTGAAGGCCTTATCAGCCGCCTACATGTATGTGAAACGCCAGCTCACTAGATTTTAGAGCAGAGCTATTATCTTTTTTATGTTTTTACAGTTGAACATACCACTAGTTCTCCCGAAAATCAAGCAAAAATCCCACAAGCATGTTAAACTGTGCGGTGCTAGGCGAATTTAATTCAGCGAATTCAAATTCTGATCACTCTCACCCTGTATCCTATACAGCTACTTTTACAGAGCTTCATTAATCTTCGTTGAATACAATGATATACATCTTTAATGTGCTTGCTGTCAAGTCACATTTCAGTTAGAGTGCAGCAAAGTGAATGACAGCAAGCAATATTAATAAATTTAACATGGACTGTATAAATTTTTAACAGAACAAGAATGGGAGGCCAGGCTCATCTACCCCTCCCTCCCTCGGTGTTTTCAAACCGGAGGATTTTACGGCGAACGGGACGCGCGCGTTCTCTCAAAGTTGAGGCCCTCAGTATAAATAGATTTACATGTCATTAATAAGTAAATCAGGAAAACGCCTTTCAAGTGAAGACAAGTACATAAGCATAATCTCCATATTAAAGGAGTATCCTTTGAAAAGCCACAGAGGAATTTGAGGAGTCAGGCGATATGTCATGCCGCTCTCGTCTGCTTTCTCTACACCTTTAATTACGGAGGAGTTTGATTATGGATCCGGCGTCTCTCCACCACCAAGGTGCCAGAAAACGAGCTGCATGCAGAGCCACCTATGATCATTTCCTACACGCCGAGGCCTGATTTTCCGAGTTGAATTAGTGACAGCTCCCCTCGTTTCGTACTGCTGTAATAATATTAAAATATTAAGATTAATTCCATCAAAGCTCACTCGGAGAGCAAAAAAAAAAAAAAAAAGAAAAAAAAAGAAGAAGAACGAATCCAAAAATGACGATTAAGGATGCTATTTCAAATTAAAAAAAAATTACTGCTGTGATTTTTGGCTTTCGCTCCAGGTCCCAGCAGAGATAATTTGCTGTACGTTTAAACCCGATGAGAACCCGGTCTGTCTGTGTTAAATAAGAAAGTTACGCTTGATATGAGACATGTTTTCGCAGTAGCTTTAGCGATTATAGGAAATCATATGCAAAGCCGGTGTCCTGATCCGAAGTTAATTTATAATTGTGTAGAAGTTATTAATTAGCCGACGTGTTATTAGAAGAGCATGCACTACAAAGGATTTATTTTACGCACAACAACGTGGGATGGAAGCACTTCCGTAGTCCCTTTTTTCTCCCTCGCTCTCTTTTCCCTTTCTCCCGGGATGTTTATTTATTTCTTTCTTTATTTATTTGGATAAAACCTTTCAAGAGGAACAAGTTTGAACCCCTGCCAGGATAGGTGTTCATTCAAAGCCGCCGCGTGCTTGCAAGGTTACGACTGTTGTTTTTACAAAAGGATGTCCGTGTTTGTTAATTGCATGGTTGAAATTGAATTCACAGTATGGATGCATGTAGAAAATGATTTGCAATGCGTTTAAAAATCCACAAATGCAGACATGTAATCTGTGTGACCCAGATATCTGAAGTCTGTCTCACCCTCCAGTGAATGCCACATTGAAACACCCTGGAAATACCATATTGGATCCAATTTTCCATCGCAGGCTGGCTGCCAAACTAATTAATTTAGTGTGGAATGGGCAGTTAGCTCGTACTGTGCCGACAGCAGAACACATAAATAAAGATCATGACGATAGCACGTATCCCGATGAGCAGATTGGACACATATGCACACTTACTGTCAATCAAAGTTATGTCCGTGATGGGCTGCCTGCCTCTCCGCAATATGGTGCAGTTAGCGGCGCATGCTGCGGAGGAAGAGGCAGATATTCAGCACGAGCGAGTCGCATTTGCCTGGTGCACGCATGACGGCATCACTAAAGAATATGGTGATGAATTAACGTCAGATGCTCAGTTGCTAAAAGAAGCAGCGTCGGGAAAGTGATTTTGAAAGGGGAGCTCGTAAAATGAGTGACACTTTGAAAAATGCAGTCTGCTACGCTACAAGCAAACTAGCAAGCTACACTCATATTTTATTATATAACCATCAGATGAAGTATGCAATTTTCACATTCATATTTATCCGGCACAAAAATCTCAAAAACAGTGACAGCAACTGATAAATGCACACAGACTGCAACTAAAAACACCAGAAGTCTCATTAATTTAAACTCATTTGTATTACTGAGTTGAAATACAGTGGCAAGCAGTAGCATTTAACTACATATTTTGCTTAAAAGAAATGCAATGTCCGTTCAAAGATTTAAAGGATTCAGTGAATCATTTTCCAAATGAACCAAATCACTAAAATGGATCAGATTTCACAATGCCAGAAGACTTTCTAGGAAAGCAATGTGACATTTTGCGTTTGATGCTACTTCAAAATCCAACCTGGTCTTATGACAAAAACGTACCTCTGGGAACTTTTTGGCAAGACGCGAAATACATACCAGCATGTACGTTTCGTGACATATTCGATGTGAAATGTCCACTGAGTGGCGCTAAAAGAGTGTTTTAGTGTTTTTTTTCCTCCCTCAGAACAGATGAACGTACATATGGTATGTTTTATGTGACGTTGGTTTTGTAGGTGTCACCGCAGTTCTGACTTGAAATGTCCATTGAGTGGCGCCATAAGTCTAATGCTCTGTGTCCTTTTAAAATAAGGTGCCATCTGCACTGCACCTAAACCTACCCGATAGTATGAACAATAGCGTAAAAACACAACCGCAAGCATTATCTCTCATCTTTCAGCTCTTTCATCGTGAGTCATGTTTTTGACGGGATTTGTACCCAAGGATTCCGCATCCTAAGTACAATTCCATGCAGCTGAGCTTGTAACGTACAGAATGCGAAACATATGGAGCTGTAATCATAACTGTGTACGAAAAAGATTACAAGTGCTCGCTGTTTTACTACCTCTAGTGTTAATTTCTGTTGGAAACTGCAGTGATATAGTATGTACTTATTGGTACATATTTTGCGTCTTACGAAAAAGTTCCCTGAGGTACGTTTTCATCTTGAGACCAGGTAGTGAAAATCTACACTGAAAAAAATATTAAGTAGGATTTACTTGGAAATTAAAAATAAAAAAACTAGGAAACAAATTTCACCCAGCAATTTCTAGTAGATTTTGCAAATAATTGCAAAGAAACGGTAAGTAATACTTTGATTTCAATGTGAAATTTTTAAGTAGAAAGACTGAAATTATATTTTCTTGTAAAACATTTTCCAATAATCTTGGAATTTCCAACTTGGAATTTTGTTTATTTTATTTTTTTTAGTTTACACTGAAAACAGTTGAGCTACTGTCACAATACTGAAAAATATTCAATTCTTTTAGTTAGTCATAAGAAACATGCATAATATGTTCAAAATTTTCTTCTAAATCTTTGATGTACTATACTCATACTTGAGGTTTCTTTTAAACAACACTGCATTGCTCAAAATAGCAATATTAGCCAAACAACAATCTTTACAGTTCAAATTTTGCAAGTTTACCATAGACTGATATCAAGTCAATCTTTGTAAATAGATCTCAAGTTGACTTTCAAATGACTGATTCTGGTCAGTATGCATATCTATGTACTGTGGCTTAAATTATTGTGGAGTGGTCCGTGTACCAGAAAAACACTTTGGATATGCTCAAAACGAACCCCATCTCAAAGGAAGTGCATCCTCAAAGAAATGGAGTATATCTGAAATTCTTTTTAATGTCTGGATAGGCGGCAGAGTGAAGCCACGGCCTACTGGTGACTCTACCATTAACGAATGGCCTAGATTCATACGACCCCGTCTCTCTCTCTCTCTCCTTCCCTCTCTTTCACTGATGCAACACATCTGCTTATTAGAGGTGCAAAACTATAAAACTACACACAAGTACACATATGGGTCATTCCTGTTATGCAGAACCCTTAAAAATTAGGGAATTTAAAATGGGCACTTTATTTTAAAGGAAGCATTAAACAATGAAATGGTATACTTTCAAAAATGTGCTGTGGTCAAGCTCAGACACTTAAAATTATGTCATGGGATGGAAATAAATAGCTGGAGTCAGCCATTTTGATATTTTTAAATATCTTTTGATATCATCAAATTGATTTCTCTAATGTTATCAAACCAGATAATGTTCTAGAGTGAGACAAACCAAATATTATCACAGAAAAAAAAAAAAAACATTTAAAAAAAATTAATCAAATCTATTGATAATACTTACTGATGTTGGCGCTGTTGTTTTCCATCCAAAGTGATGTCACTTCCTGGAATATGGTGTCATTACGAAACTAGATAAAGGGATATCAGTAAATTAATAGGATGAAAACTGATATTGAGGATGTAGGGAAATCTTCTAAATTGAATAAAAATTGAAATTTACTGTTGAGTTGAGACATTTTTACCATGCAGATTTTACGCTCACACTGCAGAGTCATTAATTAATATTTTTGCCCTGTTTTCAGAAATATCCTAGAAACACCTGTAACACTGCTTTCCTAAACAATATAAATCACTTAAAAGTTTTATAAATAAATTTAAATTGAAATCAATTTAAGCAAAATTATTTGAAAATAAAACTCATTTTCAGAGAATATGTCTGTATTTTTGTATGCGTAAATGTCTGTACTGTATATAATAATATAAACTATTTTATTCTTACTCAGTTGGCAATTATTCTTTATTTATGAATTCACTTTATTTTTTTATAAATACATTTATGCAAAACTGTTTAAAAATATTTTTTCTTACTCAATTGGCAATCATTTTTTAAATTATTATTTTTTTAAATAATAATTTGAATTATGGGGGGGGGGGGGGGGGGGGGGCTCAATTTTTTGAAAAATTTCTTAATAAAGAAAAAAAAATAGTGTAGAAAGAATTTTCACTCATAAATTGGTAGCAAATGTTACAAATAATAAAAAAAAATCAGCAAGTAACACTGTATTAAATGAGAAATTTTAAAGCAGAAAGCCTGAAATTGTAATTCCTTGTAAAACATATCCCTATAGTATTTGATTTAATATTTAATACCATTTACAAATATAATTTTTTACAGTGTAAGTTCAAACCAAATAGTTAGATTTTCCATCATTTAAGTGTAAGTATAACAATTTTTTTTTCTAATGTATTTTTTTCTAATGTATAATGCAGACTTGAATGTGCTACATAGTAGGACATTCAATGACCTCTATAGCATTTCATGAAATAACACGGGCCAAGGGTTTGTATGGGTCAGCGTTTGATCATTATCAGTGAAAATATCTGCAGCTTGACGGTTTTAACCCTGTACACATCATCTGACATATCAGTCCACCCTATGACACGAGTTTGACATATTGCCAAAGACTTACAAAGTCTACACTTCTAATTGCAGACAAAACTAGGACAGCAATCCACCGCGTAGTTCACAGCCCTGGAGCCAAACGGCCCGCTCTCTGAAATGAGTTTCTGTTAGCATTAGCACAGAGCGCTAAACTCGTGACCTTTCGAGCCACAGCCAAGCGACTCCTCGCGTCCAAGTTCTCTCTGTTTCCTCCCTCCCATTAGCTCCCTTTGCTCTCCGGGCTACGGCAGTTTATCAGCCAACCAGATAAAATTGGTATTGGGATAAAGCTCACAATCTCCTCGTGTAATCCTATTTTTCCAGCGCTACCATGTATAATGGGCTGATAGACTGGAACTCGCCAATGAGGAAATCTGAACCTGACAAGGGGGAGACGCAGACAGGAAACGCCTCGCAGGCTTGTTTGAAGTCTTATTTTGAGATGTCAGAAAATGATCCATGACACGAAGCTTCATAATGTGAAGAAAATTGTTTTTCACAGATGGAATGGAGTGCTTTTGGACGCTTACCAAAGCATTGTTTCAGATGAAATGTAATATTTACAGACCCCGCCCCCCTATAAAGGAAGAATAAATGAACAAAGTGATGCGATAAACATGAATAATCACCCTGGAATAACAATGATTCAGTAAATTAGCGTTTTGTGGCTTTCCAGTTTAAAGCATGTTCAGTCATATTTATTGCACAACAAAAACGGCATTTTCTTATTGTGTATTTTGTCTTGTTTTCCTTGTATTTCTTTAACCATCTTTAAAAATAAATAGTAACACTTTACAACAAGGTCACATTAGTTAACATGAACGAACAATGAAAAATACTTTTTTTAATAAACAAAAACATTGCTCATTCCAACATTTACTAATAAATTAATAAAACCAAAACTTGTATCTGCGAACAATATTTAATGGAAGTGAGTTTAACAAACAATAAACAGTTAACAAAGACTAATTAATACTGATTAGTGATAGTGATAATGATAATGTGATAATGATAATGTTAGTTAATGCAATAACTAATGTTATCTAATGTGACCTTATTGTAAAGTGTTACTGATAAATTTCCTTGAGAAGAAAAATTATATAACGTAAAACAAGTTTATTTTTCTTACCCTAAAATGTTGTTAAAGTTGTTATTCATGTATGTATGCATGTATGTACATGTATGTATTTAACTTATGTAAAAAAAAATAAAATGCTAATTAAGTAAAAAAAAAAAGAATTATTTTAAATCAAATTTGCTTGAATGTATTTGTTTTCTAAAGATTTAAAGTGAATTTTTATAATTAAAAAAATAATTACTAAATGAGTAAGAATAAAATAATTTTAAAAAATTGCAAATTGAGTAAGAAAAGAGCTAATTATTTTCAAACAATTTTGCTTCAATTTATTTCTAAAAATTCAAGTGAATTTTTATAATTAAAAAAAATTGCCAAATGAGTAAGAATAAAATAATAAAAACAACTGCTAATTGAGGAAGAAAAGAACTATTAAAACTCAGACATATTCTCAGAAAATGAGTTTTATTATTTTCAAATAATTTTGCTTAAATTGAGTTAAATTTAAATTTATTTATAAAAACTGAAAGTGATTTATATTGTTTATACAGGTGTTTCTAGGATATTTCTAACAACATGGCAAAAATACAAATTAAGAAAAAAGATTCCTTTGCAGCGTGAGCATAAAATCTGCATGGAAAAAATATGTCTCAAGTCAACAGTAAATTTCATAGCAAACTTTGTATGGGTCAAAAATAGGGTTTTATTGAGTTCGGAGCCCATGGTCATTAGTCTCACTTTTCTGTCTGCTTCTGCGGTCTCAGGTGGCACATGTACCTCTTCGCCTCACCCATCTCTTAAAAACATGTCGGACTGTGCTCACGGAGGGATGGCAAAGGCATGTTTCACTGTCACCAAATCCCCTGTAAATAACCTCAACGGGAGCCAATGAATGTCACCGGCCCTCTCAAGAGATGACACAATAGCGGCGAGTCCCAATAAACTTCAGCTGAGCTTCTGAGGGGCTGGTGGGCCAACCGGCGCTTTGGAAACAAGAGGAAATCATCGCTTTCATTCCCCGTCCCGCCTCAACATCTATTTAAAGATTTCTCACACTGTTTGAGTCATGATGAATGTTGTTTGTTAACAATACGACGTTCATTCATCATGAGATGATGAGGCATGAGAGCGAGAGCAGAGGTGCAGATGTGTCAGGTGCCTTTCTGCTCGCCGCTATTGTTTGGCTTTAATTCATGTCAGGCGGAGAGAAAAAACACTTTTAAGTTCCTTTATGCCAAATTAAGCACTTCTAAATAGGACGTTCGGGGGCCCATTAGTTCTGTTAAGCACACCAGCAATCAAAGCTAGTTTTTGCTCTTTTGTCACTGATGGAGCTGGAATCCATAATGACACAAATGTTGTGTGTCTTTATTCCATTCCTTACATACCCAAAGTCTCATACAAATAGCGTTCCAGGAAAAGATAAATTATGTCAAGTGGGCTTAAACGTAGTCATTAGTCATGTTAATATGCAATGACATCATGCCATTATGATGTCAGGGGAAATGTGAAAAGCTCAGTTTCTGCAGTTCAAATCTCGACATCTTTGAATAATGGCTTATTACTTGTTGAATTTCCTATGTGTTATGTGGAGTTGCATCCAAATGACAGCGAGCGTATTTATCCATGTTCTACTCTATTTATCAATTTTTGTTTTTCCCTGTTAAATGGTTAGTTCACCTAAACATGAAAATTCAGACATAATGTATTCACACATGCCATTCCAAACCTGTATGACTTTCAATCTTCTGTGAAACACTAAAGATAATTTGAAGAACGATGGGCCCCATTGACTTTGGCCCCATATTTGCTGTCCCCATTGATTTGTGCAGAGCAAAGTCAGTCAAACTCATTCAGATTTGGAAGGTGTGTAAATGATGACAGAATCCTTTTAAGTTTGTGCTACGAACATAAACGATACATCAAATCATGCAGTTTGTTGAGAAGAAATGCTATTTCTTTTCTAATCAAAATGTAAAAATTAAAATTTACTTTGGTAGACATTCAAATGGAAAAAGGCTTACAATGAAGGTCACATCTAGGGACCAGAATATTATAGAGACTTGGAAGTGGCCTTTTTTTGACTAGCAACCACAAGAAATCACCTAGCAAAAATAAGCAACCACCAGACAATCACAAGCAAACACATGCTTTTTTCCTAAAAATCTTATATTTCCGTATGAATCACATCTTGCAAATTCGTACGAAATGCCCACTTTGTAATAGTGCTGTTTTGTCATGAAATCCAGTTGCTCAAAAAATCTAAAGAATGAGTTTTCCACAGAAAACCAACATAAAATATGTGAAAATATATATAAAATTGCAGTTTATCTAGAAAAACACTCACGTACTGACATTCAAACTTTGTTGTGCAGATCATTTCAGCCTTAGGTATGCTCTCTATATTGGGTTTTTGTAAACTTTATGCCAAACCCTAAAACAACCCTAAGCGTACTTAAATGTTAACACTGTTCTATTGCTTCAAGCAAGCGCTGGTATTTCCTTCAGGAAATGCAAATCTAATTTTTACCCCATTATACCATGATTTCTGTTTCCTGTATGTCAAAATCCATTCCTGCAATGTAGCTTTAACTGCTTAGCCGTAAAGAGAAATATCACCTCACCCAATTATTCCACGTGTGGCCGAAATACTATAAACTACACCTGCGCTGCTTTATAGAAAAGCTGTTATGTGATACAGTGTCACAGCTCAAAGCCACACAATGACGTTACTATGCTTTTAAATACTTTTAAATTACCTCCAGATCCAAAGTTACTCCATAGATCGAATTACTCACACGTTTTCCCCCAACTGATACAGTAATAGAGCTGGGAGAGTATCAAACTGATTTTGGCTGCACCGCTTCAGCGTAGAAAATGAAACATTTTAGTTGGGGTAACCAATCCTCTTGAAGTTCGAGCGATCAACTTTTCCGAGAACTAACTTTTGAAGCGCACTCGTAAAGGTCACGGAGAGAGAAGTTTAACTAGGTGCCATAATGTGGCGAGAGAATAAAAAATAATGAGTGAGATAAATTATCATTAGATGGGCAAGGCCTTGATTTATCGTGATATTCTACAAATTTTGAAGGTATTAAGAGTGCCCTAAAAGAGCACATTAACAAGTCACATAAAAAGGCGAATTAAAAATCCTGGCTCTTTATGCGAGAGAGGTGAAGAGTCGTGCGAGAGATACAGTAAATCGTCCAAGAACGATAGTGTTTAACTTTCTCTCTGATGATATGCTTCGATGGGCGGTTTCCGTTTGAGTTTTGCCGCACCGGGTCATTTTTGGAAGCTCATTAAAGACACTTGCTAACAGGCCTCGTAAAATATGAACAGAAATTAGCGGCCGTAATTCGACAGAAGAACTAAGGCAACAATAATGGCGGGAAATAAGGTGACAAAGACACGATAAAGCTAATGCCTCCCTCCATTAGGGCTCAGCCAGAGCAAATGTCATTCATATTTTAGCGAGCGAACTCCGCTAATTGGCTCAAGCTCTCATCTCTTGAATTAAATCTCCAGATTTCTCCCCTCACCTTTAAAGCAGAATCATTTGAATTCAAAAGAAAGCGCAAGTGACAGAGAATGAGTGTGGGAGAGGCGAGGATTGACGAGGGGGAGGGGGGGACGGCTCTTTTTAATGAGCTAAAAATCTTGCTTCTCCCCATTTCCCAGCTATAATTGCTGATTATGTTGTTATAGACTCTCAAGTTCTCCGTCTTTCTTCTGGATCAGGATAATTCGGGGTGGCGCGACAAGGCTTCAAAGGCAGCCGGGAGCTCGCCAAGGCTCCTTTAGGCTCCCCTACGCCAGGCCACAGGTACAGGAGAAAGGTAAACACTGCTTGCTTATAGGTAATTACCCCCTTGGCCCGAGCCGGTCTGATCAGTGCTAGCTGACCCCTCTCGTAATAACCCTTAAGGGCAAATTGTATTTCTTTTGACAGTTTAATTAGATATTCAGCAGTAGGGGCACAAAGCAAGCTAGGCCATGAATATTTAAATAGAGTGACACCAAAAGAAGCTGAAAAAAATCATGAAAGAAGCCTCAGCGTACTGAATGACAGACAAGGGGATATTAAGCAAGTGATTCTAATCAATAATCTCTTGATCTCCTACATATTAATACACTGCCTGCTGGTGTTAGGCTCATAACAAGAGGGGCAAGAAGAACGGGGTGAGGACAGGCTGACAGTAGGAAACGGAGACAGAAGTGCTGCTCTGTGGGGGCGCCGCCATCGTCCCGAGCCCCCCGGAGGGCATGCTAACCAACCAGAACAAGCCAACCCTCAGCCCTCTTCGATCTAATCCAGTCTGCGTGATTGGCAGCTCTGGGCATCTCCAGACTAGACCGTTATCTGATCAGACAATGTGGAGACATTTGCATGCAAATGAGGGACACGGACCACCCAGGGCCAATCAGGGCCGAGACAAGGTGGGCATCCACCAATTGGATCCCCTCAGGATCTTTGGACATGTCACTCACTTGTGAAGCGAACTTTACTCGTTCCCGGTCAACGGGGGTCACTGGCAGCCGATAAGGGGATAAACAGCGTAGCGTTGACGTCCAGGAGATGCGCTGATCTATAAACATACATAATTCACCACAGCGAGGATTCCGGAGTGAAGATGCTCATGTGTATTAAAAAGAGTGAGGGGGAAGGAGAGATGATAGATTAATTACGGCTTAATCCACTGGAGTTGGTTTGCTCTGCCGTACCGAGGGACGCAGCATCCGGTTCATTTATAAAACCCGTGGCAGTGGCACCTTATTAGAGCTGATGGGTCTCCACGCTGCTGCTGCTGTGTTATAAGAGGCAGGACATGTTTTATGAATTAATGTTCCTCATGTTCGCCTACAGTTCTGTAGACATGCCAGGGTTTTTATAACCCCGCTCGGAGCTTCACATCTGCGTAATGAGACGTGCGAGAGAAGAAGACCGGCTCTCCTGTTGAAATCCGGCAACTGTAGGAGAGGGGTCAGCGTCCCGTCCTTCTTGGGAATTGCATCGTAAGACATAAGCACACATACATATTCATACGGCAACTGCAAGGTCAACGGGCAACGCTAATATTGCTGCATTCGTTTATAGCGTGTGCCAGGAACTGACACTGAAACACTAATGGAAAATGAGTCTAAGGACGTACTAGTTTGCAGCTGTTGGTGAAATTGAAATGAATTTAAAGTTAAGCTCGTTCCGAAACCTAGTGAGTGTAATCTAAGACGGCACTGCATGTATCCTTTATAAGGAACACAATCCCAGAGTGCATTGCGCCAGCTGTTGTTTTTTGTTTAAAAAAAAAAACATTGTAATAAAAATAAATATACACTATGTAAGTAATATATAAATGTATTTCTAAAAAAAAAAAAAAAAAAAAAATCAATAATGATGCTGTATCAATAAAACTACATCAATAAAAACAAAGCACTGCGTGCATCCTAAACGAAAAACATAATACCAGAATGTATTGCATCAAGCTGAGTATATACAGTATATAAAAATAAAAATAATTGTAATAAATTAATAAGAAATGTTTTAAATTTATAATAAATATAAAATAATAACTTCAATAAATGAAAGTATATAAAACTAGATCAAACTAATAAAAACATGGCGCTGCTTGTACTTTATACTTTATGAATAACAAACCCAGATTAGTAAGTATATATAAAAATAAATATAAAAAATTTAAAATAATTCATATTAAAAATAATACATTTATAATTTAATTAATAAATTAATAATAATAAATAATTAAAAAGAAAAAAAAATTGGAATAAAATAAATAAGAAAATAAAGAAAAAAAGTTTTATAATATATATTTTTTTCCCATAACCATAAAACAACATAGATCTAATTCTTAAAAAATATCACTATTTTAGCCCAATATTTGTGTGTGAATATATTTTTTAAATGATTATTAGAGTATTGCATCATTAGATTACTAGGTTTTGGGGAAAAGGCTTAATAATAAATAAATATCATGTTCAGTTTAGGTAGGTTGGCAGATAGAAACTAGATACTAATGCTGTCATTCCAATTTAAGCATCATGTGATAAATGGTAGATGTTTCAAAGTTGAGGTTACCATCATCCCATGACTATTATGCATGTCCAAATGTGGGAATAACAGAGCCCTCCTTCCCTCCACGGCGAGCCGTAATCCCGCTCTACTCTCCCAGGCATGGTTAGCATGAAAACAAATGACTGCGGTCGGCCGGAGGATGTTTGACAAGCAGCAGTGAATAACCACAGCAAGGCTGGAGATATTCTTGGCCGCCTGCATCGTGAGAAAATGTGGCTTCGCTCAGGAATATTCTGGGGGAAGACCAAAATCTGGAAGCAATTACGAAAGACTCAGAACAAGTAAATTCCATATTACCTCGGTGGACGTCGTAGAAGGGTGGCTGGCGAGATGTATTTTGGTGAGGTTTACTTTCTGGAGCTTAGCAACATAAATTTGTTGTCACCGAACTATTAAACACAGCGGACACATGTTGGCAGAGTTCGAAGGAAAGGTGCATGAAACTGATCATAGGATCGCCCATGTAATAATAAGGGAAATGGGCCTGCTGTTGGACTTTAATATCCCCCGACAACACTCAGCTGTCAATGGCCTCCTCCATCGCCAGGATGCATGGCGGCTTCTGCCAGAAACACAGGATTTATCCTCCTTCACATGGAGCCAGAGAGAGGAAATGCCTACAGTCGGTGGGAATCCATAAAAGAGGGACGGGAGAGAGAGGAGAAAAAAGAAGATTAAGGGAACGAGAACGAGTGGAAACGGAAAAAGTCATGGGAGGAAGGCATGGGATGAGATACAGGTATCCTCTGCGCTGTTAAAAATATAACTAACATCCTTCAGCTGCTGATAGAAGAGACAAAGGCTATCTGGGAGTTTCACTTCTCAACTCTGGACCTGGAACGGTGATTTAAAACCGGGTCGGATTTCATACAACAACAAGCACACACCTGGTTAACACGTTAGCCGATACTTAACAGCTGTAAATCTGCAGTTTAATAGATACATGGCAAGGTTATTTACTATCATTTTCCGTCAATAGAGACAGCACAAAAGATATGAAACACTGTGTAAGTCTTCAGAAAAACCATATGTTCCCTTTTTTGTGCGAGTCTAAGAGTGTGCTTGGTAACTTGATATTTCCCCGTACCTATGGGAGAGAAAACTCGGAGACAAAAAGATCAAATAATGAATTTCCTGCTCTATTTTTTGGCTTTTTCCTTCACGCTCTCCAAAGTTGCTCAGCTGTGGCTCATGTTTGAGCAATAAATGCTCGTGTTTCTAATCCTACCCCAACATAAACACTGTATACATTTACAATTGACTTGAACTTGAGCATTAGCTGCAATAAATCAGCGCCGTTATGAAACCATACGCATACTGCAGCGCCAAGCTCTCAGCACTGGCGTAGTAGAATAAAGCAAGCTTTGCGTTATGCATAACAACATCTTTTGACTGTGGTAAATTCACTGTAACATAGGCCTCTTGTGGCTTATTGGTAACGTAAAATAGTTGCAATAGCAATATGAGAAAAATAAAGTTACATTTGTACATTTTCTGAAGAAAATTAGAGTGACATTTACTCATGGAAAAGTTCCCGCCATAATGTAATGTTGTGCATTGCTGAGTAGCAGCTTTCTGGAAGAACTCTTTTTTTCTGGAAGAATTTTTTTCACCTGTTTTACCATCTACCAGACAAAAATCATAAATCTGATCACTTTGAAAAGTAATATCACACTTAGTCTCCCCCCCCAAGCCACATGGGGTGGGGGACTAAGTGATTAAGATAATGACTAGGCCTAATGACTGTGACTAGGTGAGGTCACAGTGTATTTGCCCCCTCCCCCCAGTCAGAGTCAAGCCCTCTGATTTATAATATTAAATTCACGATGGACAGGCAGCATCAGCTTAGCGGTTGTGTGAAACGTATATTAAAAAAAAAAAAAAAAAAAAAGAGAAAATATCACGACACATAGCCAGGGATATACAGTGCGACCATTTTAAAAGTACTGTGTGCGACTATCAAAACATATTTAGGAGCACCTGTGCGACTGACCCGATCAGCACAGGCTACATTATTTGTGTTTGCGCTCAGGGGAGCTTCAAAGATTTCTACGTGTTTTTGCAGCGTTGAGTAATGTATCGCAGACATATGTTGACTCCTTGAATGCAATGTTAATCAGAATTTGCTCACTGCTCAAAATACTGGAGTTTTGTTCATTGCTGAGTTATGCAAGCTCACAAATCCTCTCCTTATTACAAAGAAGGTATAGACAAGGTGTAATAAAGAGATTTGTTGTGCAGTGTAGGGAGCTTCATTGATTATAATGGAGCTTTGAGATCACGATGAACTGAAGTGAGTGACAGCTTTTAAAGATTAATAAGGGAGTTTGCAAATGTGATATTAAATTAATACAGCAGTTCAGTAAACAAAGTAAAATAAGTGACGTACATTGTATGATTTTAACAATATTGCCTGATATTTCGTCAAAGAAAATAGTTTCAAACAGTCACAGCTGAGCCGCATCTCCATTCAAAACACAGCGGTGTTTCGTTTATGAATGAACCTGCATTTTTAAATGAATCTAGTGAGTGGATGATTCAATTACCCATTCATAAAGACAGTCACTTGCTTCGTTCCTGAATGAATCAGCTGTTCAAACGAATCAATTTAATGAATGATTCAGTGGTAAAATCAGTGACTTGCCGCCACCTGCTGGCAGTTTTATTTTTATTTTTAAAGTGTCATTTAAGTTATTTAAATCATTCCAATCAAACAATAGTTCTATATTCCAAATTTTATATTTAAAACATGAATCTCACTAGATTGTTATGAATTTAAAACATCCATGCCACCTCTGAGCCTCTGTAAAATGACTGTAAAATGACTGTAAATTTACCTACATGCCAGCTTTGTGTTCTTCTGTGCCACCTTTGTAGTGGAAAGTGATTTTGTTAATATTGATTTCTTTTGATTGGTAAACTTGTTCTTCTCTATTCTACACTTCAAATGTGGTCACCCTAGGACACTACACTGTGTTAATCCGGGCCTGCCTCCATGCCACGCCGAATTGAGGCAGTAATTAAAGCAAAAGGAGCCCCTACCAAGTATTGAGTACATATACAGTAAATGAACATACTTTCCAGAAGGCCAACAATTCACTAAAAATGTTTATTTTTTATTTTTTTTTAATTGGTCTTATGAAGTATTCTAATTTGTTGAGATAGTGAATTGGTGGGTTGTTGTTAAATGTGAGCCAAAATCATCAAAATTAAAAGAAATAAAGACTTAAAGTCATACAGTCTGTGTGCATTGAATTTATTTAATACACGAGTTTCACAATTTGAGTTGAATTACTGAAATAAATGAACTTTTCCACGACATTCTAATTTATTGAGATGCACCTGTATGTATGTATGTATGAAATTCATACTTTTATTCAGCAGGGATGCATTAAATTGATCAGTCGTGAGAGTAAAGACATTTATAACATTACAGAAGATTTATATTTAAAATAAGATGTTCTTTTTTAACTTTCTGTTCTTGAAAGAATCCCAGGAAAAAAAGGGTTTCCATAAAAAATAAATAAATAAATAAATAAATAAATAAAAATAAAAAAGTGAACTGAAGACTTGAGTAATGATGCTAAAAATTCAGCTTTGTATCATACATTTTAAAATATATTACAATATAAATCTGTTATATTAAATTTTAATAATATTTCACAATATTACTGTTTTTATTGTATTTTAGATCAAATAAATGCAGCCTTGGTGAGCAGAAGAGACGTCTTTAAAAAACATTTAAAAATTGAACCAACCCTAAAATCTTGAATAGTTCTGTATAGCAGTGCATTTGTGTAATACCACACGATTGCACCATTAAAAAGCCTGTCGTTTTATAGGCTACATCACAATTTCTCTATGTAAAGAAATGGAAATGCTACTAAAAACAACAGCAATCGCATGAGGCCGTTTCAAGGCGCGTTTACCGTCGTTAGGTCTGTAATCAGCAAGCGAATAGCTGTAAAGCGCGTTAGCGCGGGTGTGATAGTCAGTCATCAGCACTTGTTGCAGAGCATTTCACGGCAAGTGCCACAGCAATATGGCTGACAATTCTCTTGACAGAGGGAATGAGGGGATGCGTGACACATGTAAATACGAGTATCGCTCTCACACGCACATTACACCAAACACACGAGTCCCCCGGGAGCGCGTAATAACCGGGCACGTTTATTCTTCAGTTTTTTTCTTCTACACCCCATTACTGCCTTATCAGAGACTCAGTTCTGTAATATGACAGTTTGAAAAGAAACTGAGCGCGAGGGAGGGGAAAAAACCCCATAAATAAAACACATATAGCGTAGTTCTGTTTGTCAATCATCAAAGTGAGGTTCAGCTGAAAGCAAGTCAGAATTGACTGCAAGTATTAATAAAAAAAAATACATAATCATTTAGATTATTGGAGTAGAAACGTACGGGGGCAAAAGATTCACGGGGAGAAATGAAATCAATTAAGACAGCGAACCTGAATGACGTTTTTAATATAAATAAATGGGCCATCAGGGAACGCTCCCCCATTACGTGTCAGGAAAAGTTATATTAGGAGGGTTGTGTTGCACAAACGCGCGGAGGTTTTCCCCGCTGATATCAGACTGTCTCAGGCGGAGCTATTCCCTGAAGCGAGGTCTCCCCTGCAGGCTTCATACGGCCGCAGAAAGGCCCTCTGGCTGTGAGCTGCATTATTAATGGGGATTATATACACGACTGTGATATGCTGAAGAGCATTATGCAGGTTAATATTTCTCTCACATTCCACTGAAGGTCTGACCGGTTGTATGGGCTGGGAAATATCTGTGTATATGTTTTTGCACTTTAAACTCCCATAAGAGACAGTTTTAACGGAGATGTGTCTATTTCATGCATCTGCATTTAATTAGCCAACTTCAGAGTCTAACTTCAAATCATGAACATGAAATTCATGCACAGAAAATTTGAATTGTGATATCACTTATGTCGCACAGACTTGCTGAATGACGTTAACCAATGGACCAATAACTATTTAGCAAATTCACAGTTAAGTCTGGCTATATTATGGCTATGTTTCATGATCTAATCAATTTTAAACAGTCAAAATGAGTGTATATTAAATACATAAATAAAAGTAATATGTTTAACATATAATATTAATTATTGTTAGGAAATTTTATAATTAAAATGATGTGATTAAAATTAAAATGATTATATGTTAAAGATTATATATTATTAATATTATGTTAATAATTTTAATTATATATAATTAAAATAATTCTAATTAATTCATAAATTATATTACATATATTAATTAACTGATTAACTAATATATATATATATATATATATATATATATATATACACACACACACACACACACACAAATATTTATAAAGCAACAACCATGGCAACATTATTTGCCCCCCAAAAACACACAATAGTTTTTAATTATTATTATTATTATTTTTTTTTTGGTCAAGGGAACCCAACATACTTTTATGTATTTTATGCCATACTCATAAAAAAAGTGTGCAATATATCACCAGAAAAAGAAAAAGAAATAAATAAAGTTTTGATATCATATCTCATTAAGATATTATATGCTTCTCTTTTCCTCTTTTTGTCTAATTACGTGTCGACGCTCATGTGGTACCTGGGGATGGAAGGCGAGCTACAGTTGTGGCAGCACTGCACACCCTACAGATGACCTCTTTTCTCATTAAGAGCCCGAGCCTCACCATTTATCTTCCCCATCAGAGCTGCTTCACACGGACCGCACCGACAGACATTGCTTCGTAATTATGCCAAATATAAATTTACAATGAATAATGAATACAGCTGCATTAACGCTGTCCTTACTGCTGTGAATCACACCTGCTAAAGACAAGCCGCTTTCAGAGAGAGTTGCTGCTTAATGCCCACAACTCTCTCACAGCATCACTCACAATGAGGTAAGGAAATCTGTATTTACAGTACAGCAGCGGTTCTCAACTGGTGGGTCACAACCTCAGATGAGGCAAAAACAAAAACATGCAATCATGTATATGTAGGACAGCAAAGTAAATAAGCTTATCATTGCCTCACATTTCTTTTGTTATGGCCATGGAAGGTCACGCAGTCATACTCAAAGATAGCTTTGTGGAAACTCCTCTGCCACTTAGGCTATGCTATTAGGCAGATACCAAAGTTAAATGAACCCAAATGGTAAATACCTTAAATAAAAAAAATAAAAAAAACAACAAAAAAAACAAAACTTGCAGTAAGGATAAATGTGATTTGTGCTAACTATAATGAACTACTGACCTCTGAGGGCATGAAACCAGTGCAGTTTAAAAGACATTTAGATGCCTATGTCAGGTTTATAAGATTTATACAGTATTGCATAGTTTTACATTTTGCATAATTTTGATTGTCAGGGAATGCAAGAGCTGATAAAATGTATGCCTTTTGGATAAAAGTGGCTGCTAAACTAAACAAAAACTAAACTAAACTGAAATAGTGTTATTATTTTAGCCTTACAAAATTTGTAAAAATGCCATTGAAGTCATTTTGGCTGGCAAATTCATGAATAAAATTAAATAAAACACTATTTTAGGTTGATAGTTTATGCAGGGCCCTATAAAATTTGTTTGATTTATTTCCAAAAATGGAAAGTGTTTTCAATTACTTTTTATTCATTCATCCAAATTCCATGACATTCCGCATTACAGTAAATTCCATTTTTTTGGACTGGATTCAGCAATTCTGTCCACATTATCCACATTGCAGAAATTATATGGCCCCAGTTCAAAATATGGGTTATACAGCAAGACCAGTTGAGAAACGCTACTTGAGTCTGAATATTTCTGTAAGTGAATCCATCAGTGACCATCTCAGGTTAAAGATCTGAGGTGCTCTAAATGCGAAAGGTGATCCGTCCGAAGATGAAGGAGCCAATGCTATGAATAATCTCCTTAACCCAGAAAACTACACCACATCACTGCTTAGGATGTAACATGGCCCCAGGCATCATTTTCCACTCTTCCTGTCTTTCTCTCTGTCTGTCTTTCTCTCAGGCCCAGAGGCTGTGGTAGACCCCGCTCCTCACAGGTTCAGGAGTTCACAGCGGGGTCTGTAGGAAGAGGAACAGGCCGTCTGCCAGTCCCGGCACGTGTGGCTCTAATTGCACATCATTGGCATAATGCTATGCAGAAGCATGCTGACTCGAGATGTACAGGAAATACACAAACAATTAGCAGGGGTTTGCATCCATGCTAAATATGCATTGAATATAATTCACAGGTGCATATTCATATTTAGGTTTGACATTGCTGGAATAATAGATTTTATGCAAAGCAGGTGGGTTTCTTCAACTATGGGCTCCCTTTATCTGATTGTACTACTAATAATGTCCAATAGTGTATTTATATGCATCACAGGAGAATTGTGATGGAAATGATATTGTTCATGAACGACATCTCAAAATACTTTTTTATAGACTAATTTCATAGTTAGCGTTTTATGCATACTTATACAATTAAACTTTTTTTTTTTTACACAATCATACCCAGTGTTATTCTAGTATAATTAGTTTTTATCATTTTGAATCAGTAGTTATTTTTACATTTTCTGTTTTTGTTTAATTTGAAAGTTGTAGCAATTTAGTGTGTGTTTTTCATATATATATATATATATATATATATATATATATATATATATATATACATACATACAATTTAATTTAAATAATTTAAATTTATATTTTATTTAAAAATAATTAACTTTTATTTATATATTTATTTATATATTATTAATTTACTTTATCTCAGTTTTAATTTTAGCTGAAATCAATAAAAAATAAAAAAACTTTTTTTAAATTTAAATTTTATTTTATTTCAGTTAAATTTTTTAATGTTTTTATCGTATTTAATTACACTAATTAATGAAGTACACTAACTTTTGATAAAATATTGTTAGTGACAATTATTAATAATTGTTGGCTGTAATGGAATGAGGGATGTAATTGAGGGATGTAATTTGTGTAAAAATGTATAATTTTCCACATAATAGATATTGAAATGGTGTGTTTATTTACCTCTTTATATAAATTATCATCGTTTTCAAATGTAACAATATGCTGATATTGATTTTCATTTAAAAGATTCAAAATCTGGGACTGAGAAACTAGTAAAACAAAATCTATACATAAATTTCATTTGAAAAATAGCAAAATTGGTCTAGGATCTTGTAAACCATACTCCAATAATCTTGTTTTATTTATACATTTGACTGTTTTTATTTTATTTTGTAAACTTGTAAAGCATACTCCAATAATCTTGTTTTATTTATACCTTTGACAGTTTTTACATTATTTTATTTTATTTTGAAGGCATATTAAAAACTTATAAGAGTGTTAAAGTAACCTTTATATGTGTTAAAGTAACCTTTATATAACAATAAATAAATAAATAAAGTCAAGTTTTTGGATTTGTTAAAAATCATCCCCTGGGCCTGCAGTTGAAGAAACAGCCAGGTATAAATTGCTAAAACACATCCAGGTCACGTAAATTATTCTTCTGCGACAAAGTGATTAGTAAACTTTTCAAGCACTCCAGTCAAACGTCTTTTACTTTTCCTTCTTCATTCTCGCATGATATGCCTTAATAATAACATTTCAACTCCGCTCGAGTCGAAAATCCTATTATCAATTACGGATGTCACCGCGGGACGGAGCGGCGGCTCGGCTACGAGGCGCGTACGCGTGGCAAAAATGAGCTCCGGCGCTTCCTCTCCGCCTGGAGGTGCGGAGCGGGGGATTATCCGTAATCCCCGCACCTCCTCTCACTTACCCACATCACTCCCTCTACAGCCAGGGCAAATTGTTTTCACGCTCCGGCCTCGCGCTCGCTGCTAAAGACCTGCCTTTTCATCCAATAACATCAAAACAAAAGGCGGAGGAAAGGCTAGCATCTGCCATTAGCGACAAATTGTCTCCAGCATTTCTCTGGGACCCGCTGCTGTCTTTCATTTTCCTTCTCCTCCTCTGATGGAAGTTACGTGCCACTTTTTAGTCTTGAAAGAAAAGGAGGGAGGAAAACAGCAGATTATTGATTCACCTCTGACGAGGAGACCAACCTAAAAGCCCCAATGAATTGTCACTCATTATTGAAATTACTGAACACTAATTAAACTGGCAGCTGAACTCCCAGCACGCCTGGCTCATCTGAAGCTAGAATTCAGCTCCGTGGACGGAGAGAGAAAGCGTTTGCCGCTACCCAGATGTTAATGAGCTCGCTCTTTCTCCTTGAATCGCTCTCTCTTTATACGCGCTCGAGTGTGCGTTCGGCAGCTTGAAGTGAAGGTAGCGGCGCTCTTTGAACAGACCTTTGCGTTGCACGCTTCAGGCTTGCCTTTCAAAGGCCACCATTAACCTACTTCATCAGCCAGGCACAATAAAGCAGGGCGTGGAGCCGAAAGCAATGCGTGCCGTGGCGTTGCGTGCCGGTTTAACGCGCACAACTGTGGAGTGTGAAAACCAGAGCGGAAACCTGACGGGGAGGTGTGTGTCGTAGACCCACGCCTATACTGAAGCGTTTAACACACAGAAGCCATGAGAACTCCCACGCTGCTAATGCTGTAATGGATACGGGTGGGAAATTTCATGGATACACAGAAAAGGCGGTTTACCTGATGCTGCTGACACGTGTGTTAAGAGACATTTTTTAACCCTAAAATGCATAAATGAAATGAAGCCTATTTTAAAATGTTTTGCAATATGACATTATTTTCATGAAAATTACGCATATAACTATGACACCGTTAGTTACTTTTTTTATTCTGATATTGCCGCTTACGATTCTCTTTATTATACTAGTGAGAGATTTTACTGGTGCAATAATGTTAATAAATTAATAGCTTAAACGGAAGGCAGTACATTACTGCTATTATAATTTAGATATTTAAATAATTGAAATTTATTTTGCTTTACAGTACAGAATAATTGTAGTTGTTACATTAATACATTTTGTGGGAAACATGCTTAATTATCAAAGAAATAATGTCACACTGATAAATAAATAAATAAACTGGTGATTTACTTTTAAACTATTTTCACTCAGAAATTGCTACTAAATTTTACAGAAAATTACAAAGAAAGGAAAATTAAAAATGACAATGAATTAAGAATGAGTTTTTAAGTAGAAAGACAAAAATAGTATTTTTTTTTGTTGTTGTTTGTAAAACATACTCTAATAATCTTTGTTTTATTTACAACTCTGATACATGATAAAAAGTTTCCAAGACACTTTTAATATGACCTTTCTCTAACAAAAATAAATAAAAGTATAAATACATGTTTTAATTATTATATGTTAATTAAATAAATACATAAATATATCACATAGCTTGGATAAAAATTATATTTAATATTATGAATAATAATAACCATAATAATAATCATGATATTATTATATATTTATTTATATAAATATAATTATTTATTATTATTAAATAGCATTTTTATCATTATTTTTATTAAATGTCTTTTTTTGTAAAACAAACAAACAAACAAACAAACAAATAATAATATTTTTCATAAAATATATATTTATTTTAATGCAAAAAAAAACAAAAAAACATTGAATATTTAATTCATTAAAAGTTAATATGCCAACTTTGACAGCCTTTAAATCTTATTTTGTAAATATTTTCCTTTTATTTCACACAGACAACCTAGCATCCCCTTGGGGCCCATGGAGCCCCACTAGGAAACCCCTGTTTTAGATCATATGGAGCCGTACAGTTATTCATGTGCAGACAAGAGCCGAAATACCGTCAGAACCCTTGCTGGAAGGAATAAGATAAAGACAATGTGAGCAGATCATCTGTGATCCAGGGCAAGAATGAACCACATACAACAACTACAATAACCAGCTAGTTCAGCTGTGTGAAAATGTCACCTGTGCTCTCTCTCTCTCTCTCTCTCTCTCATTCCCCATTTTCCCGGGCCGAGATGATGCGGCTTTCCTCAGCATCCGCACACATCGCCCTGCATCCCTGCAGGAAAATGCCCTTTAGAATAAACGCATCCTTTATGCTGCTATTTGAAGATGGCTTTCCTGAGAGATTCCTTTCCAGTGCAATTCTCCAGAAATGTAGCTCCTTCACCCCGGTAAATAGCACTACACTCGAGCTCTCTGGCAGCAGTCCATGTTTATTAGGAATTTTGACTTTTGGGGTGTTTTCTCTGCCTTTTTCCCCCCTTTTTGAAAAGCAGGCCTTGTTTTGAAAATCAACAAACAGAAACCTGGCAATGTGTGCCTCATTTTATCAAATGGTACACAGCTTGGTAATGGTCTCCCCTGACGATTCCAGCTAATCTATGCTGATGACCACAGGGACACCGATGATTGTCATGTTAGTAGAAAAAAAAAAAAATCAGAACAATCATGTTGTGTCAGTTCTACCATTAAAAGACTTGCTTCTCTGCAAATTTCTGCACGCAGTAATTAATACTCTGGGGCTTGCCTTCACCAAACTGGTACTCCAGGCAACGAGATGCCACTCACCTGATAATTATTTTAGGAAACCATGCACAACTGAATGTGATTGACAAATGCAACATTTGCTGTAATTGCCTGAAGCATACAGCGAGGGAGGGAGAAAGAGAGAGAGAGAGGAACAAGGAGTTAATGCCGCACTGTCAAATGAAAGGGAAGCTAAAGAGGAAGTCCTACAGAGATCTTGACATTCTCTACAACAAAGGTGGACACTTACAGGTGTAAGGTCAGACGTATTTGCTGAGTGCCACTTCTGATCGCATCTGGCTCTGCTATC